>JANAVB010013597.1:28634158-28722967 GCA_029216955.1 Iris pallida
ACAACTCTACAACGATACCAGTGCGGTTAGGTTGTAGGTCTTACATAGCGTTATGCAACAATCAAAACTAACCACGAAGTAACCATGCCTTGACCATAAAGTACACATGCTGTTTTTGTAAGATAAATAGATAAATACTAAATAAATAATTAATTAATTAATTAATTTTGAAGCCTGCATGTGCCTGTATGCCAATATTCGAGATTAGCCAGTCGATTGTAATAGTTCATAGTTAATATGAACGTGTCTCATTCATTCATTTCAATAAGACGACTAGCCAGTCTGTCAGTTCCAACTAGGAACGCATGATCAATTATTAATCGAGATAACCAATAATGTTATTTAATATTTAGACAATAATCACTGTTAATAAATGCCAAGGCAATCAATTAATGTTAATAGATGTCAATCAATGCCATTTTGGAACAAGAATCAGTCAAGAAAGCATTTAGAATCAGAGTTCATGCGGCCAGGAAATCATGCGGCCGGAAATGAGCAGTCCCATGCGACCAAAACCTACAAGCCTTAGGCGACTAGAACTTAAAGGGGGTCTCATGCGGCTATGGTTAAAATGAGACCATGCGGCTAGGGGATAGCAAACCCCATGCGGCTCGAAATGACATGCGCCCATGCGGCTCGAAGTGACATGCGCCCATGCGGCTCGAAATGCCATTCGCCCATGCAGCTGAACATGGGACAAGCCTATATGCGACTAAGGAAAACCAAATTCATGCGGCTAAGAATAAGTGCAACCCTATATGCGGCTGAGAGGTCATGCAGCGTCATGCGGCCGAAAATGATCAGCGTCATGCGGCTGCGGGACTAAATGCATATGCGGCTAGCTAAGGACTTATGCGGCTGATAAGTCCCATGCGGCCTACTAAGCCCATGCGGCTGGGATTGAAATCAGTCTCATGCGGCTCAAACGAATGAACTCATGCGGCTCAAATGAATGAACTCATACGGCTGGAATTGCCCATGCCCATACGGCAAAAATGCCTATGCGGCCAGGGGACTTACCGCATGAAGACTCATGCGGTCAAGCTTTGGTATGTGGCCAGAACTGTTCTTCTTCTCCGAATTCCTAAGGACATAACCATGGAAACCATTGCTTCCAAGCTCTCTAATTCCTTCATTCTAAGCCCAAATCTGAACTTCCATAGGTCAAAATGGGGTAGAACGAAATTCTTTACAACATGAAACCATCAAAACTTGGAGATAACAAAGTTTGCTAGATCAAAACCTAAAAAATCTGAAAATGTAACAAACTTAGATCTACAACAAATAAGCCATGGAAAGTGAATATGCTAAGTACTAAGGAGACTCAAAATCAAATAAGGAAGATGATGGAACAATAATAATGGGGATCCATCAAGAAGCAAGTTGGCACTTGCCTAGCTCTTCCTAGGTTGGTGAAAGAGTTATGAGGAAGAAGAAGGAGAGTAATGGTGAAGTAATGAAGAAAGAGAAAAGAGGATGTGCTTAAATAGAAGGGGTGGTGGTAGGTGGGGTTTGAGATGAACCAACTAAGCTAAACCAGACCAAACCGAACCCAAAGCAAGGCAGAAAGTAAAAGCAGGAAATAAAATGCAGAAATAAAATTGCGAAAAATTAATTAACATAAAATTTAAGGGGTTTAACTACAGAACAATACATGATAAATATTAAATAAATATATTAAAGTAGTACATGCATTAAAATACGTATTCTGGAAACGGGAAGTGACATCTCTACCCTCCTTAGAAAAATTCCGTCCTCGGAATTTCAAATCCAAGCAGGATAGGAATATCAAAACTAAGCTAACCGAGGTACAAGAAACTTTGAGCAAGTAATCATTCTTCAATGTTTAACTAGCAGATAACATATCTATATTAACATATCTACATTAACAATCTACGATATCAAGTAGTTCTATCCATGGGGTGACAAGCATGAGGGGTTTAAACAATCAAGGCACACGGAAAGAAATATACCTTGTGAGTCAAACAGATGTAGATACCGTGATCGGATATCATCCTCACGTTCCCACGTTGACTCTCCTAATGAGTGATGACCCCAAGCAACCCGGACAAGGCTAATTGTTCGGTTCTTGAGTATCTTCTCTCTCCGGTCCAAAATGGACACCGGCTGCTCCTCATAAGATAAGTTGGTACCAACAACCAACTCAGAATGATCAAGGATATAGCTGGGGTCCGATACATAATTGAGATACATGAAACACGTCATGCACCTCTCATAACGAAGGTGGAAGGGACAGACGATAAGCAACATTGCCTATCCTACCAAGGATAACGAATGGTCCTACGTATCGCGGACTCAACTTCCCGCGAACGCCAAATCTAATGACCCCACGGGTAGGTGAGATCCGTAAGAACACGTGGTCCCCAACGAAAAACTCTAGCGGTCTACGATGCTGGTCCGCCCAATGACGATGCCGATCCTACGCAACTCGAAGTTGCTCTCTAATTCCTTTAACCACTTCAACCGTCTGAACAATCAATTTCGGGCCTAGCATCTTCCTTTTCTCGATATCATCCCATGCTAGTGGCGATCTACACTTCTTACCATATAGTGCCTCAAATGGCGCCATCTGGATACTGGCTTGATAACTGTTGTTGTATGAGAATTCGACTAAGTGCAGGTGGCTCTCCCAAGATCCTCCAAAATCTAGGGTGCAAGCTCGCAATATATCTTCTAAAGTCTGAATTATTCTTTCTGATTGCCCGTCCGTCTGTGGATGGTAAGCCGTGCTAAATTTTAACTTGGTGCCCAGACTATGATGCAAGCTCTTCCAGAAATGTGATGTGAAACGGGTATCTCTGTCTGACACAATACTGACAGGGACTCCATGCTGCCTGACTATTTGTTGCATATATAACTCCGCCAACTTCTCTGTAGATTGCCCTACTCTGAAAGGAAGAAAGTGTGCCACCTTTGTAAGCCGATCTACTATTACCCAAATAGCATCTTTACCACTTGGTGATCTCGGTAAACCGGTCACAAAGTCCATTGTGATATACTCCCACTTCCATTCCGGGATAGAAAGCGGTTGTAATAATCCAGCTGGCCTCTGTTACTCTGCCTTCACTTGCTGACATACCAAGCAACGGAAAATAAATCTAGCTATCTTCCTCTTCATCCCGTTCCACCAGAAGTGCTGCTTGATATCTTGGTACATCTTGGTCCCTCCAGGGTGTATAGAATATTGAGAACTATGAGCTTCTGTCATAACTTCCTGTCTGATATCTCCACTAGGCACACATATACGTGATCCAAACCTAAGTGTACCATCTTCATGGATTTGCATCTCCTTTCTGAGCCCTGACTCACATTCTGCCCTAAGCTTCCGAATCCTTGGGTCCTGTGCCTGAGCTACCTTGATCCTGTCTACCAAGTCAGATTGAACTTGTAGACTCGCCAGAACTCCTATATCACTAGGAAGTATAACCTCGATGCCCATCTCCTGAAGGTCTTCTAAGATGTGTTTCTGTGTTGTCAACATAAATACGCCACCTCGTCTGCTGAGAGCGTCTGCTACGTACCACATTAGCCTTGCCTGGATGATACTGAAGCTCCACGTCATAATCCTTGATCAACTCTAACCATCTTCTCTGCCTCATGTTCAGCTCCTTCTGAGTAAAGATGTACTTTAGACTTTTATGGTCCGTGTACATATCCACTCGATCACCATATAAGTAATGCCTCCATAGCTTCAAAGCAAATACTACTGCCGCCAACTCCAAGTCATGAGTTGGGTAATTCTTTTCGTGGTCCCGAAGCTGCCTAGATGCATACGCTATTACCTTTCCATGCTGCATAAGGACACATCCAAGTCCTTTACCTGACGTATCACAATATACTGTAAAACCTCTGGGTCCAACTGGCAATGTAAGAATAGGCGCTGATATCAACTTCTGCTTCAGATTCTCAAATGATGACTGGCATTCTGCTGACCAAATGAATGGCACATCCTTCCGTGTCAAGCGGGTCATGGGTGCTGAAAGCCTTGCAAAATCTGATACAAATCTCCGGTAATATCCTGCCAATCCCAAGAAACTCCGCACATCAGCTACGGTCTTGGGTACTGGCCAACTCTCTACTGCTTCTACCTTTTTGGGGTCCACTGCTACTCCAGCTCCTGATATGATATGACCCAAAAATGAAATATAATCCGACCAAAACTCACACTTGCTGAGCTTGGCATACAACTGGTTCTCTCTCAGAACCTGTAACACTTTCCTGAGGTGGTCTTCATGCTCCTCCTCACTAGCAGAGTATACGAGAATGTCTTCAAGAAACACAACGACAAACTGATCTAAGTATGGCATAAAGATGCGGTTCATCAAATCTATAAATATTGCTGGAGCATTGGTCAAACCAAACGGCATTACTAAGAATTCATAATGCCCATACTTCGACCTGAATGCTGTCTTAGGAATATCCTCCTTCCGAACCCTCACTTGATGATACCCTGAACGAAGATCTATCTTGGAGAAAACTCTAGCTTTGCTCAACTGATCAAATAAGTCGTCGATCCTGGGTAGTGGGTACTTGTTCTTTACTGTTGCCGCGTTAAGCTTCCTGTAATCAATGTACAATCTGGATGACCCATCCTTCTTTCCCACAAGTACCACTGGTGCTGTCCATGGCGATATGCTAGCTTGGATGAACTTCTTCTCCTTCAATTCTTCTATGTGCTGATATTCCTTGGCCTGCTCCGAATCTGCCATTCTGTAAACCCGATCTTATATCGGTTTAGTTCCAGGTGCCAATTCTATGCTGAACTCAATATCTCTAACTGGTGGTAGCCCTGGAAGTTCTTCGGAAAATACATCTAGAAATTCATCAACTACCTTCGGAACTTGAACTTCTTCCATTGCCGTTATTACTCCTTGCTCTTGCTGAGTTGCCTCTGATCTGACTAAGGTGAATCTTGTAACACCCAGTTTTCCAAATGAGGGTATTTTGGTCATTTTTAAAATTTTAGAATTTAAATTGAATTATTATGATTATTTATAATTATTGTGATTTTTGAGTGATTTTTAGAATAATTGTTTTTGGTGTTTAGAGACTTTGACTTAAGTTGACCTTGTAAACTAACCTAGTGGCTAACCTAGGTCTTGACTTTGTGATTAGGATTTGAAAACCTATGATGACTTAAGTTCATGAGGATGAACCCATTGGAATTAATTTGGTGAAATTAGGAGTTAGTTTCATATGGAAATGGCTTGTGAAGTCACAAGTCATTTTATGACTAATAGGCTTAAAGCCCATAGGCCCACCAAGTAGCTAACCCTAATTCTAATCAGCCCATGGCTGGACAAATGATCCTCCCCATCCTATTTAATCCCCTCCCAAAGTTAGGGCTAGCCTCCATTAGGAAATTTCACCAAGTTTTAGAAAGAGGTAATGTTCCATCTTCATAAATTCATATTAAATCCAAATTAGGTCCTTTTTCCTTCAAACAAATTCCTATAGGCTCTAAATATTGTTCTCTTGCTGTTGGGATTGAATTTGACAGGAAAGGAACAATTTGGAAGAGTTTTGGTGGGTTGAGAAATCCTCTTCTTTGGAGCTTTTTGGAGCTTTGGACACCTATAGGTATAATCTCTATTAATGCTCATAAAATCCTGTAAAAATCATTTCTAGGTTGCCCTAACCCTAGCCAAACTATAGGAATAGGGTTTCCCAAGTTTTTGTGTCATTTCGTGTCCATTCTGGATACATATCAGTGTGTATCACTGAGTGTTTGTTGAAATGCCCCAATGGGCATTTTGTGTGAGATTTTGAAATCTATTTGAATAGAAATTAGGTTTTTGGTCTTGCTTATAGGTTTCTAGTCTCTTGTTGTGATTTTCGTGTCGTATCGGGCCACGGGGGACACGTGAACACGCGGGTGCACCGCGCGCGCGCGCGCGCAGATTTCTTGCCCTGCTGCTCGGGGTCTTTTGCGCGCAGGACACGCCACGTGGACGTGTGATTTTGGACACACACCTTGGGGCAACCACTGACATCACGTATGTCAAGTTGCACGACCTATCGTGTTGTGTCGGACACACACGAGCACGTGTACGTGTTTTGCACTGTGCAGTTTCTATTGAAAATGTGCACTGACACGCGTGTCTTGTGTCGTGTACACGCAACATGGACACGATTCAGGGTGTCCAGTCGATAGCCCTAGTCTAGGTGAACACGTGGACCAATTCTCGTGAGTCGTGTCGCTGTGTGTCGTGCACACGATCGACACGAACACGTGCACGACGATTGTTTCCTGTGTTGTGCAGTTCACTGTTTTTGGGATTTATTTGTTGGACACGTTTGTGTCCATTTCTGTGGACACAAACACATCTTATAGCATGTGTACATTGTGTTTAATTGTTACCAACCATTAAATTCTATTTTAAATTGATTTTTCAATGATAATTCTCGATTTTCCATTTTTGTCAAAACCATGTATCAGTAAAATGCTTATTTCTGTCCAGTTTCAAATCTGAGTTTAAGCAAGCTTTAAACCTATTAGACACAGTATATTACATGTTCTTAAACCCCTAATGTGTTCATCTAGGTATTACCTACATGTATGAGGAATTTGGGACTGATTTGTTGAGTTTTGGTCTCAAACTGTGATGCACATGGTTACTTGATTTCAAAACTGTCATTCTTCAAAACTTGTATGGTGTGTTAAATGTTGTATTGATTAGATAAGTTTTGCATTCGATTTTAGCCTTGGGTAATGAAGGATTATGTTATGATATTAAACTGAGAATGGTTTGAAACCAAATTGTTACCTTGTAAACTGATTCCTTTTGTTCCTGTCAATGAAATAGTTTCCTATGTGTAATAACCTGATTTCTCCTTCTTTTAAACTGTCATTAACCTGAAATGTGCACTGTCACCTTGATTTCCTTCTTTTGGTTTTGGCATAACTGTTTTCATTGACAACCTGAGAATGTGAATTATTAAACTGAGTTTAGTTCCCAATTTTTCACATCAACCTGAGATTCTCTGTTAAAGTTTGGACATTGATTTCTTCCCATTTCCTAACTTAAAATCCCTGTTTAATTGATGTTATCACTGTGAATGTCTCCCACATATCTGTTGATTCATGGGAGTGAAGTATTTCAGTTTGAATTGGCTTTTGAATGTGAGAATGAGATTTTGACATATTGATTGAGTTTCGAAATCTGTTAACTGAACCATGGTTTCTTCAAGTTCCTGAAAACTAAGATTTTTCTCTTCTTTAATTGTGTTTGAATGTATTCCAGTTTCACATTGTTAATGCTACTGCTTTTTCCTTTATCATTCACTGTTTTGTGCTCTGTTAACTGAAGTTAAATCAATGTTGTTCATTACATTGACTGAGAAATAGGTTCCTGTCTCTTTGAACTATTTTCATTTCAAAAACTGGGGTTTTGTTTTGGACTGTAACTGAATTCCTGATTCCAGGATGCATGTTTTCTTCACTGTCTAAGCCTAACACATACACACACTCTTGTATCTCACACTCTCATGTGACACACACCCACAGGTTTGCTAATCACTGATTTCCTATTCCTATTTGTAACACACAATCATGTATCCCCTCTTGACACTTCACACACACAAGTACACCCCAACATTCCCTTCCTATCCCTATACATGTGTACACACATATATATACATGTATATGTAGATGTGTGAGATATATATATATATATATATATATATATATATATATATATATATATATCCTATATAATATGTGATATGTGGGTACTATTATATATATGGATATATATGAATGTGTGCTATACTCATAGGTAGCTTATATGGTATGTGTATTGCCATATTATATTAATAGCTATATCATTATGTGTATTATTTTAGATATAGATAGGGTCATGTGGTCATGTGATTTATGGTTTGGCTTGTAGGCATGATATAGCCTATGGCATATGTGTATGTCTGTTTGCCTGAGTAAGTCTAGATTGGTCTTGTATAGCCTTGTTAGACCTAGAATAGACTAGTTAGACTAGTATAGACTTGTTTGACTTAGATTAGACTTGTTAACCTAGTGTAGACTAGTTTGACTCTAGGGTTGACCAGAGTTGACCAAGAGTTGACTTTGGTCTAGATTGACCTAGATTCATGTAGAACGCATTGTAGTGCATATTATTTACCATTCTGGACTCGTTGTGACTTGTGCTGTTCTAATAGAAGCCAGACACCACTCCTCGGACAGTATTTTCATCTCGGACTTTCAGTTAGCAGGCGAGTACATTCTCTGATCTTTTCATACTTATCTGGATTATATTCTTGCTCTAGATTACTCTACTTGATGCTGACACGTATCTTCACGGATTAGTACTATATGGATCCTTTCCTGAGATGTTATCCCTTTACGGGTGCATCGGGTATTTCATGTTCATGTACTTTATCATGTGCATCAGGTACTCCTTGTACTCGTACTAGTTCATGTTTTTACATGTTCTCATGTGCTTTCACGTGCCTCATGTACTACTCATTACATGAGTTCACGTATCTTAGTTGTATTCATGTGCTTATAACGTAACTTGAATGGATCCTTGTGTACTGGTTGGGGCGGGGTGAGTAGAATTGGTTATGTGAACACTATCCCCAGTAGCTATATAAATGTGCTTCTTTATTTGTATTCATGTGCCCCCAAGCCGTTTACATAACCATTATGCTCTAAATCACGTAGCCACTTACAGTCTCTACTATCATGTATTTACTTTCAGTTACAAAATATCTCCTGTTTACTCGTACTTCCTATTCAGCACTTCCTGTATTTTACTCTATTGCATGATTTATACTCCTAACCTGCTATGAACTGTTTTGAGAGATATATGCTCGTTCCCGTCCTGACTGGACCTGTTGAAAATTTTACAGTGAATGATGAGGCTCTGGTGTCTATCCCTCTTGGTGCAGCGTTAGACATCACTAGTGACTTGGACCTGCTAGCAGTTGGTGTTACTTTCATTAGTTTAGGATTATCTTACTATTTTGGGATTACTGTACTAGACCTTGAGATATTCTGAGATGTATTTATTTTAGTCACTTAGATTCTGGATTTGTATCTCTGTGATGTTACATTCCTGGATGTTATCTATCTTTATCTTTCTATCTCATTCCTATTCTATCCTAGATGTGGTTGAGTTATATTGTGTTATGTCACCCCCATTCGGGGAGTATAACTGTATATTACCCTTATCTGTTAGATGTTATGACCTAGGACAGCGTTCTACCGCCGATGCTGCGGCGTAGGCTGGACGTACCCACGTCACGTGCCCTATTTCTAGGGTGCGGGTCGTGACACGTTTTTAGTGGTGGCCCATGCAGGTCTAGTTTATGTAGTGGTATTCGAACTAGAGTATCACTACAGCCTGCAGTAGGATTAGAATATATTTTAAGGGTACTCAATCACAGTTAGGATCCCTTGAAAGATTCCTGGTACGACCCTTGAGAATCTTATTTAAACTTCAATTTGAATCATTTCCCCTTGTTTGTTCGCTCTCACTCCTTGATTATTGAATTTGATTTTTGATGAATCGTTGTTGATTTTGATTTCCTATCGAGATGAATTTTATAGCCTGAGTTACGATACTTTCTGATAACATATATTGACGGGAATACAGGGATGGTAAAACGTCTACATGGTTATGGAACCTGTAGTTTATTGCAGCCATATTAGCTGGCTTGGCAGAAACATGGAGACCTGGCTTCGGATGTACGTATCTTGGTTATGAGATTTGGAATTTCTCGCAGCTATACTAGTCGGCATAGCGAGATTTCCAGACGACATGATTGTAGAGGTGCATACCCTAGTTATGGAATCTATCGTTATTCGCAGCCTTGCTTACTGGCATGGCGAGGACTCTGAGTAACATGACTTTGGACAGACGTATATGATTATCAGATTGTATCTTGGGAAGGTTTTAAACATATCATCTCTATCGTACCATTCTGTTGTATAAATTGTACCCCATCATCAAATAACTTAGGAGTAGGAGTATTGAGTAGGAGTAGCTTAGCTATTATTATAAGATTGTGTAACTTCTTGCAATAAATTCTTCCTAATACAATGAATTGGTGTTTCTGCTAGACCTTAACTTAGATTGATGTTATAGCTCTGGTTTCAAATAGTTCATTCTTTAAACAGATAGGCAGAACAGATTTTATCATTATTTTCTTCTTGCCATGGATTCTGGTATTACCCCAAAATATAGTGGACACAGATACTTGCCTGACACGTATGCATACTACACTTGTTTACCAACCTATCTAAATGCATGTTAACATGATTAATGTTAAGTTCTCAAATCCTAGTATTCCAATATAGTGCAGTATCAGTGAATAGTTCTATGTTCTCCATATTAAATTCGTAATTTAAATTTAAATTTCATGTTATTAGTTGCTTACATCACTACACATGTATGTTATATACAGGGCTTTATTTCAAAAAAAAATTTGGTTAAGTTTTGTGTTGAATTGTCAAATCTGAGACTGCGTACATAGTAAACCCTTAACCTTGGATTCTAAGAGTTTAGTTCAAATTGTAGTTTTAAATTGTAATATTTTGAGCTGTATACATTGCTGTGAGTAGGTATATAATGTTAGGTTTCATAACCCTTGATGTTAAGTTGTGGTTGGGGTACACATTGAGTTGATTTTTATGATAGAATTTCTCCAAAATTTTGAAAACTGAATACATGATAACATTTTTTTTATTGCTTTCAAATGCGTAGTAAAATTTCAGATCTAATATTAAATGTTGAGCTAAACTGAAGGATCGAACACTTTGTTTCAAGTTTTAACCCATGTACACTTAACACTCTACACTAATGTTCACAACTGCCATGAAAACCTAACCCTTCATCTCTATGTTATGTTCATGTAGCCATATAGATATACTTATATATATGGTTAGCCATGCATGTTATGAGTAAATAGCTTGTACCTTGTAGACTGCTTAATCAATATGCCATGAATAGTATAACGTGATAGCTACAGTTGAGACTCAAATCCTCCTATAACGCCTTCATGTATATGCCACAAACCACATGACCCTTGCTTAATGTTAGCTTTTCCTCTAACACTCTCTCTTCTATATATATTAGATTGTGATTGAATTCAATGCTTTGACTTTCGTTCCTTAAACCTTTGGTTTTGATTTTTCTTAAATAGTACCCTTTATAGATGATTGGTAGTTGTCTTATTTTATTTTCTTGATAAATACCAGTTTTACAGATAGGATGGTAGACTGCTGTACAGCCTTAATGATTGTTGTGTTTTTTTATTCCTTCCAGTATGGCACCCATGACCCGAGCCTGTCGCCTGAGAGCAGCTGCAGCTACTGATGGTGTGCTTCCACCTCCTATTGCTCAGGAGGTAGTAACCCCTCAGGCTGAGCCAAGGGTAGTGGCACCTCCCGCCATCGAGGAGGTGTCAGCATCCTTACCAGAGAGTCTTCCTCCACCACCCGTTACTCAGGAGAGAGTGGCAGTCTCGTCTGAGACCAAGAGTTCTTCCCCATCTCCTTCTCTGCCTCCAGGAGCAGTACCCCATACCATACCCTCGGCAGGTTTGTTTCCTGACGGAGCTCAGATATCCAGACTTCTCCAGGATGTGTTGGAGACACAGAGAGTCCAGACTGAGATCCTAAAGGAACAGGGTCGTGGAATCCAACTGCTGTGGGATTTGGTACATTCAGGAGGGGAGCCTAGTTCTAAGAGGCCGAGGAGCAGTGTATACCCAGAGCCCCATGAGCACCCAGACTATCAGCCTAGACCAGCCTACCCAGTCCAGACTCCTGTTCAGCAGAGGCCAGCTGAGAGAGTGCCTACCTGCACCTTCTGTAAGAAGCCTGGACATGTGTGGGACATCTGTAGGAAGAGAAGAGGAGTGTGCCTGTTGTGTGGGTCAGCTGCACACAGACTGCGAGACTGTCCTGCTGCACTTATCTCAGCCAGGACTCCGCCTTCGGAAGGGAGTTCCAGCCATCAGACCTAGTTGGAGGTGAGTCCTTGACCTATATCTTAGCCAGTCTTTGAAAATTTATGCACTCTACCATATTGTTGTATGTTTTGATACCTTGTGATTGCCTAGTACTGTAGCATGTTGGTGTAACTAGATGAGACCCCAGACTGATATTATATGCCATGACCCCATAGGTTACATTTTCCAACTGAATGATTTAAATAGGTTCTGAGATTTTAATTGTGGGGGGGAGGGGGGGGTTGACCTAGAAGGGGTACGATCATCATAATTTCGAGGACGAAATTTTTCTAAGGTGGGTAGGATTGTAACACCCAGTTTTCCAAATGAGGGTATTTTGGTCATTTTTAAAATTTTAGAATTTAAATTGAATTATTATGATTATTTATAATTATTGTGATTTTTGAGTAATTTTTAGAATAATTGTTTTTGGTGTTTAGAGACTTTGACTTAAGTTGACCTTGTAAACTAACCTAGTGGCTAACCTAGGTCTTGACTTTGTGATTAGGATTTGAAAACCTATGATGACTTAAGTTCATGAGGATGAACCCATTGGAATTAATTTGGTGAAATTAGGAGTTAGTTTCATATGGAAATGGCTTGTGAAGTCACAAGTCATTTTATGACTAATAGGCTTAAAGCCCATAGGCCCACCAAGTAGCTAACCCTAATTCTAATCAGCCCATGGCTGGACAAATGATCCTCCCCATCCTATTTAATCCCCTCCCAAAGTTAGGGCTAGCCTCCATTAGGAAATTTCACCAAGTTTTAGAAAGAGGTAATGTTCCATCTTCATAAATTCATATTAAATCCAAATTAGGTCTTTTTTCCTTCAAACAAATTCCTATAGGCGCTAAATATTGTTCTCTTGCTGTTGGGATTGAATTTTAACAGGAAAGGAACAATTTGGAAGAGTTTTGGTGGGTTGAGAAATCCTCTTCTTTGGAGCTTTTTGGAGCTTTGGACACCTATAGGTATAATCTCTATTAATGCTCCTAAAATCCTGTAAAAATCATTTCTAGGTTGCCCTAACCCTAGCCAAACTATAGGAATAGTGTTTCCCAAGTTTTTGTGTCATTTCGTGTCCATTCTGGACACATATCAGTGTGTATCACTGAGTGTTTGTTGAAATGCCCCAATGGGCATTTTGTGTGAGATTTTGAAATCTATTTGAATAGAAATTAGGTTTTTGGTCTTGCTTATAGGTTTCTAGTCTCTTGTTGTGATTTTCGTGTCGTATCGGGCCACGGGGGACACGTGAACACGCGGGTGCACCGCGCGCGCACGCGCAGATTTCTTGCCCTGCTGCTCGGGGTCTTTTGCGCGCAGGACACGCCACGTGGACATGTGATTTTGGACACACACCTTGGGGCAACCACTGACATCACGTGTATCAAGTTGCACGACCTATCGTGTCGTGTCGGACACACACGAGCACGTGCACGTGTTTTGTACTGTGCAGTTTCTATTGAAAACGTGCACTGACACGCGTGTCTTGTATCGTGTACACGCGACTTGGACACGATTCAGGGTATCCAGTCGATAGCCCTAGTCTAGGTGAACACGTGGACCAATTCTCGTGAGTCGTGTCGCTGTGTGTCGTGCACACGATCGACACGAACACGTGCACGACGATTGTTTCCTGTGTTGTGCAGTTCACTGTTTTTGGGATTTATTTGTTGGACACGTTTGTGTCCATTTCTGTGGACACAAACACATCTTATAGCATGTGTACATTGTGTTTAATTGTTACCAACCATTAGATTCTATTTTAAATTGATTTTTCAATGATAATTCTCGATTTCCCATTTTTGTCAAAACCATGTATCAGTAAAATGCTTATTTCTGTCCAGTTTCAAATCTGAGTTTAAGCAAGCTTTAAACCTATTAGACACAGTATATTACATGTTCTTAAACCCCTAATGTGTTTATCTAGGTATTACCTACATGTATGAGGAATTTGGGACTGATTTGTTGAGTTTTGGTCTCAAACTGTGATGCACATGGTTACTTGATTTCAAAACTGTCATTCTTCAAAACTTGTATGGTGTGTTAAATGTTGTATTGATTAGATAAGTTTTGCATTCGATTTTAGGCTTGGGTAATGAAGGATTATGTTATGATATTAAACTGAGAATGGTTTGAAACCAAATTGTTACCTTGTAAACTGATTCCTTTTGTTCCTGTCAATGAAATGGTTTCCTATATGTAATAACCTGATTTCTCCTTCTTTTAAACTGTTATTAACCTGAAATGTGCACTGTCACCTTGATTTCCTTCTTTTGGTTTTGGCATAACTGTTTTCATTGACAACTTGAGAATGTGAATTATTAAACTGAGTTTAGTTCCCAATTTTTCACATCAACCTGAGATTCTCTGTTAAAGTTTGGACATTGATTTCTTCCCATTTCCTAACTTAAAATCCCTGTTTAATTGATGTTATCACTGTGAATGTCTCCCACATATCTGTTGATTCATGGGAGTGAAGTATTTCAGTTTGAATTGGCTTTTGAATGTGAGAATGAGATTTTGACATATTGATTGAGTTTCGAAATCTGTTAACTGAACCATGGTTTCTTCAAGTTCCTGAAAACTGAGATTTTTCTCTTCTTTAATTGTGTTTGAATGTATTCCAGTTTCACATTGTTAATGCTACTGCTTTTTCCTTTATCATTCACTGTTTTGTGCTCTGTTAACTGAAGTTAAATCAATGTTGTTCATTACCTTGACTGAGAAATAGGTTCCTGTCTCTTTGAACTGTTTTTATTTCAAAAACTGGGGTTTTGTTTTGGACTGTAACTGAATTCCTGATTCCAGGATGCATGTTTTCTTCACTGTCTAAGCCTAACACATACACACACTCTTGTATCTCACACTCTCATGTGACACACACCCACAGGTTTGCTAATCACTGATTTCCTATTCCTATTTGTAACACACAATCATGTATCCCCTCTTGACACTTCACACACACAAGTACACCCCAACATTCCCTTCCTATCCCTATACATGTGTACACACATATATATACATGTATATGTAGATGTGTGAGATGTATATATATATATATATATATATATATATATATATATATATATATATATGTATATATATATATACATATATATATATATATCCTATATAATATGTGATATGTGGGTACTATTATATATATGGATATATATGAATGTGTGCTATACTCATAGGTAGCTTATATGGTATGTGTATTTACATAACCATTATGCTCTAAATCACGTAGCCACTTACAGTCTCTACTATCATGTATTTACTTTCAGTTACAAAATATCTCCTGTTTACTCGTACTTCCTATTCAGCACTTCCTGTATTTTACTCTATTGCATGATTTATACTCCTAACCTGCTATGAACTGTTTTGAGAGATATGTGCTCGTTCCCGTCCTGACTGGACCTGTTGAAAATTTTACAGTGAATGATGAGGCTCTGGTGTCTATCCCTCTTGGTGCAGCGTTAGACATCACTAGTGACTTGGACCTGCTAGCAGTTGGTGTTACTTTCATTAGTTTAGGATTATCTTACTATTTTGGGATTACTGTACTAGACCTTGAGATATTCTGAGATGTATTTATTTTAGTCACTTAGATTCTGGATTTGTATCTCTGTGATGTTACATTCCTGGATGTTATCTATCTTTATCTTTCTATCTCATTCCTGTTCTATCCTAGATGTGGTTGAGTTATATTGTGTTATGTCACCCCCATTCGGGGAGTATAACTGTATATTATCCTTATCTGTTAGATGTTATGACCTAGGACAGCGTTCTACCGCCGATGCTGCGGCGTAGGCTGGACGTACCCACGTCACGTGCCCTATTTCTAGGGTGCGGGTCGTGACAAATCTCTTCATGCCTGGAATATCAAAAGATACACTCCCACTACGACAATCTATTATCGCATGACTGTCTTTCAGCCAGTCCATGCCTAAGATAATGTCGAAATTTCCAACAGAAAATTCTATCAACTGGGCGGGTAAGGAATGCCCGCAAACTACAACACTACACGCTAGAATAACTCTACTAACTCCTACGAGCCCATTACCAGTGAGTATATTTAACCTCCCTGGCAATGCCTCGAACTCCATTCCTAGCCGTGTTACAAATTATGCAGATATAAATGAGTGGGATGCTCCCGAATCAAACAATGCTACTGCGGGATATGAGGCGACGAGAATGTTACCTGCCACAACATCTCCCGATGCTAATGCCTCCTCTAGGGACAGGGGGAATGCCTGCCCTCGACCTCCTTGTTGGTTCCCATGCTGCGGCCTAGCCTGGTGCTGCTGCTGGCCCCTTCCTTGATGATGCTGGGGTGGTCTATGTTGGTGTTGCTGCATCGACGGTCCTTGCTGTCGAAACATCTGAGCCTGCGGTATTAACGGACGCTGGGCCAACGGTCTCACTGCTATCGCTGGTCCTCGATACTGTCCTGCCCCTGGTGCTGGCAGAGCAGGAAACTACTGCACTGGTCCTCCCGACCTCGAATTCATGGGACATGTGGTAACCCGATGATCTGGATTTCCACATATCAAACACAGCCCGTTCAATGCCCGACACACATCTCTAGTGTGCCCTATCTTCCCACAATAAGTGCAGCCCGCTGGGGGTTGCTGGTTCTTTCTCTGTTGCTGCTGCTGCCTGGGTGGTGGTGCTGGCCCTCGTATCGCCACATCGTGGATACGAATGCCAGGGGATGGTGCTGTTGTTCGGGGCGCTGCTCCCCCTCCTCCTTCAATCTGACTGTGAGATCTCTTCTGACCCCCAGTCCTAGCCGTGATCCTATGAATGGTGATCTCATGCCTTCGGGTTGTCGTCAACACTTCGTCAAAAGTCTGGTAGTTGTGCCCCTCTATCAATTGCAAGAGCTCAAGATGAAACCCTTGCTGGAACCTCATCGCCCTCTGGCGCTCCGTTGCTGCCATCTCTGGGGCGAACCTACTCAATCTGCAGAACTCCGCTGCATAAGCATCTACAGTCTTGCCAGCCTGTCTGAGGTTGATAAACTTCTGTTGTAGCTCAAACTATGCCACAACCCTATAGTACTTTGTCTTGAATCTTGCTGTGAAATCGTCCCAAGCAACGGGACGTCTAATACCTACTTCCTCTGATTCCCACCAATCACGTGCGAGATCCTGAAGTAACAACTTCACCTGATCCACACGTTCTTCTGCCGGCACCTTAGCGGCTGTCAGAATAGCCTCAATATCCTTAAGCCATGCATCTGCTGAGATGGCATCCTCCGTGCCCTCGAAACGGCGGGGGTTGTACTTGCAAAATCTGGTTGATGCTCCTGAATCTGACCTTGCCCCTCTTTCCAATGCCGTCTGCAACCCTTGGTTGAGTAGTACGTTCTACTCTTGTAACTGCGCTGCTGGGCTAACATCTGATGTTGTTGAGTGGCCATCATCCCTCTCATGATTTCCAAAAGGGCTGGTGTGTCCATTTCTGCAGGGGTAGGTGGAACTGTTGGTGGCGGTGGAACATCCGGATACTGCGATCCAGCTGCTGCTTCCACTATCACTTCTTCTTGAATAGCCTCTTGGGATAGTACTGGCCCCTGTTGCTGACCAACATGGTCAGGTTGTCCATGTTGCTCTTGTTGTTGTTGTTGTCCAGCTCTGACAGTCGCAGACGAAGTGCCCCTAAAGAAAGGGACAAGAGAACAATCAAACGACCGGATATGAAGGATCAATGAAGCCAAAGGATATGAGAAGGTCAAGCTAGGATTGAGAACAACGAATCATGAGATCAAGGGAGAACATGTGTGATTGAGACGTCCTATAAATCAAAACACTCCACAAGTCTGAAATCAGACCTGCATGGGCCACCACTAAAACCTTGTCACGCCCCAGAACTAGAATACTGGAGAGCGGGGGAGTGACTCAGCCAGCTACGTATTACGGGTAGATGAATACCGTATAATACGATCAATGCTGTCTAAAAGACGAGGGGGTGCATACTACATGAAAGACTTACTATGGTCATTTCACATCTATTGTCTCAATCATTCAAATAAGAAACAAAAATAGAGAACATATAAGACAAAGCAGTAAGGCGTCTCAAATGCTCTGTCAAAATGTTCTTGATATCTGGCTTTACAAAACATAACCAGATGATTTAGCGAAGTATACACAATTGTTATCAGCTGCAGTCTGATTTAATTACAATTATGCAAAAGTAAGTGCAAGACAATCCGACTAACATGTCGGTGCCAAACGGCAAAGTATAAAGTATTTAACAAAATGAGCGGTGAAGTAAAGAACCCACTCGAGTCCTCCTGCGATCATCCCTCTAGTGTTGACCATCGTGGAGGTAGAAGTAAGCTGGTTCCTCGGGGACCGGCTCTAAATCTGGCCATGCAAAACCAGAGAGGTTAGACCTCTAATAGCAAGTACCGCAAGGAAGCACGATATGAGGATGAAACCAGTAAATAAGAGGATATAATAATAGATCTCTGCTTGCCACTGGGATTCACATAATATCACGACACTTTGAACCAACCTCCCAACCAAACAAGGACAGAAGTTGGCCCGTCATGTCCTGACATTCTGATCATCTCAGTTAGGTAATAGAGTAGATACAGTACACAAACAAATCAATTTAAACGGCCATTCAATTACTACGGCTTGCTACTGTGATTTCCAAGTTATCCTGGAATTATGTAATAAAGAAATTCCTCAGTTCTTACTATGTGCAAGCAAGGCTAGTTTACCCAGTCAATCAATTGCGCCAATCATGAATTAGACGAGTTCCAGCGGGACGCCCGTCATCAATGTACAATATACAATAGATAATATAACCAGATACCGCTTCCTGCCCGTGTGACAGATTTGCAGTATCTGTGGGGACCAAGCGGCCTGTCGGGCACTACTAGTCCCAAGAGGGCTGCCATGTAAGAACTCGGGAATCCATTCTCTCCTGGTAATTATTATTTTATTTAACTTAATAGTCTCTACGTTAGGTGAAATCCCATGCCATGGATCATGGTCATTCAGAATGAGTACTTTCGTACGGGGTACGATATGCACAACTCTACAACGATACCAGTGCGGTTAGGTTGTAGGTCTTACATAGCGTAATGTAACAATCAAAACTAACCACAGAGTAACCATGCCTTGACCATAAAGTACATATGCTATTTTTGTAAGATAAATAGATAAATACTAAATAAATAAATAAATAAATAATTAATTTTGAAGCCTGTATGTGCCTGTATGCCAATATTCGAGATTAGCCAGTCGATTGTAATAGTTCATAGTTAATATGAACGTGTCTCATTCATTCATTTCAATAAGACGACTAGCCAGTCTCTCAGTTCCAACTAGGAACGCATGATCAATTATTAATCGAGATAACCAATAATGTTATTTAATGTTTAGACAATAATCACTGTTAATAAATGCCAAGGCAATCAATTAATGTTAATAGATGTCAATCAATGTCAATCAATACCATTTTGGAATAAGAATCAGTCAAGAAAGCATTTAGAATCAGAGTTCATGCGGCCAGGAAATCATACGGCCAAAGAAATTTAAACTCATGCGGTCGGACAAGGATGATTCCATGCGGCCAGAAATGAGCAGTCCCATGCGGCCAAAACCTGCAAGCCTTAGGCGACTAGAACTTAAAGGGGGTCTCATGCGGCTATGGTTAAAATGAGACCATGCGGCCAGAGAAAATTCCATGCGGCTAGGGGATAGCAAACCCCATGCGGCTCGAAATGACATGCGCCCATGCGGCTCGAAGTAACATGCGCCCATGCGGCTCGAAATGCCATGCGCCCATGCGGCTGAACATAGGACAAGCCTATATGCGACTAAGGAAAACCAAATTCATGCGGCTAAGAATAAGTGCAACCCTATATGCGGCTGAGAGGTCATGCAGCGTCATACGGCCGAGAATGATCAGCGCCATGCGGCTGCGGGACTAAATGCATATACGGCTAGCTAAGGACTTATGCGGCTGATAAGTCCCATGCGGCCGACTAAGCCCATGCGGCTGGGATTGAAATCAATCTCATGCGACTGAAACGAATGAACTCATGCGGCTGGAATTGCCCATGCTTTGGCATGTGGCCAGAACTGTTCTTTTTCTCCGAATTCCTAAGGACATAACCATGGAAACCATTGCTTCCAAGCTCTCTAATTCCTTCATTCTAAGCCCAAATCTGAACTTCCATAGGTCAAAATGGGGTAGAACGAAATTCTCTACAACATGGAACCATCAAAACTTGGAGATAACAAAGTTTGCTAGATCAAAACCTAAGAAATCTGAAAATACAAAAAACTTAGATCTACAACAAATAAGCCATGGAAAGTGAAAATGCTAAGTACTAAGGAGACTCAAAATCAAATAAGAAAGATGATGGAACAATAATAATGGGGATCCATCAAGAAGCAAGTTGGCACTTGCCTAGCTCTTCCTAGGTTGGTGAAAGAGTTATGAGGAAGAAGAAGGAGAGTAATGGTGAAGTAATGAAGAAAGAGAAAAGAGGATGGGCTTAAATGGAAGGGGTGGTGGTAGGTGGGGGTTTGAGATGAACCAACTAAGCTAAACCAGACCAAACCGAACCCAAAGCAAGGCAGAAAGTAAAAGCAGAAAATAAAATACAGAAATAAAATTATGGAAAATTAATTAACATGAAATTTAAGGGGTTTAACTACAGAACAATACATGATAAATATTAAATAAATATATTAAACAGTACATGCATTAAAATACGTATTCTGGGAACATGAAGTGACAAATACTGTAAATATTTGGTGAAAAAAATATGAGATACTTGAACATTTTTAGTCCTAAATGTACCATACTTTGTTAAAAGCACAGAGAATGTCTATTATCCGTTTTCGAAGAACGGACAATGGCCATTCTCCATGTTAAAGGAACGAAGAATGGCCATTCTCCTTGAGAATGGCCATTCTCCGTGTTAAAAGCAAAGAGAACGGCCATTCTCCGTCCATTCGCCGTGTTAAAAGCAAAGAGAATGGCCATTCTCCGTCCATTCGCCGTGTTAAAAGCAAAGAGAATGGCCATTCTCCAAAAAAAATATTCTCTTCGAAAATATTATCATTAGAAAAGTAAAAAATATTTCGTCCGATCAATACAGATTTTTTTTAAATATGTGAGCAGATGATCCGCCCGACCTCAGAAGCAGGTTTCCTCAGTTCACCACCACCACCATGACATGTAGATTTATTAACAAAATATAAAATTATTAAATAAAAAATAAGATTTCTGACAATGGCATGGACAGTAAAATTAGAGCGACGCCGCTGGTACTTCTTCTTGTTCGAGGAGATTTCGACGACGACCGACGCGAACCGGACCGATTCTTCTCGGCGCAGCTGGTACTCATCGTTGTTCTAGGAGGGCTCGACGACGTTCGACGCGATCCGGACCGATTCTTATTTTCTTCTTCATCTCCGTTTCTCTTTCCACCACAACCACCAACACCACCACCACGATGGCCTGTAACCAAAAAAAATTACGAAATATTAAATTGGATGCACAAAAAAGAGAGTAAATATGAGTTAATTTAGGGTGTTCATTAAAAAAATTAAAGTAAAGAATGACCTGCTAAAGCAAGTTACCAACAGGTCAAAAGTCTAAATCAACATTAAATGATGTTTCTACACTATTATTCAATCCGAACCATTGGATCAACATCCAACGGTCCAAATTTCGGATGTATCGATACATCCTTTTCCAGGGGATGTATGGTAGAACGACCCTATATATATATATATATATATATATATATATATATATATATATATATATATATATATATTAAACCAAAGCCGTTGGATGACTCCACCCGACCTTGGCCCGGAGGCCGTGGCCACCGCCACCCAGCCACCGCCGTGGGAGGGAGGGCTCGAACCCGGCCCTCACTCCCGGTGCACGGTGATGTTACCAGTACACCACGACTCGATGTGCTATATATATATATATATATATTATATATATATATATATATATATATATATATATATAAGCATGTATGTATACATATATATAAATATATATACGAATATGTATATATATATATATATATATATATATGTATCCATTTAGTTTTTATGTTAAGAAAAAAATAACAATCCCCAAGGCCCCAGGCCCAAGCCCAGCCACAGGCCCAGGCCGACCCTTATTTCCTACAACTGAAACAGAACCCACGAAACCAGACTGTAACTCCATTTTTCTGAAATATTGTAGAAATTCAAATTTTTATATTGAGTCATGATTTGAGAATATTTTTATATTTTTTTTGGTGAAATTACATCCTTATTTAGTTATTTCCCTTTTGGGCTTAATCTTTTAAACCCAATTGTTGGGCCAAGCCTGCCAGCCCAATAAACCCTTTCCTTTTAAATCAACACAGAGGACTTATATTCTTCCCTGTTCTTCCATAGAGTTCCTGGAGGGTCTCCAATTCAAATTCTTCAACGGCCAGAGGAGAGCGGCCATGTGCTCTCCTCTCCACTGTTCTAACAACCCTGTCAGAAGTTTTCTGCCAAATAGTTAGCCTGATCCTCACGCCAACCATCTCTATTTAAACTTCCTTTTTTCCTTTCAATCATTACCATTCCTCTCCAACCTCCTGTAAGAAATTTTCTCAAGATGGCGAATGGCCAATCATTGGAGAAGAAGACGACGATGATGAGGACGACGACATTCTCAGCTTCCTAGTGCAGCATCGAGTAAGCATCCTACCCATTCGATCAACTCCATACTCATAATCGAACAAATTCTAAATTCTTTCTCCTTGAATGATCAACCTTGTAGGAATTTCTCGTGATCAATTGATCGACACTCTTTTCTGTTTAAAATAAGGACAGTTGGTGAGTTTTCAACCGATGTTTGAATCTCGAATTTGTGAATAGTTGATTTCAACTATGATTTATTATTTCTTAGAACTTTGTGTTTTAGATCAACGGATCGCTGTTCTTGGGATTAGCTAAGGAATTGAATCAGGTTATTTCGAGTACAATTATTTTCTTTTTTATAATTCCTAAGAACTCAGTGCATCCTATTAATTTTCTTTCATTTCGTGTCCCATGTGTTTGTTATAATATGTGAGCAGAAGTCTAGATTAGTTCCTGGTTTGGAAAGGATCGTATCGGGTCTTGATCCACAGTTTCTTCAGGACAATCAGGTAACTCTGTTTTTCTTGAGAATTGATTGTTTTCCATTAGTGTAGCTCGTATGGTATTGAATTTTTATATATATCAATTTATTTTGAAGGTTAAGTCTTGAAGAATTTCTCAGCACCTCATTGTTGAATTGAGATTTCATATGTTCAATATTGAACCTGAGATATGGGGTATATTGGTTCAGTCCATTGAAATTATCATTAATCAATCTTGTGAGGCCAACTGCATATGCAGTATGGAGGGGGAAATTGAATTCTGAAACATCTTTCAGTGTGGGTGAACTTGATATTCATATCACAATCTAGATGTTATGTTTCTATTTTGTTTTGGTTTGAACCTGGAACTTATGTTCAGACTTGGTTCTATTAAAGAGAACCCAAGTCCTGGGAAACTGGAGATGAGTCTCAGATTAGTCTGAGTTTGTATACAAGTATGTGAGCACTCTATTAACCCTGAGTTGCCTATGCAAACTGGTTTCATTTGAGTGAACCTGAAATCGATTTGCTGCTGTGGGTTCATCTCAGGAAACTAAAATTGCTATGGCTGGAACACCATCCTATGTTGTTCCATAAATTGAAAAGGACTGAATGACTGAACCTGAGAATTCAGTTCTTTTCAGTGTCATGTTGGACAATTTAATGCCATGTTTCTTTTAACTGAGATTCAGATCAGTGGGGGTTTTCTACTGCCAGTAAATTTTGGTTTAACTTGTAAATCATTGATGTGTGTACCTGGGTAATGGTTGAGGAATCATGGTAGTCTTAGGAATCTGGGTTTGATTTAATGGTTGAGGCCTGTGATCTCATGAACAGGTTGTAGCTCATTATTTTTTTATTCATTGGAATTGGGGTGACATCCTACTTGAATCTGAACCCAGTTTCCTGAGCATTACACTCAGTTTTCCCGAGCATTACACTCAGTTTCCCTGAGTATGAAACTCATTTCTCTGGAAATTAAATCATTGTCCTGCAGTTGAAATCCTTTGAATCTGGAAACTCGGCTCAGGTTTAACCTGAGAATTTTTATCTCAGGTAATCTAAACTGAGTTGTTTTCTCAGTGACACTGAGATACATTGAGTTGGACTGCAATACAGATCTCAGTGCATAAACTTGATCTCAGTATATGTTCAAAACAATTTCAGTAAACCTGGATTTAGCATGGTTCTTATAGACTATAACCAGGAGTGAATAATTTTGGCACATGGTTTAAGGAACAGTGACTTACATTCAATCTCTTGTTTTGAATACCTGTCAACCTAAGTTCAGCCTTGAGATTGATTTTCTTTTCTATCAATGAATCAGTGGACTTCACTGTTCCATATTGTTGAATACTAAGGATGCATTAGTCATTCTCAGGATTGGGTATACAGCTTGATAATGATTTGTTCAGTTCTATTTGGGACTGGACATGTTCTGGTTCAGGACTGAGTATCAAACCATGTTTTGAATGGGAACTTTGAACTGTTTTCTGTATATCAAGGCTGGGATTTAGATTTCTGTTTGGTTTGAATCTATAAGGGGTTTGAGCATGTTTTAATAGAAGATTAAAGTTATGGAAGTTTCAATTAGGCTGAACCTGGATTCTCATGAACAGGGTATGGTTCATTCTCCCTCTGATCATTAGAACCCTGGGAGATATCTCAGTAATCTGAGAATGTTTCTCAGTCAACATGAGAAAGATTCTCAGGAAACTTGAGAATGATTGACTGAAATTGAGACTTTATGTATATTAGTATTAGAAATAGAAACCTTATGTCAATGTGGATTCAACTAGTAACCTGAATAAAGACTGGTGTTGTCCATCATGGTCAGGACTACACTATGATGGTGATGAGGATAGGCTGTTAGGTTCATTTGAGATGTTATTAGATTCCTACAGGACTGTGTGAATAAACTGGTAACCAATGTGATGCACGGGATAGGAAAGTTAAGGAGAGGTAAGTATTCTATTAGAGTTTAATTATAGGGTAACAAGTCATGTGTAAGATAAGTTTAAAATAGTAAACCAAGTTGTTAAATGATCTTTTAGATTAGGAATAATTACCTACATTGTAGACTTATCTTTTGTAAATCAATTGCTTACAGGAGGACACCCAGTTTCTTTGGTTACTTGTACTTCCCTGGAGCAAGGCAAGTATACTCTATGGTTTTGATCAGTGCATTTCTTGTTCTTTATTGCTGACACACTGTGACACGTTCATGATCTTACCTGTCTTGTTCTTTCATGATCTTACTTGCATCTTGGGGTGGGGAAATACTCTAGATATGTGACCAAACCCGGATACTTATTCATGATCTTTAGCTTAGGCCTCGCACAGTGCACGCGGGTCCTAAGCCGTACCATATATGATCTTTCAGGATCTTTCATGCTCTTTCATGGTCTTACCCAAGCCGGTCACATATCATAGAAGTATTTCAAATTTATAACACACATGTTCAGAATTTTGTTCTTACATTAGTTTTCTATGATCCTGATCTTGATTTTAGCTATAGTCGTGATCTTTCCTGCATCTTTATATAGTCGTGATCTTTCATGTATCTTTATAGCAGTAGTTCATGTTCTTCATGTTCTTTATATACCTTGTTCTTATCCTGTTCTTTCAGCATTTATTTTCCATACCATGATGTTATTGTTCATTACCTAGAACTGTACTTTGCTCCGCTCCTGAATAGGATATGTTGCAGGTATGCTTGCAGGACATTGTTCTACTCTATGGGCCAGAGCCCGTGATCTTAGCTGAGCAGGATGGTTCATGACTTAGCTTGAGGTTTCAGGTTTAGACTGTTAGCTTCACTTTTAGATATTGTCTTTAGAATTCATGTACATTTCATTCTTGATGATTCGTACATTTTCATACATAGAATTGTGGATTATGGTGATCATTCTGGGATATGTTCTTAGATGCTGTGATTATATATTTTCATGTTTATCTTGTTAGTTTTCCCTAGCTTGGTACAGCTTACTTCGTCGTGTCTAACGACGAAGGCTGGGCGTGTCCGACTCGTGTCCGATTATTCGGGAGCGGGTCGTGACATGTTTTTAGTGGTGGCCCATGCAGGTCCATCCTAATGGTACCTAGGACTTAGCGTACTATTGGAGGACTTGATTATACTAGGGAACTTGATCACAGCATAGGAAAATCGAGAAATAAGGGTATATCAGGTATATTAGGTGTATCAGGTATTTTAATATTCTATAAACACTTGTTGTATGTAGGTCTAGGTTATTTTAACAGTTTTTTGTTTTTCAGATAGTTCAAAAGCACGCGACACCGGAATGGTTGATCCATCTATACTTGAGGTCTCCAAGCTTCCACCCCACGGGTCGTCCCTACTATCCCCATGGGTAGTACGTGGTTGACGAAGATGATTGAAGAGTTCCTTGATACCCAGAGAGAGCAAGCCATCATTTTCTAAGCCAGACTTGTGAATGCACTTTTCGAGCCAGAAAAGATTTATGCTTTCCAGGCTTCCAGACCTTTGGACTTCTTCGACACCGAGCACATATATTGCAATCGAGGAGCAGATCGAGAACCTAGAAGTCGCAACTGAAGATCATCCAAGTTTTGAAGGATCCGACTCCTCTGAAGACTGAAGCCACTAGCCAAAAGATCCAGAATATAACACAGACAATGGAATGAGACGGAAAGCTGAAGCACATGAGAGACATGAAGACTTATGACGAAGACAATAACTAGCTTGGACTTGCATAGCATCGTAACACTCAGTCGGCGTTTCTTCGGTCACACCACCAGTCGCATCATCAGAAATAGATCTCAGCAGCCAGCACGCCAGCAGTCATATATTCCTGCCAGAGCCCTGCACTTCAGCCCAACGGGAGATCCAGATTCAGATCCAGCCGACGATCATTTACAATTTCTGCCACCTCTCAGGATGCCACTATGAAGAGTGCCGCAAAAGATGGAGTCTATGCTTGTTCTACGGATCGTCTGCCCACCCAGTCAGGGATTGTCAGAGACCATTGATCACACTGCCCAAGGGCGAACACGAAGAGCACCAGGACTACAGCAAGGGGACCAGCCTCTCTAGATTCAGCAACCACATGGAGTACTACCGCAGGGATCAACCTACGCCAGGATAATTGAAGAAGGTTAGAGAGATTTCCATTCCGGAGGAATACTGAAGACAGACTAAAGACTGAAGATTTTTGCATGGTTGGGAAAACCATGTATCTTGATTAGCAACCTAGTTTTTTTTTCTTAAATTTCTTTTAGCATCTAGACCATTTCTTGGAACTTCTTGTTTTCTATTTTGGAATCTTGGTTGGTATTCGAAACTTAACTCGAGATATTGTTTCCTATTCGTTGATTGGTACTCCTCCAATCCATTCTTCGTAACCTTGCTCTTTTCGAGATTCTACTCAGGAATTTTGTTTTCTATTCAGGACTAGTTACAATTTGTAAATTTTGTTTTCTTTCCGAAGTTCAGTTTTCTATTTGGGGATAGTTGGAATTTGATTTTTTTTATTCAACACTTATTTCTATTCACCATTCAAGATATCGTTTGAAAACTTCGATTTCGACCTGTTTCCTAGGTGAGATTCATTTCCTACGTGGCTTGTTTCTACTTGGAAATTGTTCCGTTCACAACTTTGCTTCGATCTTGTTCCCTATTTGAGGTATCGCTTGTTTCATGGATATTGTTTTACTCACCCATTGATTCTTTTTCCTACTCATAACTTGATTCTATTCGAGAATTTAAGATCCTGTTTCCTATTTTGAGACTTTGTTTTGTTCGTGATTTTGCCTCCCATCCAAGATTTACCGGACTTTGAATTTCAGTTCCTACTCGCGACTCGTTGAGACTGTGTTCCCTATTCCAAATCTTGTCTCCTCATTGAGATTTTCTATTCGAGAATTTGTTCCTTATTCACGACTTTGTTGATACTAGATTTTGAAACTTGTCTTCTATCTGATACATTGCCTCAGTTCGTCCTTCGAGACTCTGTTATCCCTTTAAGATAACGTTTCATATGTGGAACCTTGTTACCATTCCAGATATCAGTTGATATTCCGTCATAATCTGAAACTTCGTCCTGTCTGAAATCTCCCTGGCTGCCCTTTTGTACTCACTGATCGGATCTCTTGTTATTTTTAGTACATAATAAACTCATGTATTCTAACAGTCAGTTAATTTCACCATTTCCGTGACTTGGACTATTGAAATTCATTTTGAATTCCTTGAAACTCTTTTAAAATTCCTAGGGATAAAGTCGAGAGGCTATTCGATGACCTACTATGGCATGACAGTTGCACGCTGCAGCCATTAGCTGGATTATGGAGACTGAGGGTTCACTGCAGCCAGTAGCGCACTGGCGAGGCAGGAACTCTAAGTTGAAGTGATTTCAGACACCCATAGGTTTTCGAGGATTGTCGAGACTTGTCATATTCTTCATATCTTGATCTCTTGGGTTGTTTCGTCAATGATTGTTGGAAAATGGATAAGGTTGATAGAGTATTTGGAGACATATTATTATTTGAGTCACGGAGCCGAAAGTCCACTGCAGTCAGATACATACTGGCGGGGTAGGGATTCTAAGCAAAGTGATTTCAGATACCAATATGTTCTTGGATATTCTGGAGACTATAATCCCTTTTCATATGATTATTCGTTTTCGAGAATCACAAATCCTTGCATGTTCACCCTGATTTGATACTGTATCTCCTGAGTATTTCGTACGTTCCTCAAATCAACCCTTGCTAATTACCTTCGAATATTGTATCGTTAGATCATTGATTTTCTCAAATTATACATTGCCAGATTTTGATTCCATACTTCGTTTGTGTCTTGTCTAAATTTTGATCTTAAATCATGTCTGTCTGACCATGATTTTTCTATCTTGTGCTAGCCACCTGTGTTAAACTATCGATTTTTGATCGTACTTAATATTTGTGTCTTCATGATGTTGCTCCTCTAAGTTGTAATTGAAATTCCTTCCACTTCGTGACTATTTGATCCTCGATCCTTGTCAAAGCGTGATATCCCAAACTTCTTATGTGTACTTGGACTCAAGGCTCAGAGCGTCGTGGATCGACAGAAGCACTAGGCGGACAACAACAGATGGTCACCGGAGTTCGCAGCTAGAAGCAGAGTGTTCCTGAAGAATCTCGTCGACCAGAGGCACCATTCGTTTTGGCAGAGACGGGAAGCTCAGTCCGAGATACATCGGGCCTTTCGAGGTGACAGCACGGATTGGCGAGGTGGCGTATCGACTAGCACTTCCAGCTAGCTTGGAGGGAGTACATAGCGTCTTCCATGTATCTCAGCTTCGACGATACATTCCAGACCCGAGCCATGTGGTAGATCATTCGGAGCTAGAGGTGGGCCCGAGTTTGACTTATGAGGAGCAGCCAGTAGAGATCTTGGACCGGAGGGAGAAGCAACTGCGGAACCAGACCATTCCTCTTGTCCGCGTCATGTGGAGACACCACTCTCCGGGAGAGTCCACATGGGAGCGTGAGGACGAGATGCGTGAGCGATATCCTAGTTTGTTCACTTGAGTGTTTTGTGTTTCATATTTTTTTTGAATTCAATAAACAACTCATTAGATTCACTATTCTTGATTATCTGTGTCTACATTCCAATTTCGAGGGCGAAATTTTTCAAGGGGGAGAGATTTGTAACTCCTTTTTTCTGAAATATTGTAGAAATTCAAATTTTTATATTGAGTCATGATTTGAGAATATTTTTATATTTTTTTTGGTGAAATTACATCCTTATTTAGTTATTACCCTTTTGGGCTTAATCTTTTAAACCCAATTGTTGGGCCAAGCCTGCCAGCCCAATAAATCCTTTCCTTTTAAATCAACACAGAGGACTTATATTCTTCCCTGTTCTTCTATAGAGTTCCTGGAGGGTCTCCAATTCAAATTCTTCAACGGCCAGAGGAGAGCGGCCATGTGCTCTCCTCTCCACTGTTCTAACAACCCTGTCAGAAGTTTCCCGCCAAATAGTTAGCCTGATCCTCACGCCAACCATCTCTATTTAAACTTCCTTTTTTCCTTTCAATCATTACCATTCCTCTCCAACCTCCTGCAAGAAATTTTATCAAGATGGCGAATGGCCAATCATTGGAGAAGAAGACGACGATGATGAGGACGACGACATTCTCAGCTTCCTAGAGCAGCATCGAGTAAGCATCCTACCCATTCGATCAACTCCATACTCATAATCGAACAAATTCTAAATTCTTTCTCCTTGAATGATCAACCTTGTAGGAATTTCTCGTGATCAATTGATCGACACTCTTTCCTGTTTAAAATAAGGACAGTTGGTGAGTTTTCAACCGATGTTTGAATCTCGAATTTGTGAATAGTTGATTTCAACTATGATTTATTATTTCTTAGAACTTTGTGTTTTAGATCAACGGATCGCTGTTCTTGGGATTAGCTAAGGAATTGAATCAGGTTATTTCGAGTACAATTATTTTCCTTTTTATAATTCCTAAGAACTCAGTGCATCCTATTAATTTTCTTTCATTTCGTGTCCCATGTGTTTGTTATAATATGTGAGCAGAAGTCTAGATTAGTTCCTGGTTTGGAAAGGATCGTATCGGGTCTTGATCCACAGATTCTTCAGGACAATCAGGTAACTCTGTTTTTCTTGAGAATTGATTGTTTTCCATTAGTGTAGCTCGTATGGTATTGAATTTTCATATATATCAATTTATTTTGAGGGTTAAGTCTTGAAGAATTTCTCAGCACCTCATTGTTGAATTGAGATTTCATATGTTCAATATTGAACCTGAGATATGGGGTATATTGGTTCAGTCCATTGAAATTATCATTAATCAATCTTGTGAGGCCAACTGCATATGCAGTATGGAGGGGGAAATTGAATTCTGAAACATCTTTCAGTGTGGGTGAACTTGATATTCATATCACAATCTAGATGTTATGTTTCTATTTTGTTTTGGTTTGAACCTGGAACTTGTGTTCAGACTTGGTTCTATTAAAGAGAACCCAAGTCCTGGGAAACTGGAGATGAGTCTCAGATTAGTCTGAGTTTGCATACAAGTATGTGAGCACTCTATTAACCCGGAGTTGCCTATGCAAACTGGTTTCATTTGAGTGAACCTGAAATCGATTTGCTGCTGTGGGTTCATCTCAGGAAACTAAAATTGTAATGGCTGGAACACCATCCTATGTTGTTCCATAAATTGAAAAGGACTGAATGACTGAACCTGAGAATTCAGTTCTTTTCAGTGTCATGTTGGACAATTTAATGCCATGTTTCTTTTACCGGAGATTCAGATCAGTGGGGGTTTTCTACTGCAAGTAAATTTTGGTTTAACTTGTAAATCATTGATGTGTGTACCTGGGTAATGGTTGAGGAATCATGGTAGTCTTAGGAATCTGTGTTTGATTTAATGGTTGAGGCCTGTGATCTCATGAACAGGTTGTAGCTCATTATTTCTCTGTTCATTGGAATTAGGGTGACATCCTACTTGAATCTGAACCCAGTTTCCTGAGCATTACACTCAGTTTTCCTGAGCATTACACTCAGTTTCCCTGAGTATAAAACTCATTTCTCTGGAAATTAAATCATTGTCCTGCAGTTGAAATCCTTTGAATCTGGAAACTCGGCTCAGGTTTAACATGAGAATTTTCATCTCAGGTAATCTAAACTGAGTTGTTTTCTCAGTGACACTGAGATACATTGAGTTGGACTGCAATACAGATCTCAGTGCATAAACTTGATCTCAGTATATGTTCAAAACAATTTCAGTAAACCTGGATTTAGCATGGTTCTTATAGACTATAACCAGGAGTGAATAATTTTGGCACATGGTTTAAGGAACAGTGACTTACATTCAATCTCTTGTTTTGAATACCTGTCAACCTAAGTTCAGCCTTGAGATTGATTTTCTTTTCTATCAATGAATCAGTGGACTTCACTGTTCCATATTGTTGAATACTAAGGATGCATTAGTCATTCTCAGGATTGGGTATACAGCTTGATAATGATTTGTTCAGTTCTATTTGGGACTGGACATGTTCTGGTTCAGGACTGAGTATCAAACCATGTTTTGAATGGGAACTTTGAACTGTTTTCTGTATATCAAGGCTGGGATTTAGATTTCTGTTTGGTTTGAATCTATAAGGGGTTTGAGCATGTTTTAATAGAAGATTAAAGTTATGGAAGTTTCAATTAGGCTGAACCTGGATTCTCATGAACAGGGTATGGTTCATTCTCCCTCTGATCATTAGAACCCTGGGAGATATCTCAGTAATCTGAGAATGTTTCTCAGTCAACATGAGAAAGATTCTCAGGAAACTTGAGAATGATTGACTGAAATTGAGACTTTATGTATATTAGTATTAGAAATAGAAACCTTATGTCAATGTGGATTCAACTAGTAACCTGAATAAAGACTGGTGTTGTCCATCATGGTCAGGACTACACTATGATGGTGATGAGGATAGGCTGTTAGGTTCATTTGAGATGTTATTAGATTCCTACAGGACTGTGTGAATAAACTGGTAACCAATGTGATGCAGGGGATAGGAAAGTTAAGGAGAGGTAAGTATTCTATTAGAGTTTAATTATAGGGTAACAAGTCATGTGTAAGATAAGTTTAAAATAGTAAACCAAGTTGTTAAATGATCTTTTAGATTAGGAATAATTACCTACATTGTAGACTTATCTTTTGTAAATCAATTGCTTACAGGAGGACACCCAGTTTATTTGGTTACTTGTACTTTCCTGGAGCAAGGCAAGTACACTCTATGGTTTTGATCAGTGCATTTCTTGTTCTTTATTGCTGACACACTGTGACACGTTCATGATCTTACCTGTCTTGTTCTTTCATGATCTTACTTGCATCTTGGGGTGGGGAAATACTCTAGATATGTGACCAAACCCGGATACTTATTCATGATCTTTAGCTTAGGCCTCGCACAGTGCACGCGGGTCCTAAGATGTACCATATATGATCTTTCAGGATCTTTCATGCTCTTTCATGGTCTTACCCAAGCCGGTCACATATCATAGAAGTATTTCAAATTTATAACACACATGTTCAGGATTTTGTTCTTACATTAGTTTTCTATGATCCTGGTCTTGATTTTAGCTATAGTCGTGATCTTTCCTGCATCTTTATATAGTCGTGATCTTTCATGTATCTTTATAGCAGTAGTTCATGTTCTTCATGTTCTTTACATACCTTGTTCTTATCCTGTTCTTTCAGCATTTATTTTCCATACAATGATGTTATTGTTCATTACCTAGAACTGTACTTTGCTCCGCTCCTGAATAGGATATGTTGCAGGTATGCTTGCAGGACATTGTTCTACTCTATGGGCCAGAGCCCGTGATCTTAGCTGAGCAGGATGGTTCATGACTTAGCTTGAGGTTTCAGGTTTAGACTGTTAGCTTCACTTTTAGATATTGTCTTTAGAATTCATGTACATTTCATTCTTGATGATTCGTACATTTTCATACATAGAATTGTGGATTATGGTGATCATTCTGGGATACGTTCTTAGATGCTGTGATTATATATTTTCATGTTTATCTTGTTAGTTTTCCCTAGCTTGGTACAGCTTACTTCGTCGTATCTAACGACGAAGGCTGGGCGTGTCCGACTCGTGTCCTATTATTCAGGAGCGGGTCGTGACACTGACCCCTGTTCGGTTCAGCGCAGGTATACATATGTAAATATATAGAGATCGAGAGGAGTGTTCCCCTAAAAACCCTAACAAAAACTCATTGCCACCCACACACGTTCGCCAGGGACGCCTGTGCGGCCACCCGCCGCCGTGGCAATCGTCGCGCGTCGCCGGAGACGGCCAACCGCGCACGGAACAGGGCAGCCTTGGCAGAAGCATCACAGCGAGGTATACTGTTTCTAATGCTATTTTCTTCCTGGTCGCTCAATAGTTTTCGAATCCGTAAATTCCTACGAATAGCCCTTATGATCCTCTTGAAATCCCAATAAGTGGATTTGAATATAGTTGCATGACCAGTCCAAAAAATAAATGCAAAGACGAAGGAAAATTACTGTTCTCGACAGTTCGAAGAACAGTTGACGAACCTGTTTTAGGAGACGATTATTGGTCGAATCATCGATTAAGGTAGGAAACTACCTGAACCATTATTGAAGACAACATATAAGGCATGGAAACCCAATTAATAGTTTTAATTACGGATGAGTATGCAGAGGTATAAATCAATTTGAAAATCATATAAAATTTCCATGTAAACTGTTTTCAAAAATAGAAAATCCTTCGATACGACATGCATCCCACAAATCCGGGCGACGTGGTCGCGAACCGAAAGCATCGAAAGGTGCGTATCAGCTTCATGGACGTGTAGGCTTTGACGGAATTCAAATTGGTTGCGTGTGCGCGACGAATTTGATCTGTATCCGTCGAAATTTACCGTATCGACCTCTGTGTAAATTTCCTAATTACTTTGTGCACGTTCGTCAGATCGAGATGAAACTTGCGCCAACAAAACTGTATTATTTTTCTGGTCCTGTATGCCAAGTTTGGTCCAATTCTGAGACAGTTGATTGGATCGTCGTTTCGCGGGCCCCACGATCCAATTCAACGGAAAATTTTGTGCATGGCCCACCAGAATCCAAAACTGGACATACCGTTGTATTCAATCATCAAAACAAATCCGTAGATATGTAGTTTGATGACTTTAGAGACCATTGACTCTGACACATTTTTTGGTGCAAATCGGGTCCAACGACGGATACCGTTTTGACCCGAAATTACCGTTTTACCTTTGTGTCCAGATTTGGACTTAAGGACAGGTAATCCTAGCTAATTTGACTATTCTGAGAATGTTGGCAATGTCTGTTTCAGCTTTCGAAGATATTTGTGATGATTTGGACTTTATGGCTTACCGGTTGACTATATTTTGTTGGATCAGCATGCAACCTCCAGGCAAGATACCTTGCCTCCCTCTACAGTTTATTTACATGTATATTTCTATTATTATATAGTTTTACTGGTTGATTATTGACATGTGATTTGTACATTGTGCATGATAGTATATATAAAGTCCTTGTTTATAGCTAACTTTGTAGTTCATATTGGATCTGTTCTCCTGTGTATCATGATTGGGTCGTGTCGTGTCATCACCTGTACTTGGACTGAGTCATATCGTGTCATAGGATGAATAAGTTATAACGAAATTGCGGTACCTTGATTTCTTGAAGCTAACCTGCGAGTCCACACTAGGGGCGAGGGTTAGTAGTTATTTGTATCTTGATTTCGTGAAGCTAACCTGCGAGCCCAGATTATGGGCGAGGGTTAGTAGATATCTGTCCGCACCTGTGAGTCCACACTAGGGGCGAGGGTGATCTCTTGAAGCTAACCTGCGAGTCCATATTAGGAGCGAGGGTTAGTAGTTATCTGTTCCGCACCTGCGAGTCCACACTAGGGGCGAGGGTGTTTCCTTGAAGCTAACCTGCGAGTCCATGCTAGGGGCGAGGGTTAGTAGTTGTTTCAAACCTGCGAGTCCACACTAGGGGCGAGGGTTTGAGTATCCATTGATCTCGTAAAATGTTTTTGCTTATTTTTCTCCAGCAGTTCGTTTATGCGTAGTGGTTCTTCCAGTCATGTATAGTCGTATTTTTGTTTTGATTGGTCTTTTCCCGTTTAGTTCCTGTATTTTCTTTATTGCATGATAAACTGCTAGATATGCACGTTTTTATGTATCTTGCTATATCCTCTGAGGACCTGATGATCTCTTCAGGTTTAGTGATTGCATGAAGTTAGCCAGTAGTTCTGGATGGCGGATGTGATGATACGTTTGCGGGATTCAGGTATTGTTATTACATTGTGATTCTTTCGTGTTTTACTTTCCTTATCATGAGATATCTTGCTTATTGATTCAGTTTAGAGACTCTTGTTATATTCCTTGGAGTCTCATCGGACATTTATGCTAGTAGGCTGCAGACCACGATCCATAGTGTTCATTCATGTTTCGCACACATATGGTGGATTTGAGATATATATTAAATTGCCATGATTTGGCAGTATACCATAGCCTTGACAGCGTTTATGTATTCTCAGGCTTGAGTCCGCTTGATGCGTAGCTGGCTTGCTCACGTGCTCGCGTCCGAAAAGAGGGTACGGGTCGTGACATAGCTGCTTAATGCTTACAAATTCATATGCTTGCCTCGAAACATGTTGACTTGCTAATTGATCAGGATGGTTAGAAAGATCACATAATAGATAGCTAACTAGCTCGGCGACGCTCGTGATTTTGAAGCTTCGGCCGTGCGTCGAAGACTTGTCTCGTAACTCCTATTTTGAAAACTCTCAATTGTCCAAGGATGGCTCAGCGTCCCTCTATTCCAGGTCAATGGAGTACTTTATTGTATATTGAGGGATGTGTGCAATGTATGGAACGGCTATCTCAAAGTTTCCTTTACTTAATGTGTGATTCAATTTGTCTGCTTATTCTCTTAGGTCTCGTGTCTCGGATTACCTTATGACTATGCCTTGTGCAATCGCAAATTAGGTTTGCAGACAACAGGGGACGGTGCTTGCTATAACTTCGATAGCCCAACAAAACTCTTTTCTAACGTGTTCGTGCAAGGGCTACATCAAGACTTGCATCAAGAGAACGTGCTGTACACCCGTTCGACTTGAACAATCAAGTTTTTTGGGTGCATAGACTTAAGCAACAAGCAGTAAAATACGACTTAAACTACGGGACAAGCGAATGTTAATATTAATTGTAGTTCCAATAATATTGTATATTTTAAATAAAAAAGAATGCAATTTTAACTTTAACTAGTTTGAAATAAATATTAAATCAAAAACTATTTTAAATTTTAGTATTAATATTAGTTTCAATAATATTGTAAATTTTAAATTAACAGGAATGCCACGGTATTAGAAACATAGCTGATGTCACGTTGCTCGGGCTCGATTAGTGTTCGTCTAAACTCGTACGTGCGAACTAGTTATTAGTAATGAAAATCAAAAATTGAATTTTAAGTTTAAAATCTAGTCGAGCTCGATCCTTTCTCTTTCTCCCATCTCCCACTCTCTCTCTCTCTCTCTCGGGTTCTCTCTCACAGGTTGTGTTCACTAATACCATATGATTAGAAATAATTACACAACAGTTTCCGTAGCATTAAATGCTGCTGCATGTATTATCCTACACAATTTAATAATAAACACTAATACCATATCATTACAAATAATTACACAATAGTAAACGTAGCATTAAATGCTGCTGCATCCGTTATCCTACAGAAGAGGGCCACGTGGAGAATACTGTTGCATGCTTCCTCATGCGTTATTAGTTACACAATTTAATAATACATGTACCCAGAAGACGAGAAAGTTGTGTTGTTAGAAGTTGTTTCCTTAAAATTATGCTTGCTTCTAGAATCACTCAAGATTTTCATGAGCCAACAAAAGAGGGCCACGTGGCGGAGGTACAAGAAAGACGAAAATGTTGTGTTGTTGCCTTGCTGAAAGTTGTTTCTTTCTGAATAATGCTATTTGTACCTCCAAATTGTACTTTCAAACTGTCCCTTCTTACGTGGTAGCGGACGTGATATGTTGATCTGGCAGCTGACGTGGCAAATTTTTTCTAACATTATCGTTAACATTAACAATAATATTAATACTAACATTAACATTAATATTAATATTAATATTAACATAAATTAATATTAACATTAAATTAACATTGATATTAACGTTAAATTATTATGGAGAAAATTGGGTAGTTAACTTTTTGGATTAAAATTTGCCATGTCATCAGTCATGTCAGATGACACACAATAAGAAAATGCTAAGTTTACAACCAAACTTTTACAACCTTCTTACAACTTACACCCTTTGCTGACATGTGGGCCAGGCCACCACACTGGCCCACATGTCAGCAAAGGGTGTAAGTTGTATGAAGGTTGTAAAAGTTTGGTTGTAACTGTAGCATTACTCCACACAATATTATTTAACATGCCACATCATATGCCACATAAGGAGGGCTATATATTATAGGGACAATTTGGAGGTATAAATAGCATTACTCTTTCTTCTTGTATTGTTTTTTGTCCTTCGTTTCTTCTGTTGGTTTCTAACATACTCTATTTTCTTCAATGGCGATGTCACATGGAGAAACTGATCATCGTGTGGAAGATTTAGGCGATGAAGAAAGCTTCATTTTAAGAGCAGTGTCAGATGATTTGGATGATGAGCAACGTTTGGAAGCTGTTAACTTAGGAGATAATAAAGAACAAGATGAAGAAAACAACGGAAGAATACATCATAACGATGACGATGACATCAACGCAAACAACGAAATGTTATTTCGCATCACCCTTTCTAATGGATTTAAGAAATGCAATATATTTTTATATTTATTTTTCATACTTATTTTGTTTTATTCTGTTCGCAGGGACGATGGTGAATCTCTATTGGATTTCGATACAACGATGATGAAAAAATATTGCAGTCTGCCAACATTAACAAAGCTCCAACACAACTCTTACATGAAGATATTGTTGGCTTACAGTTCAACTCTATTGAAGAAGTAGAGACATTCTACCGGATATATTCAAAAGCATTTGGTTTCAGTATTAGAAAGAACGAAGTAATAAAAAACAAATCTGGGATGGTGATGGTCCGTAGTTGGTGTTGTTCGAATGCGGGATTCATACAGAAGAAATACAATGGAGCTCCTAACAGGGTTCGTAAGCCAAAAAGTGAAAGCAGAAGTGGTTGTAAAGCAATTTTTCGTATTGGGTACACCAATTCTACAAAGCTGTGGGTCGTCAAAAAATTTTACGTACATCACAACCATAGCCTGGCGAATGATTATGAAATAGTTTTTTTGAGATCCCATCGTAAGATATCACCCGCAGAGTTGGAACAAGCTAAGCTTATGAAGCAATCAGGGATGGGGACTGGAGATATATGGAATTTAATTGTCCACCAGAAAGGTGGCTGGGATAAGGTTGGATAGACGAAAAAGGATTTATACAACGCTCTAGCTAAAGATAGTAGAGCACTAGACGATGTTGATGCTACGACAACACTTATATTTCTTTAATCTAAGGAGGGCATTGATCCAGATTTCTTCTACGCGTACAAGGTAGACGAAGATTCCAGATTGACCCATCTCTTTTGGGCTGACGGTGCATGTCGATTCGATTACGAATTATTTGGAGATTCACTAGCATTTGATTCTACATATAAAACAAATAGAAGTCAAATGCCGTTGGTGGTTCTAGTGGGTACAAACAATCATGCAATGACTTGTGTGTTTGGGTTTGCAATGATCCATAATACGACTGCAGAGACAAATTCTTGGATTTTAGAAAAATTCCAAGAGTGTATGAATGGCAAATTATCAGTGACAGTTCTCACGGATGATTGCAGATCCATAAATAAAGCAATTGAGGATTTAATGCCCAGAGTAGTTCATCGAACGTGCTCATGGCATATCCTAAATAATGCAGCCAAACATGTACACCGAGAGGGTTTTGCAAATGAATTGAGTCTGATGATTAAAAGGTACATCGCACACTTGCTACTTTACTTTGAAGTATGTTGTTGTTACAATATTAAAACTTTAGTTACTGTCCATGTTTTCTAAACATGTACTATTCAGTCGAAGAATTTGAAAACCGTTGGCAGCAAATGCTAAGGGATTATAATGTAGAGAACAATGAGTAGACCACTGCATTGTACAGAACGAGGGAGCGATGGGCGGACACATTCCTACGTGGAAATTATTTTGGTGGTTCTACTGCAACAAATAGATGTGAATCTATGAACGTATTTCTGAAAAGATTTTTGAATGAGAAGCTGCCACTGTGGAAGGCCCTTCAAAATTGTGACCACGGTTTGGCGGCCTTACGTTACGGCCAGATAAGTAAGCATGTCACTGATAAACTCTCAACACCAGCTGTAAAGCAAACTAGCATGGCCGAAATAGAAGATAAATTTGCCACAATTTATACTAAAATGGTGTTTATAGAGGTAAGGAAGGAAATCACACGTTCTGATAAATATACTGTTCCCCACCTTCACATCGTAAGAGAGGCAGAAGTTTGCACTATCCAAAAGTATATGTCGCCAAACAGTGTCAACCGAAAGGTTACATTTGATCGGGCCGACAACATCATAAAATGTGACTGCTTGTGGTTGGAGACCAAGGGGATTCCTTGTAGGCATATTTTTTCAGCAATGAAGAGATTGCAAATTGGAGATATTCCAAAGAACTTGATTAAAAATCGTTGGCTCAAGGATTACAAAGAGAGTTATCTCTCCGGACCTGACGCATAAAGAAGATTCATCCACCCAAACAGTATTGAGAGCAGTAGGTATGCTGGTATCAATGAACAAGTTAATCTGTTTACGTATTATTGTAAAAAATAAAGCAAAATTCAAAAGAAGAAAACGGAGTTGATGTCGTCTGTTCTGATGGAGTTGAAAAAAATGGTGACCGATATTGGTGAAGAAGAACAAATGGTAGCTGATGCAGTTCATGGAGTGCATAAATCTTTTAAAGAGTCAAATCCGGTAGCAACAAAAGGAAGGCCTTCTCAAGAAAAATCTAGCCATCCTAAAGTAAGTCAGACTATCCCGAAGCCTAGAATTTGTAGAGTTTGTAAAAAATTGGGTCACGACTTTCGTAATTGTAAAGTACGGAAGCGAAATATCGACAAAGAGCAAGTGGAATCAAATAAAACGTCGTTGACTTAAGACAATGTCTTTCCTATGTGGCAAGATGTCATTCACACAAGACAATGAGATAAAAATATATTCTCCAATGCAAAAGTTTGAGAAAACAATACAATTACTTTTTTTTTCAACTTCTAGACAACTTGTTCACTTCTTCTAGTTCCAATATATATAAAAGTTATTTTGAAGGGGCAGATGCTCACAATAGGGTTGGAGATGCTCTAATAATCAACTTTTTTTTACAATTCTCTGTCAATTGGGCGCATCAGTACACGGAGAATGGTGTTGACTTGGCAGATTTTTTTTTTGACTTGGTAGAATTCGAATGGGCAGATTCATTGGTATTAATGGCAGATAAATGGCAGTAGTTGGGAGAGTTTGTTCTAGTCTTACTTAGCTTTACTTGACAAGGGGCAGATGCGTTGGTATTAATGCAAATTAATTGAATTGAATTCGAAGTGACTGCCACTTGGCGCATGAGTTCGAGTTGTTCCTTGCCTATAAATGGCAGTAGTGTAGGAAGAGTTTGTTCTCGTCTCATTTAGCTTTTCTTGTAGAGATGGACTCTACCGATCCTCCGCCTTGGCAAGACGCTTTCCTCTTGGTTGTCGATCTCCTCGTTCGAAGAAGCTTTGGTGGTAAAGTCCTTCAGAAGACTGAGATGTGCCTATTGGACTGTCCGTGTTCGTGTACTTCATCGACTGTGTGCCATGATGTTGGTTACTGGAAGAGCCCCAGGGTTTGGGTTGCTTGCCAACCTACACTCTGTCAAAGTGTCCGCACGTTGATTCGCTCTGACTATGCACGGTGTTCCTTTGCCTCAAGGAGTTCCTTTGTCTCAAGGAATTCCTTGGCACGTTGACGATGAAGTGATTTGTTCTGATGATGCATGGTGTTCCGTATTCATGTACTTCATCAGAAGACTGAGATGTGTCGAGTTTTCGTGTTCGTGCACTTCATCGACTGTGTGCCATGATGTTGGTTACTGGGTCCGGGATTGCCGCGACCCAGTTTTTGTTATGCTAGAAGAGCCACAAGAACTCCTTTGTCTCAGTGAGTTCCTTTGCTCCGATGATGCACGATGAAGTGATTTGCCTCAAGGAGTCGTCCAACAATTTTTTTGCTCTGACGATGCACGATGAAGTGATTTACCTCAAGGAATTCCTTTGCCTCAAGGAGTTCCATTGCTCTGACGATGCACGATGAAGTGATTTGCCTCAAGGAATTCCTTTGCCTCAAGGAGTTCCATTGCTCTGACGATGCACAATGAAGTGAATTCCTTTGCAAGGTCCTTTGCCTCAAGGAATTCCTTTGCAAGGTCCTTTGCTCTCAAGGAATTCCTTTGCAAGGTCCTTTGCCTCAAGGAATTCCTTTGCAAGGTCCTTTGCCTCAAGGAATTCATTTTCCTCAAGGAATTCCTTTGCTCTCGAGGAATTCCTTTGCAAGTAATTCCTTTGCCTTACGAAATTCATTTGCTCTGACGATGTACAATGAAGTGATTTACCTCAAGAAATTTCTTTGCCTCAAGGAGTTCCTTTGCTCTGACGATGCACGATAAAGAGATTTGCTCTGACGATGCCCGCACGCAGCTCACATTTAACTTTTTTTGGTATTAGGATTTTATGTAGTAGTTCAGACTTTCATATGTAAATAAAAGTCAAACTTTTCGTGGTTTTGACAATGTAAATGTAATTCAAAAATAATTTTATTATAAAAGACAAGAGCAGACTAGACGTTATAAAAGACAAAAGTTCATTGCCCAAAAATAATTTTATTATAAAAGACAGAGCAGACCAAACGAAAAAGTCTTGATTAACACGGAGAACGAAAAAGTCTTGATTAACTTCTATATTGACCACCTCCATAAGATTTAGCATTGGCTTGAATGTAGAACGGAAAAGTCTTGATTCCTTATTTCTGACAGATTTTTTTCTTCAAAACAAAAAAAATAAAAAATTAGGTTTCTGTCAACTGTTCTCCGTCGATATAAAACAGAGAATAGCCATTCTCCGTTTAATTTGAAACGGAGAATGATCATTCTCCGAGTTAATTAAAACGGAGAATGGTCATTCTTATGGGTTTTAACACTGGGAATGACATTCTTCGTGTAATTTAACACGGAGAATGTCATTCTCCGTTTCAAATTAAACGAAGAATAGCATTCTCAATCGTTTTAATACTGGGAATGGTATTCTCCGTCTAATTCAACACGGAGAATAGCATTCTCCGTTTCAAATGACACGGAGAATGTCATTCTCCGTTTAAATTAAAATAGAGAATGAACATTCTACTATGTTTTAACACTGGGAATGTTATTCTCCGTTTCAAGTTACGCGGAGAATGCCATTCTCCGTTCCAAATTAAACGGAGAATAGAATCCTCAATCGTTTTAATTTAAACGGGAATGTTATTCTCCGTTTCAAATTACACGGAGAATGTCATTCTCCGTTCCATATTAAACGGAGAATAGAATCCTCAACTGTTTTAACACTGGAAATGCTATTCTACGTCTATTTCAAAACGGAGAACGCTATTCTCCGTTTATATAAACACGAAAAATAGCATTCTCTTTCGTTTTCAACTTCCAATACAACTTTTTCAGTTCTTCTAGTTCCAATATATATAAAAGTCAGTTTGAAGGGGCAGATGCTCACAATAGGGTTGGAGATGCTCTCATAATCAACTTTTTTTTTACAATTCTCCGTCAATTGGGCGCATCAGTACACGAAGAATGGTGTTGACTTGGCAGAATTCGAAGGGGCAGATTCATTAGTATTAATGGCATATAAATAGCAGTAGTTGGGAGAGTTTGTTCTAGTCTTACTTAGCTTTACTTGAGAAGGGACAGATGCATTCGTATTAATGCAAATTAATTGAATTGAATTCGAAGTGACTGCCACTTGGTGCATGAGTTCGAGTTGTCCTTGCCTATAAATGGCAGTAGTGTAGGGAGAGTTTGTTTTCGTCTCACTTAGTTTTTCTTGTGAAGATGGACTCTACCGATCCTCCGCCTTGGCAAGACGCTTTCCTGTTGGTTGTCGATCTCCTCGTTCGAAGAAGCTTTTGTGGTGAAGTCCTTCAGAAGACTGAGATGTGCCTAGTGGACTGTCCGTGTTCGTGCACTTCATCGACTGTGTGCCATGATGTTGGTTACTGGAAGAGCCACAGGATTTGGGTTGATTGCCAACCCACACTCTGTCGAAGCGTCCGCACGTTGATTCGCTCTGACTATGCACGGTATTCCTTTGCCTCAAGGAGTTCCTTTGTTCAAGGAGTTCCATTGCTCTGACGATGCACGATGAAGTGATTTGCCTCAAGGAATTCCTTTGCCTCAAGGAGTTCCATTGCTCTGACGATGCACAATGAAGTGAGTTCCTTTGCAAGGTCCTTTGCCTCAAGGAATTCCTTTCAAGGTCCTTTGCTCTCAAGGAATTCCTTTGCAAGGTCCTTTGCTCTCAAGGAATTCCTTTGCAAGGTCCTGTGCCTCAAGGAATTCCTTTGCCTCAAGGAATTATGTGTTCGTGCACTTCATCGAATGTGTGCTATATTGTTGGTTATTGGGTCCGGGATCACTCTTGCTCTTGCTCTTGATCTTGCTCTTGCTCTTGCTCTTGCTCTAACGATGCACGATGAAGTGATTTGCCTCAAGGAGTCATCCAACGGTTCCTTTGCTCTGACAATGCACGATGAAGTGATTTGCCTCAAGAAATTCCTTTACCTCAAGGAGTTCCATTATTCTGAGGATGCACGATGAAGTGATTTGTCTCAAGGAATTCCTTTGCCTCAAGGAGTTCCTTTGCTCTGACGATGAACGATGAAGTGATTTGCTCTGACGATGCCCGTACGCTGCTCACATTCAACTTTTTCTTGGTAGTAGGATTTTATGTAGTAGTTCAGACTTTCATATATAAATAAAAGTTAAACTTTTCATGGTTTTGACAATGTAAATATAATTCAAAAATAATTTTATTATAAAAGACAGAGCTTATAAAAGACAGAAGTTTCTTGCCCAATTACATAATTACATTGTTATTTTACAATGTCATTGCTAGATTCGTATTACATATTCGCTTGAAAGCAACTTCTTAGCCCATGCCAACCTCATCATTATAATCTTCTGGTGAGTGTCATCGTCATTTCCTTCCGATATTCCGATGGGAGTACTCATCATATAATACGCCGTGTACAAGAGGCAGTTGGGTGCCTGTTATTGTGGGCAATTTGGAGAATAATTCAGCACTGTGCTCTCATACTCCATCTTCGTCGGGCATCTCTCCCTCATCATATCAAATTTTCTCCTTACGATAGGCTCTAAGGTCTTCTTTATTAATTCTGCATCCACCTTGCCCTTTTTGTTTATGGTTTGCCTTTTGGAGTTGTAGTGTGTCCAGTCATAGGAGATAAAGTTGAATGTGAGCAGAGTATAGTGTCTGATGGATACATTAAAGAGTGGGATGAATAGCAACTCTATGTCGTCCTCTAAACCCATGACGAAGTCTTCTACATCTGTTTTGAAAGTTTCAAGGGTGCCGACTTTTGCTTCTAGTTCAATGGCACGTTCAACGATGTTCTGTTTCCCAAAAACAAAACACAATATCATAAGTAATTTTTTTATGTCATTTTTCATCGGTGTACACATGAATATAGATTTTTCTGTTTGGATTCTTACCAATGTGTGGGGCATCAAGAATGCAGACCACTTATGTTTCAATGTTTGGGGCGCCGGCTTTTGCTTCTGGTTCAATGGCACGTCCTTTGAACTTGACGGGGTAGACCTTCTTTTAATGCCTTAAATTTCTATCAGCTTCCTTATTATTAGGTTCAGTATGCCGGCCTCTATGTCTTCATAGTTGAGTATGTCTTGCAGGTCTATTGTCGACAGCTGGATTGTAACTTCATTTTCACCCTCTTTCGGCAAAAATAAGTATACAATATCACTGCACATAAATTTAGTTTAGATTAAATTAATAGAGATTCTCATTACATAATTATGAAAAAAGTCTAAAAAAAAATAAAAGAAAAAAAGGGTTCAGAATACATACTTTGGACACTTCTTTTTGGGAATTACAATGTCGATGTATTGCTTTTTCAGCTCTTTATCCGCATCTTTCCAAAGTAAGAGTTCATCGCATTCCCTTAGTATGACACGGTTCCTCTTTAATTCAGCCATTTTGGCATCTTCTCCGGATTTTGGAGCGGCATTAATCTTTCGTTTTTTATTAGCCTCTCTAACTGTATTCTTTTCCAAGAGAGTAACATCTTCAACGGCTAATGGCGCTGATAGTTTTCTGAACCTCTTTCCCCCGATCCTCCTCTTCTTTTGGCTTCTTTTGGAGCAGCAAGTTCAGCAGCTGCTTGAGTCTCTTCATGCTGTAATGCTACAACAATGGCTTGGAGATCAGCGATTTTTGTATCCTTTTTAAGGGCTTCAATATTCAACGATTCAACTTTATTTTGAAGCTCCCTTTTCTCATTAACGAGCATTTTATTTGTTTCACTGAGTTGCTCGATTATTTGCACTGAAATAAAACAAACAATAATAAAATGTATGATGTGAATCTAACACGAAGAATGACATTCTCCGTGTAATATAACACGGAGAATAGCATTCTCCGTTTGGAATTACACGGAGAATAACCTTCCCAGTATCGAAATGATAGAGAATAGCAATTATTCGTTTCAAATAACACGAAGAATGCCATTCTCCATGTTATGATACACGGAGAATGGTCATTCTCCTGGAAGATTACAAATCAGAAATTTGAAATAGAAAAGATTTTACCTTTTGCATGTAGCTCTGTAACATTGTCGATGAGCCGAGCATTATCTGCAATAAGAACAGAATTCTGCTTTCTCAAATCCTCTAGTTCATGCACAGAGCCCTCCATCACAATGTTGATTGCACGTTGTTGCGCTTCTTGTGCCTCGAGCTCTTTCAGCTTTTCTTTGAGTTTCTCGTTCTCAAGGTTGGCTGCACGTAACTGCGCTCCTTGTGCCTCCATCTCTTTTAACTTTTTTTTGAGTTCTTCATTCTGTGCAAGAATATCAGAATGATGTCTTCTCAAATCCTCTAATTCCTGTGCTGAGTCATCCATCACAGCGCCCATTTCATCATGTTGTGGTATCCGTTGTTCATCAAAATTTTCTCCACCTGCTTGTTGGTGTTCTTCCTCTCCCTCTTTTTCAACTTCTATTATAGGTGGCTCATCTTCTTTGTGCCGTTCTTCTTCCCCAACAGGTATAACCAGATCTTCGAATATCCTCTTCGATCTCAACTTGTTGTGATATTCGGCCTTGAGGAAGTTTGAGATTTCGTACCCATTCCATGTGAAAAATCTTGGCTAATCAGGAATTGGGTCGAACTTCCTTATCACAAATGTACTATGTTCTGCAAACAAATAGAGGAAGTATATTGTGCAACCTTCCAATTTGGAGTAAGCCATTGCGTAATCCTCCCGTTCAGTTTTGCTTCCAATCCTCTTTATGCTATCCATTACATATGCCAGGATTAACCTTGGCCAGCATATATTGTTGATGACGTCCACACTGTTTACCAAGGCCAAGAATCTGTACGACAAATTTGAACCGCCAGACTTTGTGAAGAATACTGTTTGGCACAAGTGGAAGATTATTAGCTTGGCCAAATCATCTGGATTAACAGCGTTATCTCAGCCACGAAGCCGTCGTAACAATTCAAAGAACTTTTCTCTCACTTCCTTATTCGTGACTTCTGAGTGTTTGCCCTTAGAATTAGCCAGCAATCTTGTGAAGTAATCTCTACACAGGCTCAATGATGCTGGTGGTGTGGGCTGTTGTTGTTTTTTTATTATCAATTTTCTGTAAATAACATCATTATCGCTTTTTTCATTCAGCGGTAGACCGAAGATGACTGCCATATCGTCGACGCTTGGCACGATTTAAACAGTGGTGCTCAATTCAAAGCACCCGACGCCATCTTCTTCTTCTGTGTAACTTACAATTAAATTCTCAAGCCCTTCCGTTACCTTGGCCAATTCGGAGACGTGGACTCTTTTTTGGTAGAAAATCTCGACAAAATTCCAGAAACCGGTATTCTTCGAGGAATCAATAACTGGCTCAGGTAAACAGCCAACATCTTTATTGACCACCTCCATAAGATTTAGCATTGGCTTGAAGGTAGAACGAAAAAGTCTTGATTCCTTATTCCTGACATATTTTTTTCTATAAAACAAAAAAAACAAAAAATTAGGTCGGAGAATGGCCATTCTTATGGGTTTTAACACTGGAAATGACATTCTCCGTGTAAATTAAAACGAAAAATGTCATTCTCCATTTCAAACTAAACGGAGAATAGCATTCTCAATCGTTTTAATACTGGGAATGGCATTCTCCGTGTAAGTCAACACGGAGAATAGCATTCTCCGTTTCAAATGACACAGAGAATGTCATTCTCCATTTAAAATAAAATGGAGAATGAACATTCTAATGTGTTTTAACACTGGGAATGTTATTCTCCGTTTCAAGAATGCCATTCTCCGTTCCAAATTAAACGGCGAATAGAATCCTCAATCGTTTTAACACTGGGAATGCTATTCTCCATGTAATTCGAAACAGAGAATGCTATTCTCCATTTGTAAAAACACGGAGAATAGTATTCTCTTTCGTTTTAACTCTTGTAATGCCATACTCCGTTTAATTTAACACGGAGAATAAAATTCTCCGTTTTAAATTACACGAAGAATTGTATTCTCTATTTAAATTAACACAGAGAATAGCATTCTCATGTGTTTTAACACTGAGAATGCCATTCTCTGTTAAAGTAAACGGAGAATGATATTATTGATTTAAATTACACGGAGAATGGCATTCCAGTGTAATTTGACAGGAAGAATGAACATTCAAATGTGTTTTATGACGGAGAATGTCATTCTCCGTGTAATATATACAGAATTTGCGAACATAAACTCAAAGTTATACCTTCTGTTTGCACTTCTTTTTGTTTAGCATATTTTCCCTTTTTCTTCTGTGCAACTTTCTTAGAATAGGGTTTCGGTTGTTCTCCGTCTTTCCCTTTTGGATTTTCTGCAACTGGTGTATCTTCTCTAATTGGTGATGCTGTCGGTGATGATTCTGCCGCTGATGACGACATGGTGTGTAGATTGCGAATGGGGAGGAAGGTTTGAAGATTTTGGAAGAGAATGACCTAGGTTTGAGTACAGAGTGGAGTATGGAAGAAGAGGAAGAATCGAAACCGTTTTCTTTTTTTTTGTAATAAAAGGGTTCGGGGGGTGTTTTAAATTAATTAGAAGGGCAAAAATGTCATTCGATGGAAGGGCAAAAAGAATTGAAACCATTTTTTATATATTTTTTGTTAATTCTGGTCACGCGATGGAAGGACAAAAATGTCATTCGATGGAAGGGCAAAAAGAATCGAAACTATTTTTTATATATTTTTTGTTAATTCTGGTCACGCGATGAAACGTTATTTTGCGGTGGATTTTACATAAAACTTTTGCAATTTTTGGGCATTTCATAAATTTTTCCAAATTTTAGAATTATATGACAGCAAGATTATGAAACAAATAAACATAATACATTAGATATAAAAGAAGAAAAAAAAATTATCGTCTTCCATATTCAATCATTTCAGTTTGGACTCCTTTCTGCTTAATTATATTATATTATATACGCAACTTGGATAGTACTTCTTTGTGCTCTGAAGTTGTAATCCATTCAGCAGCTTTGCGTCTTTCCATTTCCGTATCAAACTGTATATAACAAACATAACATCAAAAATATTGCTATAAAAAGTGTAAGTTTTTGACGACATATTTTCAGACTTACATTGAGAGAACGGTAGTCTAGACTACATCGGTCTTTCATGAATGCAATTACAAAAATCCCACAATCAACTAAACTGCCTTGGCGGAGAACATAAGGACGACGTTTTATTGCAAAAGTAAAAAAGTTGAACCTAGCATCTCTCAACTTCAAAATCTCTTCTTCGAGAAAGAGATCCAAATTTGAAAGCTACAATTAGCAGAATACAATATGTATTAGTATACCGGTATCTTATACGCAATTCATAAAAATTGATGAATATGAGCTTACTATTTCTTTTATGACTGATTTGTTTTGAATCGGATCATCTTTAGATGCAAATGAGTCCCAAATTTCGACAGTCCTTGTTTTAACCAGAACTCTTGCAAGAGTATAGTGTCCGTCCAAAAGAATGGGTATGTATATCTGAATCATGATTAATTAGGTAAAACAAATTAGTAAATTTTCAAAAAATTAGGATTAATATTTAAACAGAAATACATTAATACCTCGTTACAAGTGCTTAAAGATCCCATGTAATCCTGAAAATATTTGCAGTTCTTCCATATTTCATGAAGCTTTTTGTCGGATGTAGGTAACATTGCTTTCTACATACACATCAATTAATACATTACGAAGGACAAACAAACGAGAAAATTGTTAATGCATATGCATTGAAGAATAAAATGCTCACTCACCGTTATCCTTATTGGTAAAAACCATACATTAGCTTTATTGGAGGTTCTTTTTCGTTCCTCCGCGGTGAGAAAAGCAAAGACAACGCCTACAATCTGAATAAATTATTAAAAATGTCAGCGATGGAATCGAAGTAAACATAGATGGCATCTTAGAAGAAATATACTATCTATACATACCCCATTTTTAATTCTCGTTAAAGGAGCTAAGGACTTCATCTCAGCCCGAGACACATAGATTTTGTTGCAAGATGATATTATTTCTCTAAGAAAAGAAACGAATAAATTAGGAGAAAAAACTGTTGGAATTAAATCAAAACTCATATTACTTACTCGTCAGGTCTATCATCGGCAAAAATATAGTCGTAATAACTCGAAGAACCACTAGTACACTTGTTCGACTTCGAGGTTGAACCCCTTGTTAAACTTTTAGATGGTGTGACCGGATCTAAATTTTCACGCATTCTTTTCGAAGAACTGCTAAAGTCAGTTTCTTCTGTAGGACACAATACGAGAATTCGGTCCATTGCTTTATTATGATTCTGTAGCATCACGTCCTCCTCATCGGAAGATTCAACAGAAACTTCCTTCACATTATTAAATACTCCAGATGAAGATGCCTTCTTCAAAGTTGGAGATTCTTCAATCTTCTCCAAACGCCAAGATAAATTCATTTGTTCAATTTCTATTGAACCAAGCTTAGAATTGATCGATGCAACTTCAGCTGAAATTGTTGACAGTTGTTCTACAATCCTACGCAACATACGCGGAATGAAGATTTTATTTGGAGCTGGCAACCAATCTTCTACGTCTTCTATATTTTCCACAACACGAGTAGACATCTTGAGAACAAGAAAACTATTGTATTTCAAAAAACTATTCTACGTATTTTAGATTAAATAATAGTACTATGAAATAAGAAAACTATTGTATATATAGCAAGAGAGAAGTACAAAAAGGGAGGAAGATGGAAAGACAAATAAATTTCGAGACTAGCAAACAATCTACTAGCCGTTTCATTGAGGAGGGCTCGAGGAAGATTCTACTAGCCGTTTAAAAAGTACAAAGGTTATCATGATTAACAATTTGAGAAACTCTATAAGAGGTTTAATTCCGCTGGTAGTCCTCGTTGTTCGAGGAGGGCTCGACGAAGTCCGCAGCGAACCGGAACTTCTTCTTCTTCTTTCCTTCTTCATCTTCGTTTCTCCTTCCACCACCACCACCATGGCCTGTAGCTTTATAAAAAAATATTAAATTGTTAGATGAAACCAAAAAATAAATAACGGAAAGATTACTAAATCAAAATCAAACATAACACATATTCATAGAAAACATGAGATTAAAGATAAAAATGTTACAGAAGCAACACCACAATTTTACAACAACTAAGCAGACCCTGCTAAGCAATAACTAAAATTAGGGATTGTGTCCTCCTTGGATTTAATTTACACAAAGAAGAGATTTGAGAGAATGAGCTTTTATCGGCTTCCTACCACCCTTCTTCCTCTGAATTCTTCCCTTACTATTATCCACATTGGCTATATGAACTTCGTCCATGTCGTCGTCGGTGTCATCATCAAGATCGCCAGCAGCGGTGGTGTCGTCGTCTATATCGCCTACAGACCTGGACACACTGTGTCCTTCCTTTCCGGCCGGATCGCCAGCAGCGGTGGTGTCGTCGTCTACATCGCCTACAGAACTGGACACACTGTGTCCTTCCTTTTCGGCCGACACACAATTATTGTTATATATACGTAGTTGCACAAAATATTAAATTACATGGACGAAAGAAAAAGTAAATATGACTTAATTTAGGGTGTTCATTGAAAAAATTGCATTGAAGAATGACCTGCTATAGCAAGTTAACAAGAGGTCAAAAGTCAAAAACAGCATTAAATGATGTCTCCTGCATTATTTAATCTGAATTTAATATGAATTGTTGGATGAACATCCAACGGTCCAAATTTGAGATGTATCGATACATCCAAAATGGGTGGATGTATTGCAGAATTTTCCATATATATATATATATATATATATATATATATATATATATATATATATATATATAATTTTGAATATCCGAATTCGATATCTGATTTTGCAATCTACAGTCGGATTGATATTAATGGATTTGAATGCTTTAATATCCGAATTTGTATCCGAATAAAGATAATATCCGAAAAATATTTGGGTATCCGAATCCAATATACAAAATTTCGAATAATATCCGAAAGTTCGGATTCGAAATCGAATCAGACTCGAATTTTTGATTATCCATTGACATGTCTATCTTTAAGTCGAGATTCTACCATTTATTTTCTCTCCTCTTGCTAAATTAAACGTTTACACAACCTAAAACAATTCTAAGAGTATCCATGGTGGGACACTCATACAAACTTTAAGTTTTTTTAGAAATTACTTAAATTACTACTTTTAGAGTGCCTCCTTGATATGACACACAATGATATACTCTAAATAACACACTAAATTCACTCTCTAAATTAACCTCCTCTTTTTTCCTCTCTTTTTCTTCTTTATTTTTTTCTTAGTGGTGGATCCAATTTGATTATTATTCACTTGCTATGGCACATTTGAAATTTGAAGAACCTCTTAGATTGATAGTATTTTTCAAACGTGGACAAGAATTCATTGCGGTCGCTTGTGATCGGTCCATAGATACCGATAGAGAATAAATAGACACTCAAAAAAATACATGTTCGAACATCATTGACTAGTTCCCACTGTGTATACTCTTAAGGCTCCAATACTCACTTAGGTAAAACAAATTCATTTGATAGAAAACATATAAATGAAGATAAATACAACATTTCTAGCCATCTTCTAATTGCTTCACGATGAGATCATAAGAGAAGCTACGCACATGTAAACAAGCCACAAGTCCAATATATGTAAGTCAAATATCTCAAGCTCGACCACAACAAAATATCTAGGCTGATCCTTTTTGCTGCAGCCAATGTCTCGTGTCGTATCGCATCGCATCGCATCGTATTGTTGAGTACATGTTTGGAGTTATCATTGTCTAGTTGGCCTGCCTAGTGCTGTTGTGCTTCATCAAATCTGCAACAAAAGTGTCGAAATTGTTCACCGAGGAACCTCCGGCGCTGGTCGCACTCTCCAGCACCCTCCTCAGCTCCTTGACGCCCTCCCTCATCCTCCTCCCTTCCTCCCCCGTCATCAGCCTCCCGATCTTCTCCTTCACGTCGCCGCGGCGGACGCCCGTGCCCGTTCCGCCGAGGTCGATCCCGACCCTCCAGTCCTTGACCACCAGCTTCCGGTTCGTGAACTGGTCGGTCAGGAGCGGGAAGCACAGCAGCGGCACCCCGCTCCACACGCTCTCCAGTATCGAGTTCCACCCGCAGTGCGTCAGGAACCCCCCGGTCGCCTCGTGCGACAGCACCTCCACCTGGCAGCACCACGGCACCACCACCCCCCTGCCCCTGGTGTCCTCAGCGAAGCCGGCCGGCAGGGGGTCCGGCTCGTCCGAGCTGACAATGTCCGGCCGCAGCACCCACACGAAGCTCGCGCCGCTGTCGCGGACGCCGCACGCCACCTCCTCCAGCTCCCCCTTGCTCACGTGCGCGTAGCTGCCGAAGGACACGTACAGGACCGAGCCCGCCGGCCTGGAGCCCAGCCACTGGCTGCAGTCGGACTCGGCCCAGAGGCTGGTCGCGACCGCGCTCCTCGCGAACCCCGCGGGGAAGATCGGACCCACCGCGTAGAACGGCTTCCGCTGCTGCAGGGCCGAGATGGTGCCGCGCTCGAGCTCCTGCACCGTGTTGCACAGCACGCAGTCCGCGCCCTTCGCGTCCTCGAACGCGCGGAAGATGATCTGGTGGCACACCGATGTCGCGTCGGTCTCTTGGAGGTACGACATGAGGTCGGAGGGCTCGATCGCGTCGACGCCCGGTATATAAGTAATCTTGTCCTTTCGAGAAGGTCCTGCTAATAATATATAACTCTGAACCCTCACTAATTGTTCTGTTACATATAAGTTACGCAAGTACTGCGTACGCACCTACGGAGGAGGCGAAATGGCCGTTCTTGATGAGGAGGTCGAGATGATAGTACAGCGTGAACACGAGCGCCGGCTCCGTCCAGAAGGACACGTAGAGGATCCCGAGCCTCTTGGCGAGGGCCGACGGCCACACGAAGAAGGTGTCTGCGATGAGGCACGAGATGGGCGGCTCGGCGTGCAGCAGCCTGCGCGCGAGTGGCTCGACCTGGGCCGACATGTTGCGCAGGAGGGAGCCCATGAACTCGTCGTGGTTGAGGGAGCGGTCGAAGTCGACGGGGAGCCCGTCGCTGACGAGCTCGTAGCGGACGTCGAGGCCCTCCGAGCGGGCGGCCGCGAAGGGGTCCGATCCGGAGCCGTTGGCCGTGGAGGTCTGCCGGTGGACGGCCTCGGTGTTGACGAAGGTGACGACGACGCCCTTGGAGGCTAGCTTCATGGCGAGGTGGACGGACGGGATGATGTGGCCTTGGAGGGGGTAGGTGACGAGGAGGGCGTGGGGCTTGTTGGTAGAGCTCACCATTGTTGTTTATGTGAGAGAGAGAGAGAGTATAGCTATATATTTGAGGAAGAAGAAGAGGCTTTGGGGGAGAGAGAGAGAGTAGCTATATATTTGAGAAGAACAAGAGGCTTTCCGAAGTATGCTCAATTAAGGTTACATGGCAGATGAGAAGCGTTGGAGGGGGGTATATATACATCTCCATTTGACCATATCCTTCGATTAGGAATGGCCTAGGAAGTTGGGACATTTCAGAAAACATGAGCCATCTCATATATTCACATTGGTAGATGTTCATCCTTGGATTGCCACATATCATATCAAATTAGTGGCGAAAACTAGTTTCGGTGATCACCAAACCACTTTTAAAGTAGTTTTAGGTTGAATAAAAATTATACGTGGTAACCTTTAAATGGAATGGAAAATATCTATTTTAGTTTTGATGGATAAACCAAATTGAACTCTATAAAACACACTTTTTATATTCCAGAATATATCTATACTAATATACTAGTGGTCAAGGCACATACGCTGCGTGTACAGATCTATCAGCCTAATCCCTCCTACTCTTCTTTCCTTACCGTCGACCTCTCTGGTCAAAATGATGCAATTGGTACAAAAATTATTGCATACATTCCTCTAACTAGCACAATATTTGTTACAGTAATGACTGAAATACCGCTTACAATAACAAATATAACATCATTTACATCATTACCAATGATTATATATTTATTCAATGTAATAAAGTTAAAACCAAATAATTGATCTCTAATTAGCAACAAAAGTTGATCCAAACAATGTATTTGTAAATCCTGCAGCATCATTTTTTTTTTACCAAATGAATTTATGACACCATTTATAACAACAAATGCTTACATGCAACATATGTTGCATGGAGTTTATAGGCAACCAAACAACCCCACATGAATATTTATTTTCGGAGTAATTACTAATAAAGTTTTACACAATTCTTCATTGCCATCTTGAGACTAAATTTTGCCTTAGTTCATTTAGTGTAATTTTAGATACGTTACATTATTGATTGATCTCACACTTGGAGAATAATTTGGATCTCACACTTGACTACTTTCACGATAATAATCATATTTCTCCAGGATTAGGTTGTTTCTGGATTGGCACAACACTTAGTAACCGGTCCCACATAGGCTATGGTAAAAAGATAATCATTTATTACACTTATAAATCGACACTTGTTTAAGTACGTCCATGTTTTGGCATATTCAGTGATCTATGTTCTCACATCCTCCTTTCGCAAGATTCTACTGTCACAGACCAATTCCGCAGAACCAAAAAGTAGACAGTGGGCGTGATGTCATATAAGTCTAAGTTGCACGTGTATAAACGTGTATAAGGCAAAACAAACACGTTTACTTATATTTCTAAAAAATAATGACATTGTAATAGAAATAAAAAGATAATTGAAGTCATAATAAGATATATAGAAATGTATCTATTTTATTGATATTTACAACGGAATATAAAGGCTCTTAATAGACCAACTGAAACTTGCCAAACTTGGCGTACATTGGAACTTGTCGATTAAGCCTACATCTCATTGATACAAAAAGATTTATAACATTCCTTACATTATGCCCTTTATAACAAAAGATCACATCTCTTGCGAGAAAAGCTCCAACTTGCCCAATAATTCTCAGAACTGTCCAAACTACTCCCACACCTGCAAAGCTGGGGGGAGGGTATCATTACATTGTCGTGTACTGGTGAGTGACACTAATCCGACTCACCTAAAATTAACAATGTAATTTATGTGAGAGTAATATTGTTAATAGTGATCTTGCTATCATACCTTAGGGTAAATTAACAATTCATATATGATGGAAATATAAAGAAAACATTAAAATTTTGACCATTTAGGTGATTCTTACCAACTATTGTTCTTCTGTGTAAATGAGTAATAACTCATTCTGCATGCATAAGACATCATTAGCTATGTTGCATGTCTATATGAAGGTCACTGATAACACGCCATCATGGACCATCAGTGGTATTATGGTGTCCCTTATAGCGTTGGTAGCTAGCTAGCCTCACTGTAGGTCTTACAACATGATGCTAGTACGTCAGCACCATACTTGTTCCTTTCTAAGCCGAAGCGGTTTCGTGGTCCCGGTGTATTGTTTGAGAAACTAAATCGTGTACACAAGTTGTCCATGATCATGCATGCTTATGCAACTTAGCTAAAAAAGAACATATCATGCATGACACAGAAAAACTTAAATGAATATAACAACATTTCTCATATGTCTTGCCATATTTTCTCGAGCAGTAGCTCGTACTACTTACTGCCTAATCCATGGACTTTGCTAACAAATCCAGGACTTTCTTTTTACCTGCCTAATCTAGGGACTTACCATCGGTTTTACCATATTTCCTCGAGTCGTAGCTCAAAATATACACTGCCCATTCCAAGGCCTTACCATAAATGTCGACTCAACGGTCCCAACACTTATTACAACAATACAACGTAACCATCATGCTTTTACAACATATTAAAAGTAATGCACTCATTTATCTTTCATTATCTTTTGTGATTCTTGTTAAGTATTATTTAGCAACACCACAAGCAATCATGAACACAATCATTTTCATTAAGCGTGAGAATAAAGGAGTGAAGGACAAACGTCATCCACCTTTATATTATTTTACTTTCCGTTACGGTCCCATAGCATTCTGAATGACCCTTCCACATAAATGCAAGTCCAGCAGGGCTTCTTCGAGCCAACTAGCCAGCATAATGAACCGTGCAAAGCAGAACATTACACCTACTGATCAGATTTTCGATCATTATTATATTACAAAGTTTTGTATGACATGATCCAGTTTGTTCTCCCCCGCCCAATGATGTATCTATAATCACAATCAATTATGTCTATATTTATTTAGTTATCCTTTCAGTATGTATGTTGATCTGTGTACCCTAGGGATCACGCGATACGCGGATACAGTCCAACATGATATTCCTATCAAGTGGGACAAGAAAATTACAACTGAACTTTTTCACTTTCGTGCTTACGTGTCTGTATCCTGTGCGTCCAAGATTTTTTATTGTTCGACCCCTAAGCATATTCAATGTTGTCGAGAGTCTGTATGACTGTCCTAATTAGGTTTATACTATTGATAAATATTGGATTCAAAATTTGGTTATCTTTTATAGTTCTTAAAAATTTCGACAGAGTTTCCTCTGTATTACGGGCTCCAAAAATTTTCACAGTTAATATATCGACCCGGAGCAAGTAGTCTCCATAGAATTTTGTAGGTTAAAACTCCTTCGGTGGAACAACTCAACATCAAAACAGACATAGTTAAATATAGACAGATATATGAATTGTAAATTCAATTAAGAAGAGGGAATTATTCTTATCTTGACAGCTTAGCTACATTTACCGTAGCAAATAATGTTCTAATCTTGCTATATTTATTTCACGAAGTCAACAATAAAGATTAGAAACCATAGAATTCTAAATAAAATCTAATTAGAATTATACAATCAACCGATATACTTTTTACATATAAATGAATATATGCAGTTTAATTTATTTGTAAGTGTTTGCCATTAAAAGTGTTTAAAATGATCTTTTGATTTAACAAACGAAACAAGTACAAAAAGTTGATCCTTAACATAATCTACCTTATAAGTACAATATTTTTTCTGGGAACTTATGACGATGGAGGTTGAACGTTGCTTCCTTTACTCCATTAACGATCCGACGACGATCGAGAGAAAACTGCAAGTATTTCTATTTGATTTGCAAGGAGGACGACAATTCGGCTCTCTGAAGTGTGCGTAATGCACTGTGTCTATGAATGAAGGAATGATTCTTCTATTTATAGCTGATTTGTGGAATGATCCATTCATGCGCGTAGGGACGCTACGCACGTGATCTGTTGGGCGCAGGGATGCTGCAAGCGTGATAGTAGGATTGAATCTGTTGTAAATGTGCATTTGGACTACGGATGAGCTGAGCATAACAGTTGTTGAGATTTGTCTGTTGCCGAGATCTTGGGTGGTTGGCACCTGTTCGTGACTAGAACTGAGTCAATGACACGTGGTGCGTGTGCATTACCCACATATCTCGATTTGTTAAAGCGGAGAAGATTCCTACGCCTTAGAAAGTTTAGGTTCGACCCTGACTTCGACGTATGAGTTTTCTCAATATGGCAAAAGTGAGTTTGGCGTAGGCATGTCCCTATGCTTTGCATAGCCTTGACATATGGCCATCCTGGTGTTGCCATAGTTTTAGAAGATTTAGCGTAGCAGTAGTCGAGAGGGACTGATCGTAGCATAAGTCTTTCGTTGTCCATGTGGCATGGTACAACTGTCTTCTGTCAATGCTTTGGTCTTCATGCTGTCAGCTCGGACTTCAAAGCATTCTTGGCATTTAGTATGGAAGGCATTTTTATGCCAAACATACTTCGTCATGTAAGCGTTGGGAGAGGTCCAGAAGAGGGTGACTCCTCGTTTTTTGTGGTTGTTGTCATTTGTACGGGGGCCGAGGTGTGGTCTGCACCGCTCCCAAAGCGTACGTCTGGTGACCGACACGTTTGTCAGGTGGGCATTAAGCGCTCCGTTGGGTGAAAGGATGCTTTGGCATAACATCCTTGATGGCGTAGTAGCCTCAATGGCGTATCGACCTCAATGGCGTAACAACCTGAAGTTCTTGAAGGCGCATGATCCTTTGAGCGTAGTTCTTGATGGCACATGTGATGCGTTGCGTACGATTTGTCAGGCGCATTTGATGCGTTGCGTACGATTTGTCAGGCGCATGGTCTTGAATATTCCATGCTTCTATATGATGCCCACAATCTTCTCAAGTTTGTTAAAACTTGTATCGAGAAGGATTGTAAGACAGTTCTCCATCTGATCCGGATCTTGCTTTGAGGTTGTTATCCCCGAAACAGATCTAGATGGAAGAACAACTAGAATATTGAGACCACTTGCAAATAAATTTGCTCTCAATTCTGATTTAGCAACGATCGAAAGTAGAGACCTCTTATAAATAAATTTGCTCTCTGTTCTGATTATGTAGGATTTTGGAGATCTCTTGCAAGTTGCTTTCATACTTTCCTAAAGCGAGTTTTAGGACTTCGGAGATCTCTTGCATACGAGTTTGCTCTCCAAAAGTACTTGAACCGAGTTTTAGGACTTCGAAGATTCTTGCAAATGAGTTTGCTCTCCAAAAGTACCTGAACTGAGTTTTAGGACTTCAGAGATTCCTACAAACGAGTTTGCTCTCCAAAAGTACCCGAAGCCATAAATACTACTTTCTTTCCAGTTCTCTCTCAAATATAAACTGATAGAAAAAGAATGTTCTTCCTTGCAAACGTGTTATAATTGGGACGGAACATATTACAAATAGAAGAAGAAAAGAGAAGAATAAATAGTAATAAATTATTATTCTTGCTGAGGTGGTAAAGACCATCGTTGCTCGAATGGGCTCCCCGGACTCAACATGATCCCTTTTCTTTCTTATTTTTGTGCCAGTTTCAAAGGAGACCGAGGGGCTCTATATATAGAGTGGAATGAGACTTATTTTCTTCTCCTATCCGATGTGAGACTAAAAGCAATATGCCTTTTTCCATGCTTCTACAGTAAGGTATTGATCATTCAATTCATTTGTAAGGTATTTATCATTCAATTTACCTAGGTATTGATTTCCCACATAGGTTATTTCGATACTCATCAAGTTAACTAGGAAGCCCATGGAAATTCGATACAAAGGTTGACGCTACGTCGTGCTTTCAGATTGTCATGTATAGCCCTAGGCTTAGATAGACATTTGCCTATAATAGGATTTCCTATTTTTTAACCTAAATTAAGATACTAGATTCTCCTGACTCGTTTTGCTCGATACAAAAGAAGATATGAAACTATCTAGATTTGATTTGATATCAATCCTCAAAATTTTACGAAATACAACCAACCCAATATATGATTTAATTTATACCTAAATTTGGAATCTAAGTTGGTGTCCAAGTGTTGTCAATTCAAATCCTAAATTGGATTATAACCATCCTTGGCTCATATCCGCATCCAATAGGAATCGGTACAGACCGATACCAACTATATGGATGGATATGGTTTAATACCAACTTATAGAAATCCTAAAATATGTACAACTATCCTAAATAAGTTCTGAAATGGACAATCCATAATAATTGCTAAAATTCTAGATTCTAGGTTTTCGTGTCGCATGGTATTTGATCGATACTCTCGAATTCTTCGATCACACAAATCTAGGACTCCTCATTGGTTTCCCTTAAGTCAAATTGGTCATAACCTTATCAATTCTAGTGCTAATAGGTAAACCAATATGGATTTTTTTAATATAACATATCACATTCGATATCCTAGGATACACTCAAGCATGCGTATTTAGAATTACCTACACCTATGGGTACACATATCAATCAAATAAAATTTTCTAAGCTATATACATACACATACATCATATATTATGACTATATGTCCTAATTACCCGTGTCAACGTGTCCGTATCGTATCTCATTCACGTGTTCATGCTAGAACACTATAATATATATGGATATGAGCCTAATTTTTTACCTATATAGAATATAACCTAATTGATCATAAATAAATTTGACAAATATGAACAAAATTGAAGTAGAGGAGAGGAAGAGGACTTGCCTAGGTTTTCCTTGGGCTCAAAATTGGAAGAAGCAGAGAATGGGGATGATGATGATGGGCTTGTTGTTGCTAGAGATGGGGCTCAGGTTCGGAGGAGTCAGGCTCGGGTTATGAGATTAAGAGGAGAAATGGTAGGCGGCTGTGGTGGTGGTGGTAGGTGAAGTACGTTTAGGCAACTCTAGAAGGGGGGTGAATAGAGTACTTGTAAAAATAATGATCAATTAAAAAATCAACTCTATTCAATCCCAACTAGTAAATAATAAATCAAAGTATAATGCGGAAATAAAGTGGTGATTAGAAAGCATACGCAGACACAACAATTTTTAATCTGGTTTCCCTCGTGGAGGACAAGTCCAGGCCTGAGAACTCTAGCTCAGGATTAAAATTCACTATTTGTGAAATAGCTTTACAACCACGTGCCTTTATACAGAAGAGCACGCCAACTTCTTGAAAAGATCGCTGAGGCGAAACTTGGAATTTTTCAAGTGACTTCTTGAAGACTCTTGCACAAAACTTCTAATTGACTCGCACCGAGCACCTTGTAGGCTTGGGAAGTTTTGTGGTTAGTAGATGAGAAGAATATGGCTCTTTGGGATGTATAGGCTATAAAAGAGAAGAGATGAGAAGATTGGATGTATTGAAATGGGAGAAAAGGGTGCATATATATACTAGTCCTGGGAGGCAGAGTTCGGCCAGAACTCTGTCCAAAATTCAAAAATTATAGCCGTTGGACAACTTGCAATGAGCAATCCCTAAAAATTAGCTCCTGGAAATTAGGAGACAGAGTTCGGCCCGAACTCTGTGTGGGGTAAAAGTTCGGCCTGAACTCTGCCTCCTAGGAGTCAGAATTGCTCAATGGGCTAGGCTTTGGCAGTTTGGCTTTTTGTTTGTGGGACTTTTTGGTTATCTAGTCTATGGTTGAGGTACTCAGTGCGACTCAACGTACAATAGCCTAGACTCAAATAAAATATAAAAATACAGACTTCCGAAGACAAGTTCCAGCAGTATTCGTCGAGCAGTCATCGATGATGATTGTCCGACTTGATGTGTGTAAGTCGTCTGTTTTGTAGCTTTGATGACAATGTATGTGTCGAGTTGGATCATGTCAAATATCGATTTGTTATTTATCAAGATTAGGTTGACTGCGATCCAATTTGGGTCAACAGTAGGCGGTGGTGACGGTTGTGATAGGCAGTAGTAATGATGATGTATGTATCATTATTATTTTATTGGTTTCATAAGTTGTAAGGCAGATTTGACTATTTCAGTTGGCTAACAAGACACTACCAAAATATCGCAGATTAGTGACGTTATTAGCGACGCATGAAGCAAACGTTAAATTATATAAATTTAGCGACTCCATTAATACACGTCATAATATGCCGTTGGTTGTGACGAAACGAGCTAGTATCGTTAAAACTGAAGTTGCTAGGAGTCGTGCAACATCGCTAAGTTTTTCAAAATAGCGACGTTTAGCAACATGTTATTTTTAGCGTCGCCAATATTTTACGTTTCAGAATTACCTAAACCGCTCTGGCTCCCCTCCCTACCAGGCTCCCCTCTCGATCTTTGAAGCCGCTTCACCCCTCCGGCCACCTTTCCGGATCCCCTCCCACTGGGCTCCTCCTTCTCTCCACAACTAGTCTAAAGTAGAATTCACAATAGAAATCAAGTAATTGTTAGCTTTGGTGTATATTGTATTTGAGTCCAAATATTATATAGGGTATGTTGATAAAGTAAAATTAAGGAGAGCACCGCCCCATGAAGGTGGTTTGGGTATTAGGTAAATTCAAGATGTTCTTAATGCCTTTACGAAATGAGATATTTTATTATAGTTCTAGGACAATACTCTCTCGTCTTGTACTGCTCTACAGTTTGTGTTCTAACTTTACTCTCAGGCCAAGACATTCTCAAAAGCATGCAAGTACATTTATATACTTTATTTCAAAGGAGCGAATATACATATGAAAGAAGCTAACATCCCCTTCTCTGATCGTCAACATCACTTATCTAACAAAGCTTCTAAGAGATGTTGGTTTTCGGACCAAGAATAGATTAGTAACGGTCAAATTTTACGTATCCAAATAATACCAACCTCTCTTACAATAAGCTAGAACTTGAGTTGAACTACGTAGGTTAGGAACCTATTGTATCTACTAAATCTTTTTTTATTATATAGAAATATAATCCTTTAGTATTATACAACTATCTTGTATAATAAACATGGTCTATATAAGAAAATATCTTGTAAAATGATGTGTATTTACTAAGAATGACCAACTTTATAGGATTATCTATTTGTAATAATCCCTATCCAAAACTTTCTCAAAGAGAGAGAGAGAGAGAGAGAGAGAGAGAGAGAGAGAGAGAGAGAGAGAGAGACTTCTAAGAATGAGTAGCCTTGTGTGCAACAAGAACTTTAAGATACAAACATAGAAACCCTATTTAGGATGGTCACACCTACACTCTGCTATGAAAATTTTGGTAATGGTATATATAGAAGACTTGAAAAATTAGGTAGATACACTTTCAGAATTCCACATGTATCAACCCCACAATCGTTATCAATTAAATTCATCAATACACAAATACACACATGCAACACTATTTCACAAAAGTGTGTGTGTTTGGAGGTGTGTCGTGTCAGTGTATATGTGTGTCGTGTTAGTGTATGTATGTGTGTCATTTCTGTGCCAGTGTGTGTATGTGTGTCGTGCCAGTGTGTTAGTGTTAGTGTGTCTATGTCTATGTGTGTGTGTGCACGCTACGAGAGAGATAGGGTTAGGGTTTACTTTACCCATGAGGAGGGGGGTCGACCGTGGAGAGGAGGAGTCCATATCCACTCAACGAGGTAGAGGATCATGGTGGTTCATGTTGGCACGCATAAGGCTGTCAGCCACCGTATGGCACATATGGAAAGAGCGGAACAAGCACATACATGAAGGGTTGCATATTTCTTCAGTAAAAATCCTGTATAATATAGAGTTTGATATTAATAACATGATGTAAAGATTGTTGGTGATGTAACACTCAAGTATCAATAAAATTACTTTTCCCCCAAAAAAAAAGTATATTTGAAAGTAAAAGCTAACTATTTCTTTTATATAAACGTGATTAGTATATCATAAATTGTTTGCTAATGAAATGAATCGCGATATCAAATTCTATGCATGGTGTGCAGAAATGTCAATTTGGCCGGACTGCCTCGAAAAAACGGCCCATGGGTTGGCCTGGCCCGAATAATGTTGGGTTCGGGCTGGCCCGACCTAGTATATCGAAAATTGTCGGGCCTCATATCTCGGCCCATAAGAGAGGCCAGGTTCGGCACGAAGCCCAGGCCTGTCCTGACTCGAGGCCGGTCAGGCACGGTTCAAAAATCTATTTTTTTTGGTAGTATATATATATATATATATATATATATATATATATATATATATATATATATATATATTTTTTTTTTTTTTTTTTTTTTTTATATATATAGCCGAGTGCGTGGAGTTGATCAGTCAACTCCACCCCCCTCCCCTCCTACCTCATCTCGCTCTTCCCCTCTCCTCTCCTTCGGGTTTCACTCCTCCCTGCCCCACTCCCATCCCCCCGGCTTTCGGCCCCCAGGCCGCCCCCCATCTCCTCAGCCCCTCCCCCTTTCGAGCTACTTTCCTCATCCCCTTCCTCCAGCTCACTTTCCCGTGGTCCACCGCCCTCTCGCCATCTTCCCCCCTCCCCGCACTCGTTCGCGCCCACCGGCTCCGCCTGGGCCGGTCTTCCCGCAGCCGAGTTCGCCCTGACCCCCTTCCCCCTTCACCAACTCTCCTCCCCCCTGGTCCCATTCCCGCTCCCGTTCGAATTTCGAACGGAGCTCCCCCTTCCTCGGGATGGTCACCAACCTGCGGTGCAGGCTTTTGGGGACCAATATCCTGGCCCCACGTAGAAGGCTTGGCCTTTCCTTCCCACGTGGTGGACCACCCTCCTCATTACGCGGCCTCGCGTATCACTTGCCCGCGGCCTCCCCTGGTGGGGCCCACCCATCCCAAGGTTTATTTGTGCCTGAACTTTACGCTAACTTCCCAGGTGGGGCCCTTCCACCCCAACGAGTTTACGCGCCTGCGCTCCCTTACGCGCTACCATCGGATGGGTCCACCCCGAACCATTTTGCGTACGCTTGGATCTCTGCTGATCCCCGCGCGCCCCGCCTTGCTGTCTGGATCCATGGCCCCTCCGGATGGGTCACCTCCCCTCTCCTGCCCTCCTGGGATCCCCACCACCCTTTGCCCCCCCGGAGGCCCCTCTCTACCGTCTTCCGCCAATACCGTTGTGGTCGAGGCTCCAGCCCCCCCGGCTACCAGTTCGACCACCCTCCCCTCCACCACTGCCTGTTCCTCCGCGGCTTCACCCCCTTGGCTCCCAGCCCGACCCCCGCGTCTTTCGACCAGGCGCCTCCCCTCCCCTTCACTTCTGCGGCTTCCGCGGCTTTCCCCTTCCCCCCCGAGCCTCTGGCGATTCAGCTCGTCTCTGGCGGCGCGGGGCATGGAGGCGCTTCCGCGGCGATCCCGGCCGCCCTACTCTTCCGAGCACGTCGAAGGAGGCATCCCCCCTTATACTCGGTGCGGCTCCTGTCTCCCTTGACCCTCCCCCCCGGGCAGAACCCATCCCCGTCCGATCGTCAGACCTCCCGTGGAGAGATCCAGCATCATTCTTCGTCAGGAGCAGCTCAGCTATCCTACGCCGCCAAGCTTCGCCCGGACTTAGCGTCAGCCACTGGCCTCCTATTCCCAGACGTCCAGCTCCCGGACATTGTGTACTCCCAGGAGTCCACAGTACCTTTAGTTCTATTTTCCGAAGTGGAATTGTCCTCTCTATCAACCTCCTTCCCCCACACCTTTATCCTCAAATTTTCGACAGGATGCCCCAAACCCTCCAGGGTGCAGGAGACGATTGCCAATTGGAGACTCTCAGCGGATTACCGTGTGGCCCCCCTCGACCCAAGACATATTCTGCTCCACCTAACTTCTGAAGGCGACCACAGGACCGTATGGTCCAAAGGCACTTGCAGGATCGACTCCCACCAGATGAAGATCATCAAGTGGTCGGCGGGCTTTAGCACCAAAGAAGACTCAGCGCATGTAGCCGCTTGGGTTACCCTGCCTAATCTACCCCTCATTTGCTTTTTCCCCACGATGCTTAGGTGTATAGCCAACTCCTTCAGTACATATGTGGCCACAGCCCCTGAGACCAGCAACCTCACCAAGGCCCACTACGCAAAAATATGTGTGGAACTCGACCTCACTACCGAACCGTCCAACTTCATCTCAATCGAGCTGGGCAACCAGACCCACACCCAACAAATCCTCTACGACAACCACATCATGTTCTGTAGCAACTGCCACTTAAGAGGTCACCTCCCAAAGCACTGCCACCGTCTTCATCCGGAACTAAAGAAGAAAGTTCCCCGGAATGACACCGCACCAACAGAGGGGAGGACTCCCAAGCCACCCCTTTTACCACTTTCGAACTCACACACTCAATTCGGCTCCAGTTACGGCAAGTCAGAGAAGAGCGAACCCTCCAGCAAAGCCTTGGTCCCCTTCAACACCCAAGCCCTCACTCTCTCCAACCAATTTGACGCTCTCGACTCGGGGGACGCAGAATCGGAGACTGAACCCCAAGTCGACCGAGCTATCACCGAGACACCACCCATCTCGGAGGACGCAGAGGCCACCGCCTCCACGGACGCCGACCAACTACACACCAACGTAGACTCGGTGGAAGAAGCCCTAGCAATTCTAGGACCAGACCCACTTTAGAGAGGACTACAGGTCCTAGCTGCAGGCTATCCTCTACAGCAAGCTATTCTTCAGATAGGGAGTGCCAACAACTCCTTAGTGATACCTCCCGAGAATCCGGTCCTGGACTCCGCTGGGGAATCAGTAAGTCCTCCCCCGAACCACAAGAGAAATCAACCAACGACCCTTCTACCTTGACAAAGGCAGGAGCATCAGTCTCAGAGGCCAATGTCAAACAAGGATCCGCAGAAACCACAACTATCCAAACAAGATCCGCCGCAAAGTGGAACAAAAAACCCACCCACAACGTCCTTAATGCTTAACATCCTTTCCTGGAATGTCCGCGGCCAGGCGAACAAACCTACAATAAGAAGAATAACCAGCCTGCAGAAAATCCACAAGATCGACATCCTCATTATTCTCGAACCCAAAATTCCCTCCAAAAGATTAAAATCTATCCAGTTGCAACTCGGCATGCCCACGGCCATAGCAGGCAGACACGACATTTGGATCCTCTGCACGAAGGACGTCAACATCGGAGTCATTCAGGACTCCAGGCAGGCCCTCTCCTTCTGGTTTGAACACCCCATGATCCCGGACCGCGCTATCATCTCTGCGGTCCACGGTAGCTGCGATATCGTAGAGAGAAAACTACTTTAGAACGACCTCCTTGACATCAATCTCCATCAAACCAACTCACCGTGGCTCTGCATTGGGGACTTTAATGCGGTTACCTGCAGAGAAGAGAAAATTGGTGGTCGTCCCCCCATACTGGCCATGCAAGATTTCAACAACTTCATCTTCAACGCCCATCTAGTTCCCCTCCAGTTCACCGGCAACGCCTTCACCTGGTGCAACATGCAGGAAGGCGACCGTCGTCAATACTCTCGGCTGGACAGGGCCCTCACGAACGCCCTCTGGCACGGAATGGGGTTCACTAGCAACATGTCCCACCTCAACTCCTCTGAATCAGACCACGCTCCTCTGTTGGTTGAAATTAAAAACAATACCAATCCATTCAAAAAAAAAACTTCCAATTCCTTGACTTCTGGATCGAGCACCCACAATTTCAAGGCATCGTGGCGAAAGCGTGGAACCGAGAGGACTCTCTCAACCCCCTCTCTCGAGTGAGCAACAGGCTCAAAGCCACGAGGAAAGCTCTGTCCTATTGGAGCAAACAAGCCTACGAGAACATCTTTCAAGCCGTTCGGGTTGCAGAGGACGACGTCACCCGTGCCGAAGCCAAGTTCGCTGCGGATCGCTCCTTAGCGGTCAGGAAAGCCCTGAACCTCACCAAGGCTATGCTCAAATTCAGGATCAAAGTGGAGACCGAATTCTGGAAGCAGAAAGTGAGGTTGAAATAGGACAGCGAGGGGGATAAAAACTCGAAATATTTTCATAACTGCATCAACGGTCACAGACAGAAGCTATCGATTCACCGTACCACTAACGACAACGGGAACATCCTTACAGACCAAAAAAGCATTCAAGCAGCTGCCACAGATTTCTATTCCAAACTATTCTCCAAAGAGACGGTTTACAAAGATAGCTCTTTCCTTGATCAAATACCCCTACTCATCAATGCTAACGACAACGCCCAATTGGAACGAATCCCTACTGCCCAGGAAATAAAAGATGCTGTGTAGGCTCTGAATGAGCACAGTGCTCCCGGCCCAGACGGCTTTTCAGGAGTATTCTTTCGTACATGCTGGGATATTATCAAACAAGACATCACCGAAGCGGCGATTGCGTTCTTCGAAGGTGCCATATACCCCAAAGCCATTTCGAGTGCCAATCTGATCCTTATCCCGAAAAAAGATAACCCGGAGTCCTTCTACGACTTTTGCCCCATCAGTCTTTGCACCTTCACCAACAAGATCATCTCCAAGATCATCGCAACCAGAATGGCTGGAATTCTCCCCAAGATCATTTCCGAGGAGCAAAGCGGGTTTGTTCGTGGGAGAAACATCCAGGACAATATTATGCTGGCCCAAGAGTTAATCACCTGCATGAAATTCCCAGTAAGAGGGGGCAACATCGCGGTCAAAATCGACATGGAGAAAGCTTATGACAAACGGGATTGGCAATTCATGATCTGAGTATTCAGGGCTTTCGGATTCTCGGAAACCTGGACCAACATCGTATGGAGATCCATCAGCAACTCCTGGTTTTCTACGGTCATCAATGGTCAAGCACAGGGGTTTTTCAAATCCCATCGCGGGGTTAGACAGGGCGATCCTCTATCATCTACCGTCTTCATTATCGTAGCAGATGCCCTGAGCAGGAACCTTAACAACATGGTCAGCACCCCGAACTTCCAGCACTACCACACATCCAGCGGATGCCCCATCATAACTCATCTGACTTTCACCGACGACTTACTCATCTTCTCCTCCGGGGATGAAGGAGCGGTGGAAGTAGTCCACAACACCCTACAGAGGTACTCTAGATGCTCAGGCCAAAAGATCAATCCCTCCAAGAGCGTTATCTACGCCTACCACAACATCAAGAGAGAGCAAGCTATCAACCTCGCCAATTTAATATCCTTTTCTGTTGACCATCCTCCGTTCAACTATCTCGGCTGCCCTCTTGTTTATGGGAGATCCAACGTGGGCATCTTTGAGAACTTGATCACAAGAATCAGGAAGAAACTTGAAGGGTGGCATAATGCCACTCTCTCTCCTTGCCGCAAGATGACCCTCATCAATCACGTGCTCACCTCCATCCCCATCCATACTCTGGCTGCATGCTCTCCGCCCAAGAAAGTTCTTTCTTCGATCGAACAGATCTTTTGTAATTTCTTTTAGGGGCATTACAACGGCCAGGACAAGCATCACTGGGCTAGCTGGGAAACCATGGCTCATCCGACTAACGAAGGGGGGCTGGGATTTACCAAACTTACTCACATGATTAAAGCTTTCTCGATGAAATTATGGTGGAAACTCCGCACGACCAACAACTTATGGACCAGGTTTTTGAAGGCCAGGTACTTCAAGCACATCCACCCTTCAATGGCCATTTCCAACTGCAGGTCCTCAGCGGCTTGGCGTCGTATCCTTATCGGGAGAGACCTTGCCGAGACGGCAATCAGACTCCAATTGGAGGATGTCACGCCCCATAACCAGAATACTAGAGAGCGGGAGAATGACTCAGCCAGCTACGTATTACGGGTAGATGAATACCGTATAATACGATCAATGCTGTCTACAAGACGAGGGGGTACATAGTACATGTAAGTCTCTCTATGGTCACTTCACCTCTATTGTCTCAATCATTCGAACAAGAAACAAAAATAGAGAACATGTGAGAATAAGCAGTAAGGCATCCTAAACGCTCAGTCAAAATGTTTTTGATATCTGGCTTTACAAAATACAGCCAGATGATGTAGTAAGTATACACAATTGTTATCAGCTGCAGCCTGACTTAGTTACAATTATGCAAAAGTAGGTACAAGACAATCCGACTAACATGTCGGTGCCAAACGGCAAAGTAGATAACAAAACGAGCGGAGAAGTAAGAAACCCACTCGAGTCCTCCTGCGATCATCCCTCTAGTGTTGACCATCTTGGAGGTAGAAGTAAGCTGGATCCTCGGGGACCGGCTCTAAATCTGGCCATGCAAAACCAGAGAGGTTAGACCTCTAACAGCAAGTACCGCAAGGAAGCACGATATGAGAAATAAACCAGTAATAGGAAACATGTAAAATAGATCTCTGCTGGCTACTGGGATTCACATCACATCACGACACTTCGAACCAACCTCCCAACCAAACAAGGACAGAAGTTGACCCGTCATGTCCTGATATTCCGATCGTCTTAGTTAGTTATCAGAGTAGAGACAGTACACAAATAAATCAGCTTAAACGGCCATGCAACTACTACGGCTTGCTACTGTAAGTTCCAGTTTATCCTGGAATTATGCAATAGGGATTCCTCAGTTCTTACTATGTACAAGCAAGGCTAGTTTACCCAGTCAATCAATTGCGCCAATCATGAATTAGACGAGTCCCAGCGGGACGCCCGTCATCAATATACAATATACAATAAATAATATAACCAGATACCGCTTCCTGCCCGTGTGGCAGATTTACAATATCTGTGGGAACCAGCCGGCCTGTCGGGCACTTAATAGTCCCCAAGAGGGCTGCCATGTAAGAACTCAAAAATCCATTCTCTCCATGCAATCATTATTTTATTTAACTTAATAGTCTCTACGTTGAGTGAAATCCCATGCCGTGGATCATGGTCATTCAAATGAGTACTTTCGTACGGGGTACGATATGCACAACTCTACAACGATACCTGTGCGGTTAGGTTGTAGGTCTTACATAGCGTAATGCAACAATCAAAACTAACCACGGAATAATCATGCCTTGACCATAAATACACATGCTGCTTTTGTGGAAAATAAATTAATTAATTAATTAATTAATTAATTAATTAATTAATTAATTAATTAACAAATAAATAAACCGAGCCTGTATGTGCCTGTATGTCAATATTCGGGATCAGTCAGTCGATTGCAATAGTTCATAGTTAGTATGAACGTGTCTCATTCATTCAATTCAATAAGACGACTAACCAGTCTCTTAGTTCCAACTAGGAACGCATGATCAACTAACAGTCCTTGTTTATTAATGTCAACTTAATGTTAAATACATGTCAGGGCAACAATTAAAGTCAAGATAATAATTAATGTTAATAAATGCCAAGTCAATCAATCAATGATAATAAATGTCAATCAATGTCAATCAATGTCAATTGAAACAAGAATCAGTCAATAAGGGCATTATGGCTAGCATCCATGCGGCTGGAAAATTATTGATTCATGCGGTTAAGGAAACTAAATTTATGCGGCCAGGATAACATGTGCCTATGCGGCTAGGCAAATGTTGCTCATGCGGCTGGGAAAATGTTGCTCATGCGGCTGGGATGATTAAGTCTATATGCGGCTGATAATTATCATAGGCGGCTATGGTTGAAACAAGCCCCATGCGGCTGAGGATGACAGGCCTCATGCGGCTGGGAAGACATGTAGCTCATGCAGCTGTGAGCAGCAGGCGCCTTATGCGGCTGGGAAGAATTTATCTCATGCGGCTGCAAAGCTCCATGTGGCCGAAACAGTTCAGAGTTTATGCGGACAGAGTTGACTTATGCGGCCAGATAGGACTCGGGTCCTTATATAGCCAGAGTATAAATTCAAAATGCCACGTGGCCAGGACTCCATGCGGCCAACACTTCATGCGGCCAACGCTTCATGCGGCCAACACTTCATGCGGCTCAAGAAGACTTGCCGTATGAAAAAACTCATGCGGTCAAGCATTGCCCTTCTTCTCCACTCTTCTGGGAAGGAGAACCATGGGAAGCCATTGCTTCCGAGCTCCCTAATTCCTTCACTCCAAACCCAAAACTGGACTTCCATAGGTCAAAATGGGGTAGAACGAAATTCTCTACAACATGGAACCATCAAAACTTAACGATAACAAAGTTTACTAGATCAAAACCTAAGAAATCCAAAAATGCATCAAACTTAGATTTACAAGAAATGAACCATGGAAATTGGAAATGCTAAGTACTAAAGAGGCTCAAAATTAAGTAAAGAAGATGATGGAACAATAATAATGGTGATCCATCAAGAAGCAAGTTTGGCACTTGTCTTGGCGGCTGAGTAGGTGGGGGAGGAGTTATGAGAAAGAAGAAGATTAATTGTGAAGTAATGAAGAGAGAGAAAGGGGATGGCTTTAAAATGGAAGGGGTGGTGGTAGGTGGGGGTTTGTGTTCGGTTCAAGATAAAACAGCATACTAAGTCCAATCCAAGCCGAACCCAAAGCATAGCTAAAGCAGAGTATAAAAGCAGGAAACAAAATACAGAAATAAAATTGCAGAAAATTAATTATCATAAAATTAAAGGGGTTTAATTACAGAACAATACATGATAAATATTAAATAAATATATTAAAGCAGTAAATGTATTAAAAATACGTATTCTGGGAACGAAAAGTGATATCTCTACCCTCCTTAGAAAAATTTTGTCCTCGAAATTTCAAATCCAAGCAGGATAGGAATATCAAAACTAAGCTAATCTAGGTACAAAAAACTTGAGCAAGCAATCATTCTTCAATGTTAACTAGAAGATAACATATCTATATTAACAATCTATGATATCACGTAGTTCTACGCATAGGGTGACAAGCATGAGGGGTTAAGACAATCAAGGTACACGGGAAGAAATATACCTTGTGAGTCAAACAAATATGGATACCGTGATCGGATATCATCCTCACGTTCCCACGTTGACTCCCCTAAAGAGTGATGACCCCAAGCAACCCGGACAAGGCTAATTGTTCGATTCTTGAGTATCTTTTCTCTTCGGTCCAAAATGGACACAGGCTGCTCCTCGTAAGACAAGTTGGTACCAACAACCTACTCAGAATGATCAAGGATATGGCTGGGGTCCGATATATACCTTCGCAGCTGAGATACATGAAACACGTCATGTACCTCTCGTAACGAAGGTGGAAGGGACAGACGATAAGCAACATCGCCTACCCTATCAAGGATAATGAATGGTCCTACGTATCGTGGACTCAACTTCCCGCGAACGCCAAATCTAATGACCCCACGGGTAGGTGAGATCCGCAAGAATACGTGGTCCCCAACAGAAAACTCTATCGGCCTACGATGCTGGTCTGCCCAATGACGATGCCGATCCTGCGCAACTCGAAGTCGCTCTCTAATTCCTTTAACCACTTCAACCGTCTGAACAATCAATTCCGGGCCTAGCATCTTCCTTTCCCCGATATCATCCCAAGCTAGTGGCGATCTACACTTCTTACCATATTGTGCCTCAAATGGTGCCATCTGGATACTGGCTTGATAACTGTTGTTGTATGAGAATTCGACTAAGTGTAGGTGGCTCTCCCAAGATCCTCCAAAATCTAGAGTACAAGCTCGCAACATATCCTCCAAAGTCTGAATTGTTCTTTCTGATTGTCCGTCCGTCTGTGGATGGTAAGCCATGCTAAATCTTAACTTGGTGCCAAGACTATGATGTAAGCTCTTCCAGAAATATGAGATGAAACGGGTATTTCTGTCTGACACAATACTGTCAGGGACTCCATGCTGCCTGACTATCTGTTGTATATACAACTCTGCCAACTTTTCTGTAGATTGTCCTATTCTGAAAGGAAGAAAGTGTGCTACCCTTGTAAGCTGGTCCACTATCACCCAAATAGCATCTTTACCACTCGGTGATCTCGGTAAACCGGTCACAAAGTGTCACGACCCGTACCCACTTTTCAGATACGAAGCGTGTCCAAGCCCAGCTACGTATCGAACGGACTCCAGCCCGACTCGAATACGTAAATGCTGTCAAGGCTATGGTATACTGCCAAATCATGGCAAACAAATCTATATCTCAATCCACAATAAGAATATGAAACATGAATGAACACTATGGGTCGTGGTCTGCAGCCCACTAGCATATATGTCCGATTAGACTCTAAGAAATGATATAAGTCTGTAAATGTAACTAACAAGAAAAGTATATCATGATAAGGAACATAAGGCACGAGCGGATAATAAACGTGATACGATACTTGAATCCCGCAAGAACCGCAAATCCTCTGCCATCCAGAACTACTAGCTAACTCCATGCAATCGCTAAACCTGAAGAGATCATCAGGTCCTCAGAGGACATAGCAAGATACATAATATACATGCCTATCTAACAGTTTTATCATGCGGAAGAAAAATAAACAAGAAGAAACAGGAACACGACAATGACTACGAACACGAACACAAACTCGAACGCGAACACGAACACAAACTCGAACGCGAACACGAACACAAACTCGAACACACGAACACCAGAACAACTACGTATAAATGAACTGCCGGATGAACGATAATCACGAGATCAATGGAAGAAACCAAACCCTCATCCCGAGTGTGGACTCACGGGTTTGAACTAAACACTAACCCTCGTCCCGAGTGTGGACTCTCTGGTTAGTACTAACCCTCGTCCCGAGTGTGAACTCTCTGGTTAGTTCACGACAAGGCACCCTCGTCCCGAGTGTGGACTCTCTGGTGCAAATACTACATCCTCGTCCAGTATGTGGACTCTCTGATGTAAACACCCTCGTCCCGAGCGTGGACTCTCTGGTGCAAGTCAAGTCAAGTCTACACCCTCTTCCCGAGCGTGGACTCTCTGGTGCAAATAATCGACATCCTAGTCCCTAGCGTGGACTCGCGGATGTAAACAGATCAAAGAAAACACCCTCGTCCCGAGTGTGGACTCTCTGGTGCCAAGGAAACAATGTCAAGGATTTAGTAGTTCACTTACATGTACTCGTTCTATGACACGACTCAAGCAAGGTACTGACGAGAACTCCAAATATGAAACACAAGGCCAAAACATGAACATGGCTATAAACAATAAAAACAACTCCACAGAAAATAACACGAAAAGCACATGTCCATAAACAATCAAATGACTGAAAAATGAAAGAAAATGCATGTAAGTAAAACTGTAGAGGAAGGCAAGGTATACTTGCCTGGAGGTTGCACGCAGATCCAATAACAATCTAGTCCACTGCTAAGCCATAAAGTCCAATCATCACAACTGTCTCCGAAAGCTGAAACAGACAGTGCCAACAGTCTCAGAATAGTTAAATTAGATAGGATTGTCTGTCCTTAAGTTCAATTTTGGATACAGGGGCAAAACGGTAATTTCGGACAAAAATGATGTCCGCCGTTGGATCCACTTTGCACCGAAAAACGTGCCAGAGTTAATGGTCTCTAAAGTCGTCAAACTATATGTCTACGAATCCAGTTTTCCGATACGAACCCAACCGTATGTCCAAAGTTGGATTCCGGCAGGCCGTGCACAAAATCACCCGTTGAGTCGGACCGTGGGGCCCACAAAACGACGATTTTATCAACTGTCTCAGAATCGGACCAAACTTGGCATACAGGACCAGAAAAACGATACGGTCCTGCTGGTGTAAGTTTCATCTCGATCTGACGAGCGTGCACGAAGTAATTGGAGAATTTGCATAGAGGCCGATACGGTGAATTTCGACGGATACGCATCAAATTCGTCGCGCACACGCGACCAATTTGAATTCCGCCAAAGCCCACACGACACGAAGCCGTTACGCACCTTTCGATGCTTTCGGTTCGCGACCACGTCGCCCGGAATGGCGGGACGCACGTCGTGTGGATGGTTTTTCAAGTTTTGAAAACGGGTTTTTCTTGATTTTGGGAAAAGAATTACTTCGCGTATACGCGATGAAATCAGGAACTATAAAAAGGGTTTTGAAGACCTATAGGTTGTCTAAAAGTCTGTTTAAGTGGATTTCTAAAATTTTCGACGGATCGATCAGGAATCACCTTCAAACAGGAGCATCTGAAATCCCAATTCTATCAATGCGACGGGGTTTTATGTCGACTTCGTGTCGATTTCATTTCGTATCTGGATTGATTCGATACCAACCAGTTAGATAGGTTCCTAGAGGGTTATATGGGTTCTACATAGGACTTTACAGATCGGATTTTGGTCGAGAATTCACAAAGAAACGAGGATTCGAAGTTACCTTCGCGGCTTCGATCACTGCTGTTGCTGTCGTGGTGCTCTGTTTCTTGCGCGCGGCTGCTCTCGGCCAGCTGCCGGCCGATGGCCGACCCCCGGCCAGCCTGCGGCGGCACGCGCGCGCAGGGGAGGGGCACCCAGGGCTGAGGTCGGGGTTAGGATTTCGAGATCAATCTCTTCTCTCTCTCGCCGATTTCTGTATATATAAAACCGTATATTATATACTCATACTTCTCGGTTTGGGTTTGCACTGATGCACGATCTGTTGGGTAGGCCGAGCTTCTACTAGGTTACTGCTGGGCTGATGGGGCTGGGAGTTCGGGAGTTCACTTGGGAGTTCGGGTGTTCACTGTGAGGCTGGGCTCCCTATTGCTTTTCTTTGTATATAGATTGGTAAGGGGAAAAGGTCTGCAAACGAGCACTCAGCATATAAGGGGTGTCCATAAGTGGTCACTAGTAATACTCCTCTTCATACAGATGTAAAATTACAGAATCACCTGGCTCCATCAAAAATATAGGACATATATATAAATATTACCTATATCAATATAAATATATATATTACCCATATCAATATATCAATAATCATATATATAATATATCAATATAACTATATATTTTACCTATATCAATATATCAATACTAATATATATGACATATCAATATTCCTATATATAAATATTACCTATATCAATATAAATATATATATATATACCCATATCAATATATCAATAATAATATATATAACATATCAATATTCCTATTATAAATATTACCTATATCAATATATCAATACTAATATATATGGCATATCAATATAATAATAGTCACTATTTACATCTATATGAATGTCTTTGGACTCACTACTCGACTACATGGGCTAGGATTTGGTTCAGGTCCAGCCCGAACTAAATTGGTACATCCTGGTCTCCTACAAGTCGATAACCAATAATTAATTAATAAATAATTTAAAAAATGACTTTAGGGGTTAAGTCGCAACTTGGCTTGGTTTTCCTAGTTAGGATACACTTATGGCTAGATCTTCCTTGGCATGACTAATACACTAGTCAATGCACGCCACTGCACTATCCGTGCCATGTTTCCTAGTCAGCTGGTACTTCAAAACTCAACCATGGCTAAAATCATCTACCATAATAATTATCTAAATAATCATTTATAAAAAATTTAAAATCACTATTTAATCAAAAATATTTCGAGAAAATTCTTCGGGAAGGGAAGCTACACAAAGTCCATTGTGATGTGCTCCCACTTCCATTCCGGGATAGGAAGCGGTTGCAATAACCCAGCTGGCCTCTGCTGTTCTGCCTTCACTTGCTGACATACCAAGCAACGGAAAACAAATCTAGCTATCTCCATCTTCATTCCATTCCACCAGAAGTGCTGCTTGATATCCTGGTACATCTTGGTCCCTCCAGGATGCATAGAATACTGGAAACTATGAGCTTCTGTCATAACTTCCTGTTTAATATCTCCACTAGGTACACATAGACTTGATCCAAACCTAAGCGTACCGTCTTCATAAATTCTCATCTCCTTTCTGAGTCCAGACTCATATTCTGCTCTAAGCTTCTGAATCCTTGGGTCCTGTGCCTGAGCTGCCTTGATCCTGTCTACCAAGTCAGATTGAACTTGTAGACTTGCCAGAACTCCTACATCACTAGGAGGTATAACTTTTATGTCCATCTCCTGAAGATCTTCTAAAATGTGCTTCTGCGTTGTCAACATAAATGCGTCGTCTCTTCTGCTGAGAGCGTCTGCTACCACATTAGCCTTGCCTGGATGATACTGAAGCTCCACGTCATAATCTTTGATCAGCTCTAACCATCTTCTCTGCCTCATGTTTAGCTCCTTCTGAGTAAAGATGTACTTCAGACTTTTGTGGTCTGTGTACATGTCCACTCGATCACCATATAAGTAATGCCTTCATAGCTTCAAAGCAAATACTACTGCCGCCAACTCCAAGTCATGAGTTGGGTAATTCTTCTCGTGGTCTCGAAGTTGCCTAGATGCATATGCTATCACCTTCCCATGTTGCATAAGGACACATCCAAGTCCTTTACCTGACGCATCACAATATACAGTGAAACCTCCGGGTCCAACTGGCAATGTAAGAATGGGCGCTGATATCAACTTCTGCTTCAGATTCTCAAATGATGCCTGGCATTCTGCCGACCAGACGAATGGTATATCCTTTCGTGTCAAGCGGATCATGGATGTTGAAAGTCTTGCAAAATCTGATACAAACCTTCTGTAATATCCTGCCAATCCCAAGAAACTCCGTACATCAGCTACGGTCTTGGGTACTGGCCAACTCTCTACTGCTTCTACCTTCTTGGGATCCACTGCTACTCCAGCTCCTGATATGATATGACCCAAAAATGAAATGTGATCCGTCCAGAACTCACACTTACTGAGCTTGGCATACAACTGGTTCTCCCTCAAAACCTGTAACACTTTCCTAAGGTGGTCTTCATGCTCCTCTTCACTAGCAGAGTATACGAGAATGTCGTCGAGAAACACCACGACAAACTGATCTAAGTAAGGCATAAAGATGCGGTTCATCAAATCCATGAATATTGTTGGAGCATTGGTCAAACCAAACGACATTACTAAGAATTCATAATGCCCATACTTCGACCTGAACGCCGTCTTGGGAATGTCTTTCTTCTGAACCCTCACCTGATGGTAGCCTGACCGAAGATCTATCTTGGAAAAAACTCTAGCCCTGCTCAACTGATCAAACAAGTCGTCGATCCTTGGTAGTGGGTACTTATTCTTTACTGTTGCCGCGTTAAGCTTCCTGTAATCGATGCATAATCTGGATGATCCATTCTTCTTCCCCATAAGTACCACTGGTGCTGTCCATGGTGATATGCTAGCTTGGATGAACTTCTTCTCCTTCAATTCCTCTATGTGCTGATACACCTTGGCCTGCTCCGAATTCGCCATTCTGTAAACCCGATCTGATATCGGTTTAGTTCCAGGTGTCAATTCTATGCTGAACTCAATATCTCTAACCGGTGGTAGACCTGGAAGTTCTTCATGAAATACATCAAAAAACTCTTCAACTACCTTCGGAACTTGAACTTCTTCTATTGCCGTTATTACTCCCTGCTCTTGATGAGTTGCCTCTGACCTGACTAAGGTGAATCTCTTCATGCCTGAATATCAAAAGATACACTCCCACTACGATAATCTATTGTTGCATGACTATCTTTCTGCCAGTCCATGCCTAAGATAACGTCGAAATTTTCAACAGGAAATTCTATCAACCGGGCGGGTAAGGAATGCCCGCAAACTACAACGCTACATGCTAGAATAACTCTACTAACTCCTACGAGCCCATTACCAATGAGTATATTCAACCTCCCTGGCAATGCCTCGAACTCCATTCCTAGCCGTGTCGCAAATTGTGCAGATATAAATGAGTGTGATGCTCCCGAATCAAACAATACTACTGCAGGATATGAGGCGACGAGAATGTTACCTGCCACAACATCTCCCGATGCTAATGTCTCTTCCAAGGACAGTGTGAATGCCTGCCATCGACCTCCTTGCTGGTTCTCATGCTGTGGCCTAGCCTGGTGCTGCTGCTGGCCCCTGCCTTGATGATGCTGGGGTGGTCTATGCTGGTGTTGCTGCATCGACGGTCCCTGCTGCCGAAACATCTGAGCCTGTGGCATTAACGGACGCTGGGCCAATGGTCTCACTGCCGCTGCGGGTCCTCGATATTGTCCTGTCCCTGGTGCTGGCAGAGCAGAAAATTGTTGCACTGGTCCTCCTGACCTCGAATTCATGGGACAGGTGGTAACCCGATGATCTGAATTTCCACATATCAAACACTGCCCGTTTAATGTCCGACACACATCTCTAGTGTGTCCTACCTTCTCACAATAAGTGCAGCCCGCCGGGGGTTGCTGGTTCTTCCTCTATTGCTGTTGCTGCTGCCTTGGTGGTGGTGCTGGCCCTCGCATTGCCACATCATGAATGCGAATGCCAAGGGATGGTGCTATTGTTCGGGGCGCTGCTCTCCCTCCTCCTTCAATCTGACTGTGGGATCTCTTCTGACCTCCAGTCCTTGCCGTAATCCTCTGAATGGTGATCTCATGCCTTCGGGTTGCCGTCAATACTTCATCAAAAGTCTGGTAGTTGTGCCCTTCTATCAATTACAAGAGCTCAAGATGAAACCCTTGCTGGAACCTCATCGCCCTCTGGCACTCAGTCGCTACCATGTCTGGGGCAAACCTACTCAATCTGCAGAACTCTGCTGCATAAGCATCTACCGTCTTGCCGGCCTGCTTGAGGTTGATAAACTTCTGTTGTAGCTCAAACTGTGCCACAACTCCATAGTACTTTGTCTTGAATCTTGCTGTGAAATCGCCCCAAGCAACGGGACATCAGATACCTACTTCCTCTGATTCCCACCAATCACGTACGAGATCCTGAAGTAGCAACTTCACCTGATCCACACGTTCTTCTGCCGGTACCTTAGCTGCTGTCAGAATAGCCTTAATATCCTTAAGCCATGCATCTGCTGAGATGGCATCCTCCGTGCCCTCGAAACGGCGGGGGTTGAACTTGCAAAATCTGGTTGATGCTCCTGAATCTGGCCTTGCCCCTCTTTCCAAAGCTGTCTGCAACCCTTGGTTGAGTAGTACGTTCTGCTCTTGCAACTGAGCGTGCATGCGCTGCTGGGCTAATATCTGATGTTGCTGAGTGGCCATCATCCCTCTCATGATCTCCAGAAGGGCCGGTGTGTCCATTTCCGCAGGGGTAGGTGGAACTGTTGGTGGTGGTGGAACCTCTGGATACTGCGATCCAGCTGTTGCTTCTACTATCACTTCTTCCTGGATAGTCTCTTGAGGTAGTACTGGCCTTTGTTGCTGACCAACCTGGTCATGTTGTCCATGTTGCTGTCCATGTTGTTGTTGTCCAGCTCTGACAGGTGCGGACGAGGTGCCCCTAAGAAAAGGGACAAAAGAACAATCAAACGACCGGACATGAAGGATCAATGAAGTCAAGGGATGCTGGAATGTCAAGCTGGAGTTGAGAATCAACGAATTATAAGATCAAGGAGGAACATGTGTGACTGAGACATCCTATTAAAATATCCCACAAGTCTGAAATTAGACCTGCATGGGCCACCACTAAAACCTTGTCACGCCCCAGAACCAGAATACTGGAGAGCGCGGGAATGACTCAGCCAGCTACGTATTACGGGTAGATGAATACCGTATAATACGATCAATGCTGTCTACAAGATGAGGGGGTGCATACTACATGTAAGTCTTCCTATTGTCACTTCACCTCTATTGTCTCAATCATTCGAACAAGAAACAAAAATAGAGAACATGTGAGAATAAGCAGTAAGGCGTCCCAAACGCTCAGTCAAAATATTCTTGATATCTGGCTTTACAAAATACAGCCAGATGATGTAGTAAGTATATACAATTGTTATCAGCTGCAGCCTGACTTAGTTACAATTATGCAAAAGTAGGTACAAGACAATCCGACTAACATGTCGGTGCCAAACGGTAAAGTAGATAACAAAACGAGCAGGGAAGTAAGAAACCCACTCGAGTCCTCCTGCGATCATCCCTCTAGTGTTGACCATCTTGGAGGTAGAAGTAAGCTGGATCCTCGGGGACCGGCTCTAAATCTGGCCATGCAAAACCAGAGAGGTTAGACCTCTAATAGCAAGTACCGCAAGGAAGCACGATATGAGGAATAAACCAGTAATAGGAAACATGTAAAATAGATCTCTGCTGGCTACTGGGATTCACATCACGACACTTCGAACCAACCTCCCAACCAAACAAGGACAGAAGTTGACCCGTCATGTCCTGATATTCCGATCGTCTTAGTTAGTTATCAGAGTAGAGACAGTACACAAACAAATCAGCTTAAACGGCCATGCAACTACTACGGCTTGCTACTGTAAGTTCCAGGTTATCCTGGAATTATGCAATAGGGATTCCTCAGTTCTTACTATGTGCAAGCAATGCTAGTTTACCCATTCAATCAATTGCGCCAATCATGAATTAGACGAGTCCCAGCGGGACGCCCGTCATCAATATATAATATACAATAAATAATATAACCAGATACCGCTTCCTGCCCGTGTGGCAGATTTGCAATATCTGTGGGAACCAGCCGGCCTGTCGGGCACTTAATAGTCCCCAAGAGGGGTGCCATGTAAGAACTCGGGAATCCATTCTCTCCATGCAATCATTATTTTATTTAACTTAATAGTCTCTACGTTGAGTGAAATCCCATGCCGTGGATCATGCTCATTCAAATGAGTACTTTCGTACGGGGTACGATATGCACAACTCTACAATGATACCTGTGCGGTTAGGTTGTAGGTCTTATATAGCGTAATGCAACAATCAAAACTAACCACGGAATAATCATGCCTTGACCATAAATACACATGCTACTTTTGTGGAAAATAAATAAATTAATTAATTAACAAATAAATAAACCGAGCCTGCATGTGCCTGTATGTCAATATTCGGGATCAGTCAGTCGATTACAATAGTTCATAGTTAGTATGAACGTGTCTCATTCATTCAATTCAATAAGACGACTAACCAGTCTCTTAGTTCCAACTAGGAACGCATGATCAATTATTAAATTAAGATGACAGTCCTTGTTTATTAATGTCAACTTAATGTTAAATACATGTCAGGGCAACAATTAAAGTCAAGATAATAATTAATGTTAATAAATGCCAAGTCAATCAATCAATGATAATAAATGTCAATCAATGTCGATCAATGTCAATTGAAACAAGAATCAGCCAATAAGGGCATTATGGCTAGCATCCATGCGGCTGGGAAATTATTGATTCATGCGGTTAAGGAAACTAAATTTATGCGGCCAGGATAACATGTGCCTATACGGCTAGGCAAATGTTGCTCATGCGGCTGGGAAAATGTTGCTCATGCGGCTGGAAAAATGTTGCTCATGCGACTGGGATGATTAAGTCTATATGCGGCTGAGAATTATCATAGGCGGCCATGGTTGAAACAAACCCCATGCGGCTGAGGATGACAGGCCTCATGCGGCTGGAAAGACATGTAGCTCATGCAGCTGTGAGCAACAGGCGCCTTATGCGGCTGGGAAGAATTTATCTCATGCGGCTGCAAAGCTCCATGCGGCCGAAACAGTTCAGAGTTTATGCGGACAGGGTTGACTTATACGGCCAGATAGGACTCGGGTCCTTATATAGCCAGAGTATAAATTCAAAATGCCACGTGGCCAGGACTCCATGCGGCCAACGCTTCATACGACCAACACTTCATGCGGCCAACACTTCATTCGGCTCAAGAAGACTTGCCGCATGAAAACTCATGCGGTCAAGCATTGCCCTTCTTCTCCACTCTTCTGGGAAGGAGAACCATGGGAAGCCATTGCTTCCGAGCTCCCTTATTCCTTCACTCCAAACCCAAAACTGGACTTCCATAGGTCAAAATGGGGTAGAACGAAATTCTCTACAACATGGAACCATCAAAACTTAACGATAACAAAGTTTACTAGATCAAAACCTAAGAAATCCGAAAATACATCAAACTTAGATCTACAAGAAATGAACCATGGAAATTGGAAATGCTAAGTACTAAAGAGGCTCAAAATCAAGTAAGAAAGATGATAGAACAATAATAATGGTGATCCATCAAGAAGCAAGTTTGGCACTTACCTTGGCGGCTGAGTAGGTGGGGGAGGAGTTATGAGGAAGAAGAAGATTAATGGTGAAGTAATTAAAAGAGAGAAAGGGGATGGCTTTAAAATAGAAGGGGTGGTGGTAGGTGGGGGTTTGTGTTCGGTTCAAGATAAAACAGCATACTAAGTCTAATCCAAGCCGAACCCAAAGCATAGCTAAAGCAGAGTATAAAAGCAGGAAACAAAATACAGAAATAAAATTACAGGAAATTAATTATCATAAAATTAAAGGGGTTTAATTACAGAACAATACATGATAAATATTAAATAAATATATTAAAGCAGTAAATGTATTAAAAATACGCATTCTGGGAACGGAAAGTGACAGGGGAGGGCGATTCGGATCCATTCTTAGAGAGATGGGTTGGGGATAGCATGATCCCGAATCTCACGGAGACCCCGAGAGACAGCTTGATTAGAGACCTGTGGAATCCCACTACCGACGACTGGAACTGGGACAAAATTAGGGATTGGTCTAGTAACGAAACGACGGATAGCATCCGTACAAGCGGATTAAGTATCAGCCGCGAGGCCGACACACTGAAGTGGTCGTTCGAGGCCTTCGGGGAATTCTCGGTGAGGTCGGCGAGAATCGCTGTACAGGGAACCGGGCAGCCGCACCAAGTCATTGATCACTATTGGCAATCCTGCATCCCTAAGAAGTGGTCCTTCCTAATGTGGAGAGTCATTAGAAAAAAACTGCCTACTGACGATATCCTTAACACCATTGGTATTAGCTTAGCATCAGCCTGCTCATGCTGTTCTGAGCCTCAGATGGAGACTATAGATCATATCTTCTGTCAGGGGAGCATGTCTGGCAGTATCTGGAGGATCCTGAACCAGCTCTACAGTATTGAGCCAGGTGGTGGACGCTTCAACGATCTCACGACCTCCTGGGGTTTAGCCTCTCATGGCCACCAGATCGTCGCAGCGGCCGCCACATGGGCGATTTGGAAGAATCGCAACAAGACTAGATACGAAGGTCACCAATACTCAGCAGACCAGCTCATTCGGGCCGCCAATGCCGTAAAAGGAACAACGGGTGCTCCCACAGTCCGAGAGCATTCTGGTCCTCGCTCTACCCCTAGCTTTTGGTGGTTCAGTTGTTTCTCCCCCTCGTCTTCCTTTTGGTGGTATACTTGTATAGGCTTTGTCTTTTTGTGCCTTGTATACGTGTGCATGCTTCGGCATTTTGAGCCTTCTTTAATAAAAAGATGAGGGGTTTCTCAAAAAATATAAAAAAAATAATATATATATATATATATATATATATATATATATATATATATCTATATATATATTTGAAATCGAAAGTTTATTGAGGTATCAGGCGCAAAATGCCGAAGCCTATATATATAATCTCGCCAAGCGCGTAAGACAAGAAGAAACAGAAAACAAAACGAGCGCCCCAAGGCGCTTCCGCAGGGCTAAAGCAGTGCCTGCCATAATTAGCCCGGTGAGTGGGAGCAGCGGTTCTGGATTTTAAGGATCTGGCGCCGCGTTTCTCTGATCAGTTGAGCTGCGTTGTATTGACGGTCTTCATATCTGAATTTGTTATAGTTTTTCCAGAGAACCCATATGCCAGCGGCTACAGCGATCTGATGGCAATAGGAGTCTCCCCAGGTTGCCAGGAGATCGTTGAAGCCCCCGACGCGATGTCGTTTCCTACATAGGCGGGCGAGCGTGCGCCATAGCTCGTCGGCAAGGTCTCCGGAGATCAGGATACGAGCTGCCGATTCAGGTTTGTGAGAAGTGTAGCAATGACATCTGGATGCTAGGCTGAAGCCTATGCTGGTCAGAGAGTCGTCGGTCAGAAGCTTCCTGCGTTGGGCTCTCCAGATCAGGAACGACCACTTGAGGGGAATACAAGTTTGCCAGAAGGGGGCTATCAACATGGACGACACTCCTCCGGTCCTGATCTCGCGCCTGGTGGACGCCATCGAGAAGACATCAGTAGCGGTAGGGGTCCAACACACGGTGTCTGGGCGGTCAGAGAGCTGAGCGTCCGCGGCAACGATCGCGAGGGCTGCCTCCGATCCGAGCCACTCTCTGATCCGATCCCACCTCCAACCTGATGCGCAGCTCCAAAGAACCTAAATCAAGGAGGGGCATTCGGGGTAAGATGGAAGACAGAGTCACCAATCCATCGTTCGTGGCATAGGGACGAGGTGTCGTTGCCAAGCCGGAGCCGAATATGGGGTTCAGCCAGCTGACGCCCGTGAAGAATGCGCCGCCAGGAGGCAGAGGAGCGGTTGTTGGCCCCCGCCGACGCTGGATGAGCGCGGGGGAAGTATCTGGCTTTCATGAAGCGCATCTAGATGGATTTTTGGGATCTAATCTTTTACCACAATTTCATAGAGCAGGCGTCCACGATGTTCCCTAATTTGGCGAATCCAAGGCCCCCTTCGTTCGTTGGTTTGGCCATCGTATCCCAGCTGGCCCAGTGGTGCTTGTCTCTACCCTCTTGATGCCCCCAGAAGAATTTAGCGAGTAGATTCTCCAGTGATGAAACAACCTTCGAGGGCGGAGAGCAGACGGCCATGGTGTAGATTGGGATGGAGGACAGAACGTGCTTGATGAGAATCATTTTGCCACCCGGCAAAAGGGTGGTGTTGTGCCAGCCCTCGATCTTCTTCCTGATCTTGCTGACGAGCCCACTGAAGATTGTAGAATTGGTTCTGCCATACACCAATGGGCATCCCAGGTAGGTGAAGGGAGGATATGCTGTGAAGAAGGAGGTAAGATTGGTGAGGGTGGCAGAGTGGTTCCTGTCCGCTTTATGGTGGGTGTATATGACGCTTTTGGCTTGGTTGATCTTTTGACCGGAGCATCTAGTATTTTTACCAAGGGTATTGCAGACCACCTCCACGGAGCCTACATCGCCAGAGGAGAAGATAAGAATGTCGTCTGCGTATGCCAGATGGGTAATGAGGGGGCATCCCGCGGTGGTGTGGAAGTGATAGAATCTGGGAATAGTGGCCATGTCGTTGAGATTTCTGTTGAGAGCTTCAGCAGCGATGATGAATATGGTGGAGGAGAGGGGGTCTCCCTATCGCTGGATTTGAAAAAATCATTGGCTTGACCGTTAATGACGGTGGAGAACCAAAACGCGCTGATGGATCTGTATATGATGTCTATCCAAGTTTCGGAGAATCCGAATGCCTGGAGGACCCAGATTAATAATTGCCAGTCGAGGCGGTCGTATGCCTTCTCCATGTCAAGCTTGATAGCAATGTTCCCCCCTCTCGACGGGAATTTTATGCAAGTAATCATCTCTTGGGCTAACAGGATGTTGTCTGTGATATTTCGACCGGTAACGAATCCACTCTGCTTCTCAGAGATGATCCTGGGAAGGATATGGACCATCCTGGTGACAACGATCTTAGATATGATTTTGTTGGTAAACGTGCAGAGGCGGATAAGTCTGAAATCGTTGAAGGTCTCCGGGTTGTCTTTTTTGGGGATGAGGATAAGGTTGGCCCGGGATATCGACTTGGGGTAGTGCGTACCTTGGAAGAAGGCGATAGTGGCCTCGACCACGTCGTTGTGGATGATATTCCAATAGGAACTGAAGAAAACACCCGAGAATCCGTCTGGGCCAGGCGCGCTGTGTTCGTCAAGAGCCCACACTGCGGACTTTACTTCTTCCGCGGAAAGAGGGATAGCCAGACGATCATTGTCCAGATCGTCAATGAAAAGAGGCACCTTCGCCCGAAAGCTGTCTTCTTTGGCTACGACGTCTTTGGTGAAGAGTTTGGAGTAGAAGTTGGTAGCGGCCATCTGGATGGACTGCTGGTCATTAAGAACTGTGCCATTCTCATCAGATATTTGATGAAGGGATAGATGATGCCTGTGGCCCCTAACATATGCGTGGAAGAAAGCAGAGTTCCTATCGTCCTTATTATCCCAAGTCAATCTGGCTTTTTGCCTCCAGAATTCTGTCTCCACTTTGAGGCGCGATTTAAGGACGGCCTTGTTGAGGTGAAGGGTAGCTCGATTCTCTGGGGATCCGTCAGTGGCGAATCTGATTTCGGTGCGAGTGACGTCATCCTCCGCGGTCTTGATCTCTTGGAAAATATTCTCGAATGCGAGTTTGCTT
>JANAVB010013597.1:28722980-28975480 GCA_029216955.1 Iris pallida
CTATTTCCGAAGTGGAATTGTCCTCTCTATCAACCTCCTTCCCCCACCTTATCCTCAAATTTCGACAGGATGCCCCAAACCCTCCAGGGTGCAGGAGACGATTGCCAATTGGAGACTCTCAGCGGATTACCGTGTGGCCCCCCTCGACCCAAGACATATTCTGCTCCACCTAACTTCTGAAGGCGACCACAGGACCGTTGGTCCAAAGGCACTTGCAGGATCGACTCCCACCAGATGAAGATCATCAAGTGGTCGGCGGGCTTTAGCACCAAAGAAGACTCAGCATGTAGCCGCTTGGGTTACCCTGCCTAATCTACCCCTCATTTGCTTTTTCCCCACGATGCTTAGGTGTATAGCCAACTCCTTCAGTACTATGTGGCCACAGCCCCTGAGACCAGCAACCTCACCAAGGCCCACTACGCAAAATATGTGTGGAACTCGACCTCACTACCGAACCGTCCAACTTCATCTCAATCGAGCTGGGCAACCAGACCCACACCCAACAAATCCTCTACGACAACCACATCATGTTCTGTAGCAACTGCCACTTAAGAGGTCACCTCCCAAAGCACTGCCACCGTCTTCATCCGGAACTAAAGAAGAAAGTTCCCCGAATGACACCGCACCAACAGAGGGGAGGACTCCCAAGCCACCCCTTTTACCACTTTCGAACTCACACACTCAATTCGGCTCCAGTTACGGCAAGTCAGAGAAGAGCGAACCCTCCAGCAAAGCCTTGGTCCCCTTCAACACCCAAGCCCTCACTCTCTCCAACCAATTTGACGCTCTCGACTCGGGGGACGCAGAATCGGAGACTGAACCCCAAGTCGACCGAGCTATCACCGAGACACCACCCATCTCGGAGGACGCAGAGGCCACCGCCTCCACGGACGCCGACCAACTACACACCAACGTAGACTCGGTGGAAGAAGCCCTAGCAATTCTAGGACCAGACCCACTTTAGAGAGGACTACAGGTCCTAGCTGCAGGCTATCCTCTACAGCAAGCTATTCTTCAGATAGGGAGTGCCAACAACTCCTTAGTGATACCTCCCGAGAATCCGGTCCTGGACTCCGCTGGGGAATCAGTAAGTCCTCCCCCGAACCACAAGAGAAATCAACCAACGACCCTTCTACCTTGACAAAGGCAGGAGCATCAGTCTCAGAGGCCAATGTCAAACAAGGATCCGCAGAAACCACAACTATCCAAACAAGATCCGCCGCAAAGTGGAACAAAAAACCCACCCACAACGTCCTTAATGCTTAACATCCTTTCCTGGAATGTCCGCGGCCAGGCGAACAAACCTACAATAAGAAGAATAACCAGCCTGCAGAAAATCCACAAGATCGACATCCTCATTATTCTCGAACCCAAAATTCCCTCCAAAAGATTAAAATCTATCCAGTTGCAACTCGGCATGCCCACGGCCATAGCAGGCAGACACGACATTTGGATCCTCTGCACGAAGGACGTCAACATCGGAGTCATTCAGGACTCCAGGCAGGCCCTCTCCTTCTGGTTTGAACACCCCATGATCCCGGACCGCGCTATCATCTCTGCGGTCCACGGTAGCTGCGATATCGTAGAGAGAAAACTACTTTAGAACGACCTCCTTGACATCAATCTCCATCAAACCAACTCACCGTGGCTCTGCATTGGGGACTTTAATGCGGTTACCTGCAGAGAAGAGAAAATTGGTGGTCGTCCCCCCATACTGGCCATGCAAGATTTCAACAACTTCATCTTCAACGCCCATCTAGTTCCCCTCCAGTTCACCGGCAACGCCTTCACCTGGTGCAACATGCAGGAAGGCGACCGTCGTCAATACTCTCGGCTGGACAGGGCCCTCACGAACGCCCTCTGGCACGGAATGGGGTTCACTAGCAACATGTCCCACCTCAACTCCTCTGAATCAGACCACGCTCCTCTGTTGGTTGAAATTAAAAACAATACCAATCCATTCAAAAAAAAAACTTCCAATTCCTTGACTTCTGGATCGAGCACCCACAATTTCAAGGCATCGTGGCGAAAGCGTGGAACCGAGAGGACTCTCTCAACCCCCTCTCTCGAGTGAGCAACAGGCTCAAAGCCACGAGGAAAGCTCTGTCCTATTGGAGCAAACAAGCCTACGAGAACATCTTTCAAGCCGTTCGGGTTGCAGAGGACGACGTCACCCGTGCCGAAGCCAAGTTCGCTGCGGATCGCTCCTTAGCGGTCAGGAAAGCCCTGAACCTCACCAAGGCTATGCTCAAATTCAGGATCAAAGTGGAGACCGAATTCTGGAAGCAGAAAGTGAGGTTGAAATAGGACAGCGAGGGGGATAAAAACTCGAAATATTTTCATAACTGCATCAACGGTCACAGACAGAAGCTATCGATTCACCGTACCACTAACGACAACGGGAACATCCTTACAGACCAAAAAAGCATTCAAGCAGCTGCCACAGATTTCTATTCCAAACTATTCTCCAAAGAGACGGTTTACAAAGATAGCTCTTTCCTTGATCAAATACCCCTACTCATCAATGCTAACGACAACGCCCAATTGGAACGAATCCCTACTGCCCAGGAAATAAAAGATGCTGTGTAGGCTCTGAATGAGCACAGTGCTCCCGGCCCAGACGGCTTTTCAGGAGTATTCTTTCGTACATGCTGGGATATTATCAAACAAGACATCACCGAAGCGGCGATTGCGTTCTTCGAAGGTGCCATATACCCCAAAGCCATTTCGAGTGCCAATCTGATCCTTATCCCGAAAAAGATAACCCGGAGTCCTTCTACGACTTTTGCCCCATCAGTCTTTGCACCTTCACCAACAAGATCATCTCCAAGATCATCGCAACCAGAATGGCTGGAATTCTCCCCAAGATCATTTCCGAGGAGCAAAGCGGGTTTGTTCGTGGGAGAAACATCCAGGACAATATTATGCTGGCCCAAGAGTTAATCACCTGCATGAAATTCCCAGTAAGAGGGGGCAACATCGCGGTCAAAATCGACATGGAGAAAGCTTATGACAAACGGGATTGGCAATTCATGATCTGAGTATTCAGGGCTTTCGGATTCTCGGAAACCTGGACCAACATCGTATGGAGATCCATCAGCAACTCCTGGTTTTCTACGGTCATCAATGGTCAAGCACAGGGGTTTTTCAAATCCCATCGCGGGGTTAGACAGGGCGATCCTCTATCATCTACCGTCTTCATTATCGTAGCAGATGCCCTGAGCAGGAACCTTAACAACATGGTCAGCACCCCGAACTTCCAGCACTACCACACATCCAGCGGATGCCCCATCATAACTCATCTGACTTTCACCGACGACTTACTCATTCTCCTCCGGGGATGAAGGAGCGGTGGAAGTAGTCCACAACACCCTACAGAGGTACTCTAGATGCTCAGGCCAAAAGATCAATCCCTCCAAGAGCGTTATCTACGCCTACCACAACATCAAGAGAGAGCAAGCTATCAACCTCGCCAATTTAATATCCTTTTCTGTTGACCATCCTCCGTTCAACTATCTCGGCTGCCCTCTTGTTTATGGGAGATCCAACGTGGGCATCTTTGAGAACTTGATCACAAGAATCAGGAAGAAACTTGAAGGGTGGCATAATGCCACTCTCTCTCCTTGCCGCAAGATGACCCTCATCAATCACGTGCTCACCTCCATCCCCATCCATACTCTGGCTGCATGCTCTCCGCCCAAGAAAGTTCTTTCTTCGATCGAACAGATCTTTTGTAATTTCTTTTAGGGGCATTACAACGGCCAGGACAAGCATCACTGGGCTAGCTGGGAAACCATGGCTCATCCGACTAACGAAGGGGGGCTGGGATTTACCAAACTTACTCACATGATTAAAGCTTTCTCGATGAAATTATGGTGGAAACTCCGCACGACCAACAACTTATGGACCAGGTTTTTGAAGGCCAGGTACTTCAAGCACATCCACCCTTCAATGGCCATTTCCAACTGCAGGTCCTCAGCGGCTTGGCGTCGTATCCTTATCGGGAGAGACCTTGCCGAGACGGCAATCAGACTCCAATTGGAGGATGTCACGCCCCATAACCAGAATACTAGAGAGCGGGAGAATGACTCAGCCAGCTACGTATTACGGGTAGATGAATACCGTATAATACGATCAATGCTGTCTACAAGACGAGGGGGTACATAGTACATGTAAGTCTCTCTATGGTCACTTCACCTCTATTGTCTCAATCATTCGAACAAGAAACAAAAATAGAGAACATGTGAGAATAAGCAGTAAGGCATCCTAAACGCTCAGTCAAATGTTTTGATATCTGGCTTTACAAAATACAGCCAGATGATGTAGTAAGTATACACAATTGTTATCAGCTGCAGCCTGACTTAGTTACAATTATGCAAAAGTAGGTACAAGACAATCCGACTAACATGTCGGTGCCAAACGGCAAAGTAGATAACAAAACGAGCGGAGAAGTAAGAAACCCACTCGAGTCCTCCTGCGATCATCCCTCTAGTGTTGACCATCTTGGAGGTAGAAGTAAGCTGGATCCTCGGGGACCGGCTCTAAATCTGGCCATGCAAAACCAGAGAGGTTAGACCTCTAACAGCAAGTACCGCAAGGAAGCACGATATGAGAAATAAACCAGTAATAGGAAACATGTAAAATAGATCTCTGCTGGCTACTGGGATTCACATCACATCACGACACTTCGAACCAACCTCCCAACCAAACAAGGACAGAAGTTGACCCGTCATGTCCTGATATTCCGATCGTCTTAGTTAGTTATCAGAGTAGAGACAGTACACAAATAAATCAGCTTAAACGGCCATGCAACTACTACGGCTTGCTACTGTAAGTTCCAGTTTATCCTGGAATTATGCAATAGGGATTCCTCAGTTCTTACTATGTACAAGCAAGGCTAGTTTACCCAGTCAATCAATTGCGCCAATCATGAATTAGACGAGTCCCAGCGGGACGCCCGTCATCAATATACAATATACAATAAATAATATAACCAGATACCGCTTCCTGCCCGTGTGGCAGATTTACAATATCTGTGGGAACCAGCCGGCCTGTCGGGCTTAATAGTCCCCAAGAGGGCTGCCATGTAAGAACTCAAAAATCCATTCTCTCCATGCAATCATTATTTTATTTAACTTAATAGTCTCTACGTTGAGTGAAATCCCATGCCGTGGATCATGGTCATTCAAATGAGTACTTTCGTACGGGGTACGATATGCACAACTCTACAACGATACCTGTGCGGTTAGGTTGTAGGTCTTACATAGCGTAATGCAACAATCAAAACTAACCACGGAATAATCATGCCTTGACCATAAATACACATGCTTTTGTGGAAAATAAATTAATTAATTAAATTAATTAATTAATTAATTAATTAATTAATTAACAAATAAATAAACCGAGCCTGTATGTGCCTGTATGTCAATATTCGGGATCAGTCAGTCGATTGCAATAGTTCATAGTTAGTATGAACGTGTCTCATTCATTCAATTCAATAAGACGACTAACCAGTCTCTTAGTTCCAACTAGGAACGCATGATCAACTAACAGTCCTTGTTTATTAATGTCAACTTAATGTTAAATACATGTCAGGGCAACAATTAAAGTCAAGATAATAATTAATGTTAATAAATGCCAAGTCAATCAATCAATGATAATAAATGTCAATCAATGTCAATCAATGTCAATTGAAACAAGAATCAGTCAATAAGGGCATTATGGCTAGCATCCATGCGGCTGGAAAATTATTGATTCATGCGGTTAAGGAAACTAAATTTATGCGGCCAGGATAACATGTGCCTATGCGGCTAGGCAAATGTTGCTCATGCGGCTGGGAAAATGTTGCTCATGCGGCTGGGATGATTAAGTCTATATGCGGCTGATAATTATCATAGGCGGCTATGGTTGAAACAAGCCCCATGCGGCTGAGGATGACAGGCCTCATGCGGCTGGGAAGACATGTAGCTCATGCAGCTGTGAGCAGCAGGCGCCTTATGCGGCTGGGAAGAATTTATCTCATGCGGCTGCAAAGCTCCATGTGGCCGAAACAGTTCAGAGTTTATGCGGACAGAGTTGACTTATGCGGCCAGATAGGACTCGGGTCCTTATATGCCAGAGTATAAATTCAAAATGCCACGTGGCCAGGACTCCATGCGGCCAACACTTCATGCGGCCAACGCTTCATGCGGCCAACACTTCATGCGGCTCAAGAAGACTTGCCGTATGAAAAAACTCATGCGGTCAAGCATTGCCCTTCTTCTCCACTCTTCTGGGAAGGAGAACCATGGGAAGCCATTGCTTCCGAGCTCCCTAATTCCTTCACTCCAAACCCAAAACTGGACTTCCATAGGTCAAAATGGGGTAGAACGAAATTCTCTACAACATGGAACCATCAAAACTTAACGATAACAAAGTTTACTAGATCAAAACCTAAGAAATCCAAAAATGCATCAAACTTAGATTTACAAGAAATGAACCATGGAAATTGGAAATGCTAAGTACTAAAGAGGCTCAAAATTAAGTAAAGAAGATGATGGAACAATAATAATGGTGATCCATCAAGAAGCAAGTTTGGCACTTGTCTTGGCGGTAGGTGGGGGAGGAGTTATGAGAAAGAAGAAGATTAATTGTGAAGTAATGAAGAGAGAGAAAGGGGATGGCTTTAAAATGGAAGGGGTGGTGGTAGGTGGGGGTTTGTGTTCGGTTCAAGATAAAACAGCATACTAAGTCCAATCCAAGCCGAACCCAAAGCATAGCTAAAGCAGAGTATAAAAGCAGGAAACAAAATACAGAAATAAAATTGCAGAAAATTAATTATCATAAAATTAAAGGGGTTTAATTACAGAACAATACATGATAAATATTAAATAAATATATTAAAGCAGTAAATGTATTAAAAATACGTATTCTGGGAACGAAAAGTGATATCTCTACCCTCCTTAGAAAAATTTTGTCCTCGAAATTTCAAATCCAAGCAGGATAGGAATATCAAAACTAAGCTAATCTAGGTACAAAAAACTTGAGCAAGCAATCATTCTTCAATGTTAACTAGAAGATAACATATCTATATTAACAATCTATGATATCACGTAGTTCTACGCATAGGGTGACAAGCATGAGGGGTTAAGACAATCAAGGTACACGGGAAGAAATATACCTTGTGAGTCAAAAATATGGATACCGTGATCGGATATCATCCTCACGTTCCCACGTTGACTCCCCTAAAGAGTGATGACCCCAAGCAACCCGGACAAGGCTAATTGTTCGATTCTTGAGTATCTTTTCTCTTCGGTCCAAAATGGACACAGGCTGCTCCTCGTAAGACAAGTTGGTACCAACAACCTACTCAGAATGATCAAGGATATGGGGGGTCCGATATATACCTTCGCAGCTGAGATACATGAAACACGTCATGTACCTCTCGTAACGAAGGTGGAAGGGACAGACGATAAGCAACATCGCCTACCCTATCAAGGATAATGAATGGTCCTACGTATCGTGGACTCAACTTCCCGCGAACGCCAAATCTAATGACCCCACGGGTAGGTGAGATCCGCAAGAATACGTGGTCCCCAACAGAAAACTCTATCGGCCTACGATGCTGGTCTGCCCAATGACGATGCCGATCCTGCGCAACTCGAAGTCGCTCTCTAATTCCTTTAACCACTTCAACCGTCTGAACAATCAATTCCGGGCCTAGCATCTTCCTTTCCCCGATATCATCCCAAGCTAGTGGCGATCTACACTTCTTACCATATTGTGCCTCAAATGGTGCCATCTGGATACTGGCTTGATAACTGTTGTTGTATGAGAATTCGACTAAGTGTAGGTGGCTCTCCCAAGATCCTCCAAAATCTAGAGTACAAGCTCGCAACATATCCTCCAAAGTCTGAATTGTTCTTTCTGATTGTCCGTCCGTCTGTGGATGGTAAGCCATGCTAAATCTTAACTTGGTGCCAAGACTATGATGTAAGCTCTTCCAGAAATATGAGATGAAACGGGTATTTCTGTCTGACACAATACTGTCAGGGACTCCATGCTGCCTGACTATCTGTTGTATACAACTCTGCCAACTTTTCTGTAGATTGTCCTATTCTGAAAGGAAGAAAGTGTGCTACCCTTGTAAGCTGGTCCACTATCACCCAAATAGCATCTTTACCACTCGGTGATCTCGGTAAACCGGTCACAAAGTGTCACGACCCGTACCCACTTTTCAGATACGAAGCGTGTCCAAGCCCAGCTACGTATCGAACGGACTCCAGCCCGACTCGAATACGTAAATGCTGTCAAGGCTATGGTATACTGCCAAATCATGGCAAACAAATCTATATCTCAATCCACAATAAGAATATGAAACATGAATGAACACTATGGGTCGTGGTCTGCAGCCCACTAGCATATATGTCCGATTAGACTCTAAGAAATGATATAAGTCTGTAAATGTAACTAACAAGAAAAGTATATCATGATAAGGAACATAAGGCACGAGCGGATAATAAACGTGATACGATACTTGAATCCCGCAAGAACCGCAAATCCTCTGCCATCCAGAACTACTAGCTAACTCCATGCAATCGCTAAACCTGAAGAGATCATCAGGTCCTCAGAGGACATAGCAAGATACATAATATACATGCCTATCTAACAGTTTTATCATGCGGAAGAAAATAAACAAGAAGAAACAGGAACACGACAATGACTACGAACACGAACACAAACTCGAACGCGAACACGAACACAACTCGAACGCGAACACGAACACAAACTCGAACACACGAACACCAGAACAACTACGTATAAATGAACTGCCGGATGAACGATAATCACGAGATCAATGGAAGAAACCAAACCCTCATCCCGAGTGTGGACTCACGGGTTTGAACTAAACACTAACCCTCGTCCCGAGTGTGGACTCTCTGGTTAGTACTAACCCTCGTCCCGAGTGTGAACTCTCTGGTTAGTTCACGACAAGGCACCCTCGTCCCGAGTGTGGACTCTCTGGTGCAAATACTACATCCTCGTCCAGTATGTGGACTCTCTGATGTAAACACCCTCGTCCCGAGCGTGGACTCTCTGGTGCAAGTCAAGTCAAGTCTACACCCTCTTCCCGAGCGTGGACTCTCTGGTGCAAATAATCGACATCCTAGTCCCTAGCGTGGACTCGCGGATGTAAACAGATCAAAGAAAACACCCTCGTCCCGAGTGTGGACTCTCTGGTGCCAAGGAAACAATGTCAAGGATTTAGTAGTTCACTTACATGTACTCGTTCTATGACACGACTCAAGCAAGGTACTGACGAGAACTCCAAATATGAAACACAAGGCCAAAACATGAACATGGCTATAAACAATAAAAACAACTCCACAGAAAATAACACGAAAAGCACATGTCCATAAACAATCAAATGACTGAAAAATGAAAGAAAATGCATGTAAGTAAAACTGTAGAGGAAGGCAAGGTATACTTGCCTGGAGGTTGCACGCAGATCCAATAACAATCTAGTCCACTGCTAAGCCATAAAGTCCAATCATCACAACTGTCTCCGAAAGCTGAAACAGACAGTGCCAACAGTCTCAGAATAGTTAAATTAGATAGGATTGTCTGTCCTTAAGTTCAATTTTGGATACAGGGGCAAAACGGTAATTTCGGACAAAAATGATGTCCGCCGTTGGATCCACTTTGCACCGAAAAACGTGCCAGAGTTAATGGTCTCTAAAGTCGTCAAACTATATGTCTACGAATCCAGTTTTCCGATACGAACCCAACCGTATGTCCAAAGTTGGATTCCGGCAGGCCGTGCACAAAATCACCCGTTGAGTCGGACCGTGGGGCCCACAAAACGACGATTTTATCAACTGTCTCAGAATCGGACCAAACTTGGCATACAGGACCAGAAAAACGATACGGTCCTGCTGGTGTAAGTTTCATCTCGATCTGACGAGCGTGCACGAAGTAATTGGAGAATTTGCATAGAGGCCGATACGGTGAATTTCGACGGATACGCATCAAATTCGTCGCGCACACGCGACCAATTTGAATTCCGCCAAAGCCCACACGACACGAAGCCGTTACGCACCTTTCGATGCTTTCGGTTCGCGACCACGTCGCCCGGAATGGCGGGACGCACGTCGTGTGGATGGTTTTTCAAGTTTTGAAAACGGGTTTTTCTTGATTTTGGGAAAAGAATTACTTCGCGTATACGCGATGAAATCAGGAACTATAAAAAGGGTTTTGAAGACCTATAGGTTGTCTAAAAGTCTGTTTAAGTGGATTTCTAAAATTTTCGACGGATCGATCAGGAATCACCTTCAAACAGGAGCATCTGAAATCCCAATTCTATCAATGCGACTTTTATGTCGACTTCGTGTCGATTTCATTTCGTATCTGGATTGATTCGATACCAACCAGTTAGATAGGTTCCTAGAGGGTTATATGGGTTCTACATAGGACTTTACAGATCGGATTTTGGTCGAGAATTCACAAAGAAACGAGGATTCGAAGTTACCTTCGCGGCTTCGATCACTGCTGTTGCTGTCGTGGTGCTCTGTTTCTTGCGCGCGGCTGCTCTCGGCCAGCTGCCGGCCGATGGCCGACCCCGGCCAGCCTGCGGCGGCACGCGCGCGCAGGGGAGGGGCACCCAGGGCTGAGGTCGGGGTTAGGATTTCGAGATCAATCTCTTCTCTCTCTCGCCGATTTCTGTATATATAAACCGTATATTATATACTCATACTTCTCGGTTTGGGTTTGCACTGATGCACGATCTGTTGGGTAGGCCGAGCTTCTACTAGGTTACTGCTGGGCTGATGGGGCTGGGAGTTCGGAGTTCACTTGGGAGTTCGGGTGTTCACTGTGAGGCTGGGCTCCCTATTGCTTTTCTTTGTATATAGATTGGTAAGGGGAAAAGGTCTGCAAACGAGCACTCAGCATATAAGGGGTGTCCATAAGTGGTCACTAGTAATACTCCTCTTCATACAGATGTAAAATTACAGAATCACCTGGCTCCATCAAAAATATAGGACATATATAAATATTACCTATATCATATAAATATATATATTACCCATATCAATATATCAATAATCTATATATATATATCAATATAACTATATATTTTACCTATATCAATATATCAATACTAATATATATGACATATCAATATTCCTATATATAATATTACCTATATCAATATAAATATATATATATATACCCATATCAATATCAATAATAATATATATAACATATCAATATTCCTATTATAAATATTACCTATATCAATATATCAATACTAATATATATGGCATATCAATATAATAATAGTCACTATTTACATCTATATGAATGTCTTTGGACTCACTACGACTACATGGGCTAGGATTTGGTTCAGGTCCAGCCCGAACTAAATTGGTACATCCTGGTCTCCTACAAGTCGATAACCAATAATTAATTAATAAATAATTTAAAAAATGACTTTAGGGGTTAAGTCGCAACTTGGCTTGGTTTTCCTAGTTAGGATACACTTATGGCTAGATCTTCCTTGGCATGACTAATACACTAGTCAATGCACGCCACTGCACTATCCGTGCCATGTTTCCTAGTCAGCTGGTACTTCAAAACTCAACCATGGCTAAAATCATCTACCATAATAATTATCTAAATAATCATTTATAAAAATTTAAAATCACTATTTAATCAAAAATTTCGAGAAAATTCTTCGGGAAGGGAAGCTACACAAAGTCCATTGTGATGTGCTCCCACTTCCATTCCGGGATAGGAAGCGGTTGCAATAACCCAGCTGGCCTCTGCTGTTCTGCCTTCACTTGCTGACATACCAAGCAACGGAAAACAAATCTAGCTATCTCCATCTTCATTCCATTCCACCAGAAGTGCTGCTTGATATCCTGGTACATCTTGGTCCCTCCAGGATGCATAGAATACTGGAAACTATGAGCTTCTGTCATAACTTCCTGTTTAATATCTCCACTAGGTACACATAGACTTGATCCAAACCTAAGCGTACCGTCTTCATAAATTCTCATCTCCTTTCTGAGTCCAGACTCATATTCTGCTCTAAGCTTCTGAATCCTTGGGTCCTGTGCCTGAGCTGCCTTGATCCTGTCTACCAAGTCAGATTGAACTTGTAGACTTGCCAGAACTCCTACATCACTAGGAGGTATAACTTTTATGTCCATCTCCTGAAGATCTTCTAAAATGTGCTTCTGCGTTGTCAACATAAATGCGTCGTCTCTTCTGCTGAGCGTCTGCTACCACATTAGCCTTGCCTGGATGATACTGAAGCTCCACGTCATAATCTTTGATCAGCTCTAACCATCTTCTCTGCCTCATGTTTAGCTCCTTCTGAGTAAAGATGTACTTCAGACTTTTGTGGTCTGTGTACATGTCCACTCGATCACCATATAAGTAATGCCTTCATAGCTTCAAAGCAAATACTACTGCCGCCAACTCCAAGTCATGAGTTGGGTAATTCTTCTCGTGGTCTCGAAGTTGCCTAGATGCATATGCTATCACCTTCCCATGTTGCATAAGGACACATCCAAGTCCTTTACCTGACGCATCACAATATACAGTGAAACCTCCGGGTCCAACTGGCAATGTAAGAATGGGCGCTGATATCAACTTCTGCTTCAGATTCTCAAATGATGCCTGGCATTCTGCCGACCAGACGAATGGTATATCCTTTCGTGTCAAGCGGATCATGGATGTTGAAAGTCTTGCAAAATCTGATACAAACCTTCTGTAATATCCTGCCAATCCCAAGAAACTCCGTACATCAGCTACGGTCTTGGGTACTGGCCAACTCTCTACTGCTTCTACCTTCTTGGGATCCACTGCTACTCCAGCTCCTGATATGATATGACCCAAAAATGAAATGTGATCCGTCCAGAACTCACACTTACTGAGCTTGGCATACAACTGGTTCTCCCTCAAAACCTGTAACACTTTCCTAAGGTGGTCTTCATGCTCCTCTTCACTAGCAGAGTATACGAGAATGTCGTCGAGAAACACCACGACAAACTGATCTAAGTAAGGCATAAAGATGCGGTTCATCAAATCCATGAATATTGTTGGAGCATTGGTCAAACCAAACGACATTACTAAGAAATAATGCCCATACTTCGACCTGAACGCCGTCTTGGGAATGTCTTCTTCTGAACCCTCACCTGATGGTAGCCTGACCGAAGATCTATCTTGGAAAAAACTCTAGCCCTGCTCAACTGATCAAACAAGTCGTCGATCCTTGGTAGTGGGTACTTATTCTTTACTGTTGCCGCGTTAAGCTTCCTGTAATCGATGCATAATCTGGATGATCCATTCTTCTTCCCCATAAGTACCACTGGTGCTGTCCATGGTGATATGCTAGCTTGGATGAACTTCTTCTCCTTCAATTCCTCTATGTGCTGATACACCTTGGCCTGCTCCGAATTCGCCATTCTGTAAACCCGATCTGATATCGGTTTAGTTCCAGGTGTCAATTCTATGCTGAACTCAATATCTCTAACCGGTGGTAGACCTGGAAGTTCTTCATGAAATACATCAAAAAACTCTTCAACTACCTTCGGAACTTGAACTTCTTCTATTGCCGTTATTACTCCCTGCTCTTGATGAGTTGCCTCTGACCTGACTAAGGTGAATCTCTTCATGCCTGAATATCAAAAGATACACTCCCACTACGATAATCTATTGTTGCATGACTATCTTTCTGCCAGTCCATGCCTAAGATAACGTCGAAATTTTCAACAGGAAATTCTATCAACCGGGCGGGTAAGGAATGCCCGCAAACTACAACGCTACATGCTAGAATAACTCTACTAACTCCTACGAGCCCATTACCAATGAGTATATTCAACCTCCCTGGCAATGCCTCGAACTCCATTCCTAGCCGTGTCGCAAATTGTGCAGATATAAATGAGTGTGATGCTCCCGAATCAAACAATACTACTGCAGGATATGAGGCGACGAGAATGTTACCTGCCACAACATCTCCCGATGCTAATGTCTCTTCCAAGGACAGTGTGAATGCCTGCCATCGACCTCCTTGCTGGTTCTCATGCTGTGGCCTAGCCTGGTGCTGCTGCTGGCCCCTGCCTTGATGATGCTGGGGTGGTCTATGCTGGTGTTGCTGCATCGACGGTCCCTGCTGCCGAAACATCTGAGCCTGTGGCATTAACGGACGCTGGGCCAATGGTCTCACTGCCGCTGCGGGTCCTCGATATTGTCCTGTCCCTGGTGCTGGCAGAGCAGAAAATTGTTGCACTGGTCCTCCTGACCTCGAATTCATGGGACAGGTGGTAACCCGATGATCTGAATTTCCACATATCAAACACTGCCCGTTTAATGTCCGACACACATCTCTAGTGTGTCCTACCTTCTCACAATAAGTGCAGCCGGGGTTGCTGGTTCTTCCTCTATTGCTGTTGCTGCTGCCTTGGTGGTGGTGCTGGCCCTCGCATTGCCACATCATGAATGCGAATGCCAAGGGATGGTGCTATTGTTCGGGGCGCTGCTCTCCCTCCTCCTTCAATCTGACTGTGGGATCTCTTCTGACCTCCAGTCCTTGCCGTAATCCTCTGAATGGTGATCTCATGCCTTCGGGTTGCCGTCAATACTTCATCAAAAGTCTGGTAGTTGTGCCCTTCTATCAATTACAAGAGCTCAAGATGAAACCCTTGCTGGAACCTCATCGCCCTCTGGCACTCAGTCGCTACCATGTCTGGGGCAAACCTACTCAATCTGCAGAACTCTGCTGCATAAGCATCTACCGTCTTGCCGGCCTGCTTGAGGTTGATAAACTTCTGTTGTAGCTCAAACTGTGCCACAACTCCATAGTACTTTGTCTTGAATCTTGCTGTGAAACCCCAAGCAACGGGACATCAGATACCTACTTCCTCTGATTCCCACCAATCACGTACGAGATCCTGAAGTAGCAACTTCACCTGATCCACACGTTCTTCTGCCGGTACCTTAGCTGCTGTCAGAATAGCCTTAATATCCTTAAGCCATGCATCTGCTGAGATGGCATCCTCCGTGCCCTCGAAACGGCGGGGGTTGAACTTGCAAAATCTGGTTGATGCTCCTGAATCTGGCCTTGCCCCTCTTTCCAAAGCTGTCTGCAACCCTTGGTTGAGTAGTACGTTCTGCTCTTGCAACTGAGCGTGCATGCGCTGCTGGGCTAATATCTGATGTTGCTGAGTGGCCATCATCCCTCTCATGATCTCCAGAAGGGCCGGTGTGTCCATTTCCGCAGGGGTAGGTGGAACTGTTGGTGGTGGTGGAACCTCTGGATACTGCGATCCAGCTGTTGCTTCTACTATCACTTCTTCCTGGATAGTCTCTTGAGGTAGTACTGGCCTTTGTTGCTGACCAACCTGGTCATGTTGTCCATGTTGCTGTCCATGTTGTTGTTGTCCAGCTCTGACAGGTGCGGACGAGGTGCCCCTAAGAAAAGGGACAAAAGAACAATCAAACGACCGGACATGAAGGATCAATGAAGTCAAGGGATGCTGGAATGTCAAGCTGGAGTTGAGAATCAACGAATTATAAGATCAAGGAGGAACATGTGTGACTGAGACATCCTATTAAAATATCCCACAAGTCTGAAATTAGACCTGCATGGGCCACCACTAAAACCTTGTCACGCCCCAGAACCAGAATACTGGAGAGCGCGGGAATGACTCAGCCAGCTACGTATTACGGGTAGATGAATACCGTATAATACGATCAATGCTGTCTACAAGATGAGGGGGTGCATACTACATGTAAGTCTTCCTATTGTCACTTCACCTCTATTGTCTCAATCATTCGAACAAGAAACAAAAATAGAGAACATGTGAGAATAAGCAGTAAGGCGTCCCAAACGCTCAGTCAAAATATTCTTGATATCTGGCTTTACAAAATACAGCCAGATGATGTAGTAAGTATATACAATTGTTATCAGCTGCAGCCTGACTTAGTTACAATTATGCAAAAGTAGGTACAAGACAATCCGACTAACATGTCGGTGCCAAACGGTAAAGTAGATAACAAAACGAGCAGGGAAGTAAGAAACCCACTCGAGTCCTCCTGCGATCATCCCTCTAGTGTTGACCATCTTGGAGGTAGAAGTAAGCTGGATCCTCGGGGACCGGCTCTAAATCTGGCCATGCAAAACCAGAGAGGTTAGACCTCTAATAGCAAGTACCGCAAGGAAGCACGATATGAGGAATAAACCAGTAATAGGAAACATGTAAAATAGATCTCTGCTGGCTACTGGGATTCACATCACGACACTTCGAACCAACCTCCCAACCAAACAAGGACAGAAGTTGACCCGTCATGTCCTGATATTCCGATCGTCTTAGTTAGTTATCAGAGTAGAGACAGTACACAAACAAATCAGCTTAAACGGCCATGCAACTACTACGGCTTGCTACTGTAAGTTCCAGGTTATCCTGGAATTATGCAATAGGGATTCCTCAGTTCTTACTATGTGCAAGCAATGCTAGTTTACCCATTCAATCAATTGCGCCAATCATGAATTAGACGAGTCCCAGCGGGACGCCCGTCATCAATATATATACAATAAATAATAACCAGATACCGCTTCCTGCCCGTGTGGCAGATTTGCAATATCTGTGGGAACCAGCCGGCCTGTCGGGCACTTAATAGTCCCCAAGAGGGTGCCATGTAAGAACTCGGGAATCCATTCTCTCCATGCAATCATTATTTTATTTAACTTAATAGTCTCTACGTTGAGTGAAATCCCATGCCGTGGATCATGCTCATTCAAATGAGTACTTTCGTACGGGGTACGATATGCACAACTCTACAATGATACCTGTGCGGTTAGGTTGTAGGTCTTATATAGCGTAATGCAACAATCAAAACTAACCACGGAATAATCATGCCTTGACCATAAATACACATGCTACTTTTGTGGAAAATAAATAAATTAATTAATTACAAATAAATAAACCGAGCCTGCATGTGCCTGTATGTCAATATTCGGGATCAGTCAGTCGATTACAATAGTTCATAGTTAGTATGAACGTGTCTCATTCATTCAATTCAATAAGACGACTAACCAGTCTCTTAGTTCCAACTAGGAACGCATGATCAATTATTAAATTAAGATGACAGTCCTTGTTTATTAATGTCAACTTAATGTTAAATACATGTCAGGGCAACAATTAAAGTCAAGATAATAATTAATGTTAATAAATGCCAAGTCAATCAATCAATGATAATAAATGTCAATCAATGTCGATCAATGTCAATTGAAACAAGAATCAGCCAATAAGGGCATTATGGCTAGCATCCATGCGGCTGGGAAATTATTGATTCATGCGGTTAAGGAAACTAAATTTATGCGGCCAGGATAACATGTGCCTATACGGCTAGGCAAATGTTGCTCATGCGGCTGGGAAAATGTTGCTCATGCGGCTGGAAAAATGTTGCTCATGCGACTGGGATGATTAAGTCTATATGCGGCTGAGAATTATCATAGGCGGCCATGGTTGAAACAAACCCCATGCGGCTGAGGATGACAGGCCTCATGCGGCTGGAAAGACATGTAGCTCATGCAGCTGTGAGCAACAGGCGCCTTATGCGGCTGGGAAGAATTTATCTCATGCGGCTGCAAAGCTCCATGCGGCCGAAACAGTTCAGAGTTTATGCGGACAGGGTTGACTTATACGGCCAGATAGGACTCGGGTCCTTATATAGCCAGAGTATAAATTCAAAATGCCACGTGGCCAGGACTCCATGCGGCCAACGCTTCATACGACCAACACTTCATGCGGCCAACACTTCATTCGGCTCAAGAAGACTTGCCGCATGAAAACTCATGCGGTCAAGCATTGCCCTTCTTCTCCACTCTTCTGGGAAGGAGAACCATGGGAAGCCATTGCTTCCGAGCTCCCTTATTCCTTCACTCCAAACCCAAAACTGGACTTCCATAGGTCAAAATGGGGTAGAACGAAATTCTCTACAACATGGAACCATCAAAACTTAACGATAACAAAGTTTACTAGATCAAAACCTAAGAAATCCGAAAATACATCAAACTTAGATCTACAAGAAATGAACCATGGAAATTGGAAATGCTAAGTACTAAAGAGGCTCAAAATCAAGTAAGAAAGATGATAGAACAATAATAATGGTGATCCATCAAGAAGCAAGTTTGGCACTTACCTTGGCGGCTGAGTAGGTGGGGGAGGAGTTATGAGGAAGAAGAAGATTAATGGTGAAGTAATTAAAAGAGAGAAAGGGGATGGCTTTAAAATAGAAGGGGTGGTGGTAGGTGGGGGTTTGTGTTCGGTTCAAGATAAAACAGCATACTAAGTCTAATCCAAGCCGAACCCAAAGCATAGCTAAAGCAGAGTATAAAAGCAGGAAACAAAATACAGAAATAAAATTACAGGAAATTAATTATCATAAAATTAAAGGGGTTTAATTACAGAACAATACATGATAAATTAAATAATATATTAAAGCAGTAAATGTATTAAAAATACGCATTCTGGGAACGGAAAGTGACAGGGGAGGGCGATTCGGATCCATTCTTAGAGAGATGGGTTGGGGATAGCATGATCCCGAATCTCACGGAGACCCCGAGAGACAGCTTGATTAGAGACCTGTGGAATCCCACTACCGACGACTGGAACTGGGACAAAATTAGGGATTGGTCTAGTAACGAAACGACGGATAGCATCCGTACAAGCGGATTAAGTATCAGCCGCGAGGCCGACACACTGAAGTGGTCGTTCGAGGCCTTCGGGGAATTCTCGGTGAGGTCGGCGAGAATCGCTGTACAGGGAACCGGGCAGCCGCACCAAGTCATTGATCACTATTGGCAATCCTGCATCCCTAAGAAGTGGTCCTTCCTAATGTGGAGAGTCATTAGAAAAAAACTGCCTACTGACGATATCCTTAACACCATTGGTATTAGCTTAGCATCAGCCTGCTCATGCTGTTCTGAGCCTCAGATGGAGACTATAGATCATATCTTCTGTCAGGGGAGCATGTCTGGCAGTATCTGGAGGATCCTGAACCAGCTCTACAGTATTGAGCCAGGTGGTGGACGCTTCAACGATCTCACGACCTCCTGGGGTTTAGCCTCTCATGGCCACCAGATCGTCGCAGCGGCCGCCACATGGGCGATTTGGAAGAATCGCAACAAGACTAGATACGAAGGTCACCAATACTCAGCAGACCAGCTCATTCGGGCCGCCAATGCCGTAAAAGGAACAACGGGTGCTCCCACAGTCCGAGAGCATTCTGGTCCTCGCTCTACCCCTAGCTTTTGGTGGTTCAGTTGTTTCTCCCCCTCGTCTTCCTTTTGGTGGTATACTTGTATAGGCTTTGTCTTTTTGTGCCTTGTATACGTGTGCATGCTTCGGCATTTTGAGCCTTCTTTAATAAAAAGATGAGGGGTTTCTCAAAAAATATAAAAAAAATAATATATATATATATTATATATAATATTATATATATATATATCTATATATATTTGAAATCGAAAGTTTATTGAGGTATCAGGCGCAAAATGCCGAAGCCTATATATATAATCTCGCCAAGCGCGTAAGACAAGAAGAAACAGAAAACAAAACGAGCGCCCCAAGGCGCTTCCGCAGGGCTAAAGCAGTGCCTGCCATAATTAGCCCGGTGAGTGGGAGCAGCGGTTCTGGATTTTAAGGATCTGGCGCCGCGTTTCTCTGATCAGTTGAGCTGCGTTGTATTGACGGTCTTCATATCTGAATTTGTTATAGTTTTTCCAGAGAACCCATATGCCAGCGGCTACAGCGATCTGATGGCAATAGGAGTCTCCCCAGGTTGCCAGGAGATCGTTGAAGCCCCCGACGCGATGTCGTTTCCTACATAGGCGGGCGAGCGTGCGCCATAGCTCGTCGGCAAGGTCTCCGGAGATCAGGATACGAGCTGCCGATTCAGGTTTGTGAGAAGTGTAGCAATGACATCTGGATGCTAGGCTGAAGCCTATGCTGGTCAGAGAGTCGTCGGTCAGAAGCTTCCTGCGTTGGGCTCTCCAGATCAGGAACGACCACTTGAGGGGAATACAAGTTTGCCAGAAGGGGGCTATCAACATGGACGACACTCCTCCGGTCCTGATCTCGCGCCTGGTGGACGCCATCGAGAAGACATCAGTAGCGGTAGGGGTCCAACACACGGTGTCTGGGCGGTCAGAGAGCTGAGCGTCCGCGGCAACGATCGCGAGGGCTGCCTCCGATCCGAGCCACTCTCTGATCCGATCCCACCTCCAACCTGATGCGCAGCTCCAAAGAACCTAAATCAAGGAGGGGCATTCGGGGTAAGATGGAAGACAGAGTCACCAATCCATCGTTCGTGGCATAGGGACGAGGTGTCGTTGCCAAGCCGGAGCCGAATATGGGGTTCAGCCAGCTGACGCCCGTGAAGAATGCGCCGCCAGGAGGCAGAGGAGCGGTTGTTGGCCCCCGCCGACGCTGGATGAGCGGGGGGAAGTATCTGGCTTTCATGAAGCGCATCTAGATGGATTTTTGGGATCTAATCTTTTACCACAATTTCATAGAGCAGGCGTCCACGATGTTCCCTAATTTGGCGAATCCAAGGCCCCCTTCGTTCGTTGGTTTGGCCATCGTATCCCAGCTGGCCCAGTGGTGCTTGTCTCTACCCTCTTGATGCCCCCAGAAGAATTTAGCGAGTAGATTCTCCAGTGATGAAACAACCTTCGAGGGCGGAGAGCAGACGGCCATGGTGTAGATTGGGATGGAGGACAGAACGTGCTTGATGAGAATCATTTTGCCACCCGGCAAAAGGGTGGTGTTGTGCCAGCCCTCGATCTTCTTCCTGATCTTGCTGACGAGCCCACTGAAGATTGTAGAATTGGTTCTGCCATACACCAATGGGCATCCCAGGTAGGTGAAGGGAGGATATGCTGTGAAGAAGGAGGTAAGATTGGTGAGGGTGGCAGAGTGGTTCCTGTCCGCTTTATGGTGGGTGTATATGACGCTTTTGGCTTGGTTGATCTTTTGACCGGAGCATCTAGTATTTTTACCAAGGGTATTGCAGACCACCTCCACGGAGCCTACATCGCCAGAGGAGAAGATAAGAATGTCGTCTGCGTATGCCAGATGGGTAATGAGGGGGCATCCCGCGGTGGTGTGGAAGTGATAGAATCTGGGAATAGTGGCCATGTCGTTGAGATTTCTGTTGAGAGCTTCAGCAGCGATGATGAATATGGTGGAGGAGAGGGGGTCTCCCTATCGCTGGATTTGAAAAAATCATTGGCTTGACCGTTAATGACGGTGGAGAACCAAAACGCGCTGATGGATCTGTATATGATGTCTATCCAAGTTTCGGAGAATCCGAATGCCTGGAGGACCCAGATTAATAATTGCCAGTCGAGGCGGTCGTATGCCTTCTCCATGTCAAGCTTGATAGCAATGTTCCCCCCTCTCGACGGGAATTTTATGCAAGTAATCATCTCTTGGGCTAACAGGATGTTGTCTGTGATATTTCGACCGGTAACGAATCCACTCTGCTTCTCAGAGATGATCCTGGGAAGGATATGGACCATCCTGGTGACAACGATCTTAGATATGATTTTGTTGGTAAACGTGCAGAGGCGGATAAGTCTGAAATCGTTGAAGGTCTCCGGGTTGTCTTTTTTGGGGATGAGGATAAGGTTGGCCCGGGATATCGACTTGGGGTAGTGCGTACCTTGGAAGAAGGCGATAGTGGCCTCGACCACGTCGTGTGGATGATATTCCAATAGGAACTGAAGAAAACACCCGAGAATCCGTCTGGGCCAGGCGCGCTGTGTTCGTCAAGAGCCCACACTGCGGACTTTACTTCTTCCGCGGAAAGAGGGATAGCCAGACGATCATTGTCCAGATCGTCAATGAAAAGAGGCACCTTCGCCCGAAAGCTGTCTTCTTTGGCTACGACGTCTTTGGTGAAGAGTTTGGAGTAGAAGTTGGTAGCGGCCATCTGGATGGACTGCTGGTCATTAAGAACTGTGCCATTCTCATCAGATATTTGATGAAGGGATAGATGATGCCTGTGGCCCCTAACATATGCGTGGAAGAAAGCAGAGTTCCTATCGTCCTTATTATCCCAAGTCAATCTGGCTTTTTGCCTCCAGAATTCTGTCTCCACTTTGAGGCGCGATTTAAGGACGGCCTTGTTGAGGTGAAGGGTAGCTCGATTCTCTGGGGATCCGTCAGTGGCGAATCTGATTTCGGTGCGAGTGACGTCATCCTCCGCGGTCTTGATCTCTTGGAAAATATTCTCGAATGCGAGTTTGCTTTAGGAGGCGAGGGCACGCTGGGTAGCCTTAAGTTTAACGGCCATTCTGATCATGGGGTTCGGGTTGTTAGCAGAGTTCCATACGAAAGCCACGATGTTGTGGAACTGAGGGTGATATCTCCATAGATCCAGGAATCTGAAGGGTTTTTTAATAGGGTTGTTGCTGGTGCTGACCTCGATAAGGAGGGGGGAGTGGTCTGATTCGGTAGAGTTGAGGTGGGATAGGTTTGAAATGAGGTTCATGTCTATCCATCGGTTGTCGATGAGGGCTCGATCCAAGCGGGAGTATTGGCGGCGGGCTCCTTCTTACATGTTGCACCATGTGAAGGAGTTCCCGGAGAAGGGAAGAGGCTGTAAGTTGGACTGAAACATGAAGGAGTTGAAATCGTTCATCGCCGGTTGGTGGGGAGGGCGGCCCCCCGTCTTTTCCTCGCTGCTCGAGATAGTGTTGAAGTCCCCGATACATAGCCACGGAAGGGTGTTAAGGGAGCTATGGATCCCTATCAGGGTGGTCCAGAGGTGCTTTTGTTCGACGAAGTCGCAGCTACCGTGAACGGCGGAGATGAAGGATCTGGAAAGGAGGGCTGGGTGTTCCATCCAGCAGGACAATGTCTGATCGGAGTCGAGGACGGTGCCGAACGAGCATTCGTTGGAAAGGAGGATCCAAATGTCATGACACCCGACAATGGCATTCAATAAGCCAAGTTGAAGTTGGATGGCTTTAAGTTTTTTCTGTGGTATTTTGGGTTCGATGATGACGATAATATCGATCCGATGGATTTTGATGAGGGATGTCAATCTCCTCTTGGTTGGTTTGTTGGCTAGCCCTCTGACGTTCCAAGTCAGGATGTTAAGCGTTCGCATGATTGCTATTGGGTGTTGGGTTGAGCTTTGAAGCTGACGGGTGGTCATTACCGTCGGGCCTCTGGCTCTAATTTTCTTTTTCTTCTTCTTTTTGTTTTGATGAGTAGAGGGGCCCGTATGAGGCACAGTGGTGTCTGCTTTCGGGTCTCCAATCTCTTGAGCGTTCTCCGAAGTGATGGCGAGTTCAGATTCGATGTCGGCTAGCGCGCTGAAAGGGTTGTTAGGGTTAAGGAAGCCTGCATCTTGAGCTTGACGGATCCGAGCTTCATACTCAAGGTCTGGCGACCGCTCTCCCGCTTCCGGAAGGGGCGATGGGGTGAGTGTTTCTTCATCCGGAAGGGTAATCTCCTGTCTAAGATCGCCGGCGTCTTCCGAGGCTTTCTCAGTGAGGTCTCCGACGCGATCATCCGCAATTTGGGATACTGCGGGAGGCTCGACTGCCCGCGCTCCTCCGGCATCGTTCTGAGGCTCGGTAGAAGGGGGGTTGGTTCTCCCTCTAGTGGGGGCTCAAGATGTCGAATCAGTTGAGGAGGGTAATGCCTGTTGTCTTGGCTGGGGGCCGTGATGCTGTGCTCCGCTGTAGGTTAAAGAGGACTGGGGGAGCTGTCACTCTCAGTGAAGTGAGAGTGAATGTTGGGGGGGGAAGAATTGAGCCTGGAGTGGTAAGATGGTTTGGGTGATTGGTGGCCTTCTGGGGGTGGTTCTTTGGGGGCGCTTTCTTTCTGAGCTCGGGGTGTGCTTTGAAGCACTGCTTCGATAGGTGGCCTCTAATCTGGCAGTACGAGCAGAAGCTGATATTGTTCTCGTACTCAAGCGCCTGAAGGTGTGTCCGCCCCCCAGCTCTACCTGAATAGAGGCTGGGGGTTCAGCGGATAAGTCAATCTCCACGCATATCTTGGCATAGTTGCCTTTAGAGAGGTGGCTGATTTTGTCGGCAATAGCGACGAGTTTCCCGAATGAGCTGGCAATCCTCTTGAGTGCCGCAGGGGCGAAGCAGACCAGAGGGAGTTGTGGCAGAGTAATCCATGTGGAGATAATCTTAGAGTCGGCCTTGGGATTGAAACTTGGGGACCATTTGGCGATTTTGACAGTGTGAGCTCCAATGGAGGTGGTGCCCTTTGCCCAAACTAGGGAGCAATCGGATTCAGATGATAGGTGGAGGAAAAGATGCTTGGAATCAACCGGTACGACCTTGTAAGGGGAGGTAAGACCCCATCCAGCTATAGCTTCCTGCGCAACCGGGAGTTTGGGGCATCCTGATTGGAATTTCAACACGAATGACTTCGAAAAGGTAGAGGAGAGAGAGTGAATTTCTGCGGTGGAGAACGGTACGCTGATATGTTCACCTTCGGGCGGGGTGGGGAATTCAAGCTCAGGGAGCTCGACACCATTAGCTGGGGGAGGCAACTGCGACGCCCTATCCGGGCGGAAGAACATCGGCAAAGGACCGATTAGGGGGAGGATCTGGGGAGGGGCTCAGAGTACGAGGGGGTAAACACCGACGCATCCCGAAGATACTCCGGTCGAATGTGAGCTGCATTTAGTAATAGGAGCAGAGGAGGCGACCTCATCGGGCGCATGATCGCCCGTCGAAGGTTGGGGGGATGAGGCAAACTGGGCACGAGGAGGTCGGGCATCCGCAGGAGAGTGACCGAAAGTATGCGCCTGCTCTGGCACTGAGGGTGCGGAGGGAGCTGGCGCATAAGACGCGGACGGAGGGCCCCGGCGACCGACCCTGGTGCAAGACCTCCCGAAGAGACTCCGGTTGAAAGTGAGCTGCAGAAAGTAATAGGAGCAGAGGAGGGGACCTCAGGCTCGGGCGCATGATCGCCCGCGGAAGGCTGGAGGGATGCGGCTAGCAGGGAGCATGAAAGCGGGCATCCACAGGGGCGATACCGGAAGTATGCGTCGGAGCAGGCACTGAGGGTGCAGAGGAATCAGGCGCATAAGACGCGGATGCGAGGGCCCCGACGTCCGAGGGCGCAGGGCCTAGCGAGATGGGCGCATAAGGCTTGCGGCCCCCGACAGAAAAACCAGGCGCAAACCCCACGAGTGGGGCGCATACTCCAGCTCGTCCGGGTGGGGGCAGAAGCACGACGCCAGGAGGGCGCATGGCTCCCGAGATGAGGGGGGCATGCGAAAACAAGAGATTCGAATTTTGAAAATTCAAATTCGACTTCGGGGCAGCAGACAGCCCACGATCTCCGGCGGAGAAGATCGCGGACGATCCCGAAGAAGACCGGCAGGGGATGGTCGACGACGGGGGGAGGGGGCCACCGCAGAGGCGGGGCCGTGCCGGGGCGGATAGGCGGAGGGGGGGGGAAGCTCCGGCGAGAGCGGGCGGGGCTGTAGGGCAATGAGATCCGGCGAGGACGGGAGAGGGACCGATCGGCGGCCACCGGAGCTTCGGGGCCAGCTCGGGGGGAAGCGCCAACCAACACTAGGTGAGCGGGGGCCCAAGCTAGCAGCGGGGGAGGGCGGCGTCCGCCCGGCTGCGGCCGTCGCATGGGCGACCCAGACGACGCTTGCGGAGGGGCGGCAGACGCTGACGACGGGGTCAGAGGGAGGACTGACCGGGCGGCCTAGCCCACAAGGTCGGGGGGCTCCGAGGGGGGGGAGGAAGGGGGAAGAAGGGATCAGCGGACATGGGAGCTGTTTTATTATTATATGTATATATATATATATATATATATATATTATTATATATTTTTTTATATATATATATATATATATATATATATATATTATATATATATATATATATATATATTCATGAAGCAAGTGGTATGTTACTAATGTAACTTTCTCTAGTGATCAGGAAATCAACAAATCCTTTATGCCTCGCTTGGTTGACGGGTTTGGTTGACGGAATGATGGGATTGTGAAAGGAAAGTCATTCCTTTTCTATATCTGGATGTAAAAAACTAGTATAAGGAAAATAATTTTCGAAAGAAAAATAAAGTGGAAAGTGATTGCCTCCCATCCAACGAAGGATTCACTTTTCCACTATAGAAAATTTATTTTTTCTTCTAATTTTTTTGTCCTCTCCAAACACCAGAAAAAAAAATGAATAAATTATATTCTAAGGAAAGGAAAAGAAGAAGAAATTGATTTCCTTTCCTTTCATTTCCTCAAACCAAACGATAATGTAAATTGTGTCTCTAGTAATATATTCAAGAAGCAAGTGGTAAGTTCCATAGTTTCCTCACTCCTAGTGTACGCTGGTAACGACAGAGTAGACATAATTATATAACAAATGTAACTTTTCCTAGTAGTATCATCTTTTAGGCAAATTATAAGGGCACATAAGAAATTGATCAGGGCTAGCCAAAAGTAAATTTTGATTTATTTACAAGTTTGCCATTGAAAAAATTACTCAGGGCTAGCCAACATGTGAGTATATAAGTCAACTTTTTTTTTGATCTCCTCTCTTTCCTCACAAGAAGAAGAAGAACATGAACATCAATTTTTGCAAACCTAGTTTATTTGATTTTTGCTCTCTTCTAATTTCTCAGATCTCTTTCTCCAAATCCTACTTTATTTTTTTCTTGTTTGGGCATTATGGATGAAACCCTAGTTGTAGAAGAAATTGGGTTATCAAATCTATTAATCTATTAGTCTATTAACCAATTTTTCTTTATTAATAGGAATTATGCATGCAATCCTAGTTGTAGAAGAAAACTATGGAAGAAATCCTAGTTGTAGAAGAATTGGGTTCATAGCAGGACTGTCACAATTTCTGACAGTCCTAGAAGTATTGAGGACTGCCAAAAATTATGGCAGTCTTGAAATAGACTCGATGTACAACTGGCAGTCCTAGAACTAATGAGGACTGTGAGGAATTGTGGCAGTCTTGAAATAAACTCGATGTACAACAGGACTGCCACAATTGCTGGCAGTCCTAAAAGTACTGAGGACTGTCAGGAATTGTGGCAGTCCTGAAAGGGACATGCTCTACAGCAGGACTGCCACAATTTCTGGCAGTCCTAGACATATTGAGGACTGCCAGAAATTGAGGCAGTCCTGAAAGATACTTGCTGTACAGCAAGTTCCTTTCAGGACTGCCACAATTTTTGGCAGTCCTAAAGTCAAATTTTTGAATGAAAAAAACATGTTAGGGTTTATTTCAATCTTGATAATAGAGTGAAATATGCATTTTAGTGTTTATTTTCATGCATTCTTTGTGAGAAAAGAAGTATTTAACCTTTATTTCCGTACATTTTAGGATTTATTTAATTTTTTGGGTGCCATCGAAATTGGGAAAGAGAAGGAAACTAGGGTTTTGATGAAGATGGTGATGATGGAAATGGTGGAGAAGAAGAAGAAGAAGATGATGATGAGAAAAAAAAACTAGGATTTTGATGGAGATGTGAGAATGGAAATGGTGGAAAAGAAGAAGATGGATAGAAGAACAAGAAGAAGAAAGCTAGGGTTTGTGAAGAGAGAGAGTAAAATTTAGAAATGAGATTGATTTTTGGGGTTTGGAGGGGGTGTGGGGTTTGGACAGCCCCCTGAGTGGAATATTTTGATAGCCCGAGTAAAATCTCCTCAAATCCGGGCTAGCCCTAATCCTGGCTAGTCCCGATCAAAATGTTATGTGCCCTTATAATTTGTCTTCTTTTATTGGACAAAGTTTTGTTAATTGCTAGTGCACGGTTCAAAAATAAAAATCTAGTTATGCATTTGCTGTGTCCGAAGTTCGAAGCCAAGCCCTTTCCGACCCGAGGCCCATTCGGTCCGGTCAAAAAACCCACCATTGTATAGGCCATGTATCAGACTGGGCTCAAATTTTCAGCCTTAGGTCCAGTCCGTTATAATACATTGACCTAAGGGGTCCGGTCAACCCAAATGCAGACTGGACCGGTCAACTTGACAGCTCTAATGGTGTGGGGTCAATATTGTCAGAACCGGACCGAACTGACAGTTGAACGGGTCTGACCGAATTTGTCAAAAAAACTGGTCCGGTCTGACTTGAATCGGATTATTTTCAAGAACCGACAATTTTCTTTAGAACCGGGATTTAACCGGTGAACCGTTCGAACCGGTACACACTTAAACCAGCCGATTTTTTTATTTTAAAAAAAAGCTCTCTACCAGTTCTTTCGTAACCTTATCCGCCCTTGCAGCCTTCCAACGACCAACTCTTCAAAGGGAGGAGGCCTAGATTCGGCCTTGTGAGAAGACGAAGACCTGGAAATGGTGTCTTCACTGTCGGATTCGGCACCGAAATCAGAGCTGCAGTCTGCACCAGTACGCGGACTCCACTACGCTTGGCCGACTAGAGACGGAGTGGGCGGCGGCTCTTCACACGGTTGGCATGGTCAGAAAATGGGATGGTTGTTAGGAAGAAGAAGGTCTAAAGAGTAAGAACTAAGAAGAAGAAGAAGAAACAAACATCAATAAAAAGGGCTATTTATAAGGGCACATAAGAACTTGATCAGGGCTAGCCAAAAGTAAACTTTGATTTATTTACAAGTTTGTCATTGAAAAAATTACTTAGGGCTAGCCAATATGTGAGTATATAAGTCAAACTTTTTATTTTTTGCTCTCATCTCTTTCCTCAGAAGAAGAAGAAGAAAAAAAAGAAGAACAACAAGAACAACAAGAACATGAACATCAATTTTTCCAAACCTAGTTTATTTTAATTTTTGCTCTCTTCTAATTTCTCAGATCTCTTTCTCCAAACCATAGTTTATTTTTCTTCTTCTTGTTTGGGCATTATGGATGAAACCCTAATTGTAGAAGAAATTGCGTTATCAAATATATCAAATCTATTAATCTATTAGTCCATTAACCAAATTTTCTTTATTAATAGAAGAATTATGCATGAAATCATAGTTGTAGAAGAAAACTATGGAAGAAATTCTAGTTGTAGAAGAATTGGGTTCATATCAGGACTGCCACAATTTCTGACAGTCCTAGAAGTATTGAGGACTGCCAGAAATTGTGGCAGTCTTGAAATAGACTCGATGTACAACAGGATTGCCACAATTGCTGGCAGTCCTAGAAGTACTGAGGACTGCCAGAAATTGTGACAGTCCTGAAAGGACATGCTTTACAGCAGGACTGCCACAATTTCTGGCAGTCCTAGACATATTGAGGACTGCCAGAAATTGTGGCAGTCCTGAAAGGGACTTGCTGTACAGCAAGTCCCTTTCAGGACTGCCACAATTTCTGGCAGTCCTAAAGTCGAAATTTTTGAATGAAAAAAACATGTTACGGTTTATTTCAATCTTGATAATAGAGTGAAATATGCATTTTAGGGTTTATTTACATGCTTTGTGAGGGAAGAAGTATTTAAGCTTCATTTTCATGCATTTTAGGGTTTATTTAATTTTTTGGGTGCCATCGAAATTGGGAATGAGAAGGAAACTAGGATTTTGATGGAGATGGTGATGATGGAAATGGTGGAGAAGAAGAAGAAGATGAGAAAACTAGGATTTGATGGAGATGTGAGAATGGAAATGGTAGAGAAGAAGAAGAAGAGAAGAAGAAGAAGAAGAAGAAGATAGAAGATGGATAGAAGAGAAGAAGAGGAGGGAAAATAGGATTTGTGAAGAGAGAGAGGGAGTGAAATTTTGAAATGAGATTGATTTTTGGGATTTGGGGGGGGTGTGGGGTTTGGATAGCCCCCTGAGTGGAATATTTGGATAGTCCGAGTAAAATCTCCTCAAATATTGGCTAGCCCTAATTCTCGCTAGCCCTGATCAAATCTTATGTGTCCTTATAAATAGCCATAAAAAGGGGTGTGGTGTAGCAGACCTCTATTATACCAATTGCTTTTTTTGGCAAAAAGTCACCATCAGTCATTAATTGCTATTTACTACTTACATGCCAAAAACTGGTGACTGATGGAAGCCCCTCGATTGTCACATATAAAATGGTGGAAAATTATTGTACCAATTTTTTTTGGCTTGCCCCTGCACAGTACGGTTGAACCGGTTGAACCTTGGTCAGACCAATACCAAAAAAATCGATTCAATTGTCGGTCCCGTTTTTAAAACATTGGTGTGGGTTCCTTTTTCAACTTTACAGCTCTAATGGTGTGTGGGGTCCATTTTCAATGCAACCAAATTCAAGCTTAGCGGAGAGCCGCAAACCAAAAAGGACAAAAAAGCCTATCCGATCTTGTTCTATGGGGGAGATGTTAACCATCATCTTTAGCCACATGCGCTCGCAACAAAGCTATTATAAAGCAACCTCCCTGGCTGTGCCCAGCCGATGTGGGACTAAGAGGCTCGAAAGAATCACATGGCCGACCCTACTGAAGGAGAAATGGCGAACTCCAAGAAAGCACAACAGACATCCATGATCGAAGGAGCAAAAAAATTGTTCTGACACGAAGTTGGAAAGATTCGACTGGTGCCAAAAATTAATCGTTCCATTTCCTGCCCGATCTTTCCGTTTCACTTCGCTTTCCACCAAGGCCAGTACTCTGGCTAGGTGCCAAGGAAATGGACGGATCAACTTGGCAGCAACTTCCAACTCCAGCTGTCCAGCCATTCACTACCACATCAAGATCAAGATGGTGAAATCCTACTCTACTCGAAAACACTTGTCAAGTGGCCTCAATTTGCACTACTTCTCTACGACCGACGCTTTGATTAGTCGCTACATCCCAATCGAGAAGTCCATTCCGTAGAATTTCTATATTTAGAATGGAGTCTATGATGGTCACAGGAGCTACAGCATGCCTCAGAATTTCTTTATTTATAATGTAGGAACTCATTTCGTAGAATAGTAATACTTGATTTGAACACCGAGTCTAGATTTTACATTATTTTTTGGAAAGAAAAAAAAAGGGTATAACACATAAATCTATATACATTCATCTCATTCTGACCTCAAGATTTATTTGTTTACTATTCTCGTACAAATCAAACCCATTATACATTAATTTTTTATTGCAAATTTGGACCTCAAGATGTATTTTTGAGATCCATCTACTACTGATGCTCTTTCACGTCTAAACATGGGATTCACAAAGCTATTAAATGCTTCACATTGTAGTTGGATATATCAACCCGTCTTTGTGCAAGTACAACATATGTGATCGCATAGAAACAAAAAAAGGGAAAACCCCTAACAATTATAAACTCATTATATTACTAATGTGAAATCTCCTTTTTTTAGATTTAGGTCGTCCTATTTTTTAGAAACTGCTACTTGTTGCACTCCCATATTTTGGAAGTACGATAGTCACGTAACAAATCTATCAACCTCTTTCGTTTCCGCATAAAATTAACAACAACAACAAAAAAGAAACTCTCAACCCTTAGTCAGGAAGAATCGTACAGGGAGACCGATATCTCCGACGTCGTCGACTTTTGCCTGTAGCTCTCCTTCGAAGACGTAATTCATTGGTCTTGTCATCAATTTTAAATGATTGACATTTGATTATTATTTTTATTAAAAGCTAATAAAGTGGATTTTTTTTTTGGAGAGATTTTCTCTTCTGGTATCTCTTGATTTGATTGTTTGAATATATGTTTTTGAGAAATGGATTTTTTTCCTCTTCCAAATTCTTTAGATATTTTTTTCCTCATATCTCCCAGATCATAATGATGCTCGTAGGAGGATATTTCAGGATTAGATTTTTTTTTTTTATTTGTAGAGGGTTTTACTTTGAAAAAAAGGTGTTTTTTAAATTTATCTGTTCTTAACAATTTTGGATGTTTGAACGGAATTTTCTTCTGGGCATTGGATTATTTGATTGATCCCATATGCATTTTATTAGAGGGCTTCTCTTATAAGGAGAGTTTTTTGTTACTTGTTCTGTCCCAAGTTTAGATATTTTTAGAAATTTCTCTTCTGGGTTTTGGTTGATTCAACGTTTATTTTGAGAATGGGTGCATCTTTTTCCCCCTGTTTTTAAGAGGGTTTTTCCTTGAGAAATGTTTTTTTTTAATCTGGTTCCCAATTTTGGAATTTTTTAGTAACTAAATGTTTGTAACATTATTCGTTTTCAATTAAGACATAAAAAAAAGTTGATTTATCAGTACATTATTTTTAGGGTGCGGCTATACGCATCCCATGACTTTGTAAGCACACCCAATATAACTTAAGTTGAAAATTGGATTAATGTTAAAAGACTCATATACCCATATGACCTTCTTATCACACCCCAACCCCAAAACCCTATGACCTTCTTTCATTTTCACATTCTTCTCCAACCCAACCCCAAAACCCTAGAAAAAGACTCATAATGTTAAAAGACTCAACCTAACATTATGATAAGTAAGTCATGGGGGTGCATATAGTCGCACCCTATTTTTATAGTAGTTCAAAAGGTTTTTTTTTATAGTATTTGTAGAGGAACCTTAGAATGTCGAAAACGACCATGACCATCTTAACCAAAGCTCTCATTGCAACGTATTGCCTACTGAAATCTTGCAAACATGGGAGGAATCTTCTTCATCTGTTCAAACAAAGTTTAAACCTGTCTTTCCAATTCTAGTCATTCAGCAACTATTACTTCACAGTGCTTTATCGAGACAGTTCATGAATCGAAAATCCTTTTTTCTTTTTTTCCATAACTAAGCAAGGATAGCCAATATATTCAAGAACAGAACAGACCTAGCAAAGCCAAACTACTCTTAAATCTGGAAAAAAAAAAAAAAAGAATGCTTATAATGCAACTCTTACGCGCGTACCCTGAAAAAACTTGGATTGTTCTGAAAAATGAAAGGCGATAGAGAGGCTCCTTACAGACACTGACGCATAGTGGACATGTTCATACGTGCATACATCAGCCAAAAGTTTGAAATGTCATTTTATAACTGTATAGGACCCTAAATTTACTATGACTTCAAATTAGATATCAGCAAAAAGAAGCGGAATCTACATCAGAGTTCCCAAGTCAGAAATGCACTTAGACATAAGCAAAAGGCAGAACAAGAAATTTAATGCGGAAACAGGGATCCTAGACCAATCTGATGCACCCAGTAAGGAACTTTAATCTAGCTATCAAATAAATCGATGCACATGCATATAATATTTATGTCATGCCTACATTTAACTCTTCCCAGTTTCGGTGTACCCATTCATATCCTAGAAACTGAAGATGGTCCTAAAATATGGCATGAAAGGAACACTCGAAGAAATTTAATGCGACATATCACCAGTTTTGGTGTACCCATCCTAGAAACTGAGGATAGTCCTAAATATGTCATGAAAGGAACACTTGAAGATCCTAATAGGTGTCAACATGATACGTTGCGTCTCTTTTTTCTACTTTCAGGGTTCAACTAGTAAAAAGATACATATCTTGCAGAGATTTCTGCAGCCAGGATCAGATATCATTCTATAGAAGGGTTTCCCATAAAATATGCAATGTAGATAATGAGAAACCCTCGAACTAACATTAAAATAGATGAAGGATATGCATGATTCACCTAACCTTTGTATACATGCCAAGGAGGCAAAATCTCAACGAAGCGATGTTTTTTCTTACATGAAAGTGAAGCAGAACAATCAAGAGGATGTAATACCCAGATGCCATTAGGAACAGCCACAGTAGATTTTCCCACTTTGCATTTCTGGACGAAGAGATGTCATAAGATCCACGAACAGCCTGCACACCTGGAATGGCCCTCACCTGTCCAACTGCGAACGATGTTCCGATGTACTCATTTTCCAGAAGCCCCTGCAATGTAGCTGTAGTTCTATAATTTGTTTAAATGTAGGCATGTAATGTTTGCAAGAGAATTCCTGTCAGCTAACCTGGATGGAATATGTGTGAATAGCAATGTACGACAGTGGATACTTCCACACAGATTCTGGAAGATAATATCTAATCCTGAAATATCCTCCTACGAGCATCATTATGATCTGGGAGATATGAGAAACAATGTTATCTTTACAGAATGCACGTTGTTTCTCTGATAATAATCTTTAGCCTGTTCATTTAATAACCATAAAATATATGATAAATGAAATTCTTACTACTTTTGTACAGAATTGTGTCTAAGCCATAGAACTAACTATAGGTACTATGCCTAATGAAACTTACATGGACGAACACCAGAGTAAGAATGCAAGAAAATGTGTTGAGCCATGTATAAGCAACAACCATCATCAGACCTTCGTTTGCTAGTAGACACATGAAAATATTCAGAACGAAGTACATCAACAAGCTGAACTCATCCCGCAGCCCAACCAAGAAATAGAAGACCAAAGTTGAGGAAATGGAAATAAGAAACAAGAAAGGAAGGCTGGAGAGGAGGTGCCCAAGTAAAAAAACCACTGCTCCTGAGTGTTGGTTTGATTCCTCATGGAAGAAAACCTGCATGAGACATAATACATCTTTAGACTACAAACAAAGCTGAAGCGCGAAAACTTTAATCAACAAAAAAGTCGAGGGAAAATATCAGTTCCTGCTTTATAATACTTGGATAATGATTTCAGAATACTGGACATTGGAAAAAAATACACAAGTAATCCTTCCAACTCCTCAAAGGCTCACAAACACAGCACACGATGAGATGGTAACAATATTATGATGCAGCTAGTCTTTCTATCCGTCATCATCACATGGCAGTACATAGAAATGCAGAAATACATGGAGGCCAAGATCTTAAATCTATTTCTACAAAGTAAATTTATATGCCACTTAATACTTCAAACTATCAAATTTAATAATATTATTATATTATTATGTACTATTTTAAAGGAAAAATTAGTAAATTGTCTATCCAGGTCTTTGGCTGCCCAACTTGGCCTTACTATCCATTCATCTTTATGCAAGGACGGATGTTAGCTTGCAGCCATCTTATCTGTTCTTACTGCTTCAGTAAAAGCTCGTTCCTCTACCCTCTTTCAACCACACAATCATATTGCTCCTCCCAACTCTCCCATATTATTATATTTGTAGAAAATAATGGTTGGATGATTTTATTGATGGACTACTTCACTACTTATAGGGAGTCTAGCTCCTCTACATATAACATATTCCGATGTGGGACTAAAAGTCCCTTATTGATTCTCAACACTCCCCCTCAAGATGGGCGATAGATATTGATCATCCCCATCTTGTTACATAGCTTTGACAGACTTAATGAGCTAAGACCCTTAGTCAGACAATCTGCAACTTGTTCTTCTGAGCGGACATGGTCAATCTTCAGTATCCCTTGTTCCAGCTTCTCCTTGATGAAGAATCGATCAATCTCGATGTGCTTCGTTCTGTCGTGCTGAACTGGATTGTTAGCTATACTGATTGCAGCTTGACTATCGCTCAGAAGACGCAATGGTGCTCCCTTATCCAGCTGCAACTCTGTCAGCAATGCTTTCACCCACAGCAACTCGAACACTCCCAGAGCCATTGCTCTGTATTCTGCTTCAGCTGTCGACCGTGCTACCACTGACTGTTTCTTGCTTCTCCATGAGACCAGATTTTCTCCTACAAAAACACAGTATCCCGTGGTAGACCTTCTGTCGTCTATGCAGCTCGCCCAGTCTGCATCACAGTATCCCTCAACTTCTATGCGTCCATTCTTCTTGAACCATAGCCCATTTCCCGGCGTTCCTTTCAGATATCTCAAGATCTGAAATACTGCTTCCATATGACCCTTTCTTGGATCATGCATGTAGCGACTCACTACACTCACCGCAAATGAGATATCAGGGCGAGTGTGCCCCAGATAAATCAATCTTCCTACAAGTCGTTGATATCTTTCACGATCAACTGGCTCTCCTGCTTCTGCTCCCAACTTGCACTTCTGGTCAATTGGAGTGACTGCTGCTTTGCATCCTAGCATCCCTGTCTCCTTCAGCAGATCTAGTGCGTATTTTCTCTGTGAGAGAACAATTTCTTGTTCGCCTTCACACACCTCGATACCTAGAAAGTACCTCATCGCTCCTAAATCCTTCACCTCAAACTCCTTCGCGAGTTTTGACTTCAGCTTAGTGATCTCGACTTCATCATCACCTGTGATCACTATATCATCCACATATACAGCAAGTATAGTGATGTGGCCTCTTGCATGCTGGAGGAAGACCGTATGATCTGCATTTGTTTGACGGTATCCCATGCCTGTAACAGCCTTTCTGAATCTGTCAAACCAGGCTCGAGGAGATTGCTTGAGCCCGTATAGCGACTTCTTCAGCTTACACACCTTTCCTTGTGACGTCCCTCCGTTTGATTCCGTCACGTAGCATACTGGCGGGAGCTCCATGTATACTTCTTCTTGCAGGTCCCCATGAAGAAAGGCATTCTTCACATCCAGCTGGTACAGCTTCCATCCATAGTTTGCTGCAATGGAGACCAGAGTTCTCACGGTGCTCATTTTTGCTACTGGGGCAAACGTCTCATCATAGTCTATGCCATATGACTGTGTGAATCCTTTTGCAACCAACCTCGCCTTGTATCGTTCGACCTTTCCTTCTGGCATCTCTTTCACCGTGTACACCCATTTGCATCCCACAGCTTTCTTCCCTTTGGGTAATGGAACCAGCTCCCATGTCTTATTTTTCTCCAGTGCCCCAAGTTCTTCCATCATTGCAGCTTTCCACCTTGGATCTTTCTTTGCTTCCTGCCAACATTTGGGCAACGAAGTAGAGTCTAACGATGCAATGAAGGCTCGATAATTCGAAGAAATGTTAGAATAAGACAAGAAGTTGGCAATGTCATGTTCGTAATCATCAAAACGAGCAGGAGCCTTACCCACATTGATGCGAGAAGATCTCCTTAAGGGAGCAATAGGTGGTGGAGAGATCATACCATCCGAGTCGGAGAGATCCGCATCAGAATCCGAGTGATTCAGTGCGAGGGCAACATCTTTAGGAGTTGGAGCAGGAGTAGACGAGGGACTTGGTACAGTAGGCACAGGGTACGGCATAGGCACAGTACTGGACTTCTGTTGTCTCCTTCTGTAGACTTGGAGCTCCTTTTCCCTTGTCTGTTGCTTCCCCTGCGTAAAATATGTATCTTCTTCTTCTTCATCTGTATCTGAGTCACTGTGCTCTCCCCCTTTCGTCCAGTTTTCTACAACCGGACACGGAACCGATCCGACGACCACATTTGGGCTTATTATCTCCCCCTCACATCGAACACCACCTGTGTTAGATGTGTCACCAAATGCTGAACCTTCATCCGAACCATAGTATGGTTCGAGTTCTCTGAATGTAACGTCCATGCTGACAAACATCTTCCGCTCGACTGGACTCCAACAGGCATATCCCTTCTGAGTCGCCGTGTAACCGACAAAGACACATTTAACTGCTCTAGGATCCAGTTTGCCAACGCCAGGCCGATTATCTTGGACAAAGCACACACATCCAAAAACTTTTGGTGGAACAGTGTATGTAGTTGCCCCAGTAAGCATCTCCAATGGTGTCTTCCAGTCCAATACTTGAGACGGCATTCTGTTGATGAGATACGAGGCCGTCAAAATAGCCTGCCCCCATAAGTGCTTCGGGACATTCATAGCCAGCATCATCGTCCGTGCGACTTCCAGCAGGTGTCTGTTCTTTCGTTCAGCCACACCATTTTGTGCCGGAGTATAAGCACATGAAGTTTGATGTAGTATTCCATGGGTGGAAAAATACTCAGCAACCAGCTTATTAGTATACTCCGTCCCATTGTCAGACCGGAAACACTTAATTTTAGCGCCATATTGTGTTTCCACCCGGCGATGAAAGTCCCGAAAAGCTGCAAGGACGTCACTTTTATTCTTCAGAAGGTAGACCCACGTCACGCGGGTATAACAGTCAATGAAGGTGACGAACCATCGAAAACCGTTAATTCCGGTTGTAGGACAAGGGTCCCATACGTCCGAATGTATCATGTCAAAAGCAGCTGAACTCCTATTCCCCGAGCTTAGATACGAGCTTCTGGTATGTTTTCCCAACTCACAAGCATCACAAAATAACTTCTCTTTATTAGCCCTTTGATATAAGGACGGATACATTCGACTAAGAACTTGAAAAGAGGAATGACCGACACGCTGGTGGTGGAGTAGCAAGTCGGCTTCAACACTGCAACAGGAAGCTTCTGGTGGTGCGGCCGCTACCAAGGATGCTAATGCTTTGTCCAGTCCAGTCCTGTCTAAATACCACAGCCCCTTATGCCATGTGCCAGTCCCAAGTCGTCGTCCTGTCCCCTTCTCCTGAAAAGTCACCTTAGGAATGTCAAAGGAAACAGTACAATTAAGATCAAGTATAATGGCACTAATGGATAAAAGATTGACAGGAAAAGATGGAACATGTAAGACATTGGTTAGAGTGATGGAAGGGGTGCATGCGATAGTGCCTGTACCCACTACAGGTCTGGATGTACCATCAGCGGTCTGAATACTCTCCGACAATGGTAGGTGAGTATATCCCTGAAACGTATCACGGGACCCCGTGACATGGCGAGATGCCCCAGAGTCCATAATCCATCCTGACTGATGGATAGAGGCAAGAGCACGTGCAGAATCATCGGTGCTGGTTTGGGCAAAGCAAGTGAGGTGATCTCCTGAGGATGAAGACGCCCCAGGACAGTCGACCGAACCCAGCTTTGTGCCTCTCAACTTCTCAAGGAACTCCCGCTCAAGCGGGGTTATGGCAGCCAGTTGATTCTCTCCCCCTTCCTCCGCCAGATTTGCTTTGTGTCCGACCCTTCTACCGGCATAGCCTCCTCTACCACCACGCCGGCCTCCACGACCACGTCCTCGATCAGTAGACTAATTGCGCAAGGATTTTGGACAAAAGCGGATGTAATGTCCGGAGTCACCACAATTGTGACAAACACCACCCATAGATGGAGGTTGATTGAAGGCAGCAAGGGCAGACTTTTCAACCGCGGCTGGCTCCCCCTGGGAGGAGCCCTTGTTGGGCATCAACTTCAGTCGAGCTTCTTCCTGTGTCATGACAGCTATAGCTTCTTCCAAGGTCGGGAGCGTGGGTTGGGAAAGGAGGATATTCCGTCGCTGCTCAAAGACAGGGTGTAGTCCCTTCAGGAATTTCATCATACGCTGCCGGAAAATATAAGCCAGGAACGTCTGAAAGTACTTTGCGAAGGCTGGTTCGACTTGTGCATCTTCCATCCCAAGAGGATCATAATGATCCAGATCAGACCAATACTTCTTCAACAGGGCCGCGTACTCAGAGATGGTACGGTCGTCTTGGGCCACCCTATCGAGTTCATCTTGCAGTTGAAAGACTCGCATAGGGTTGCCGGAGCCGGAGTACATATCTTTGAGAGTCTGCCATATATCAGCAGCAGCCTCCATAGCCTCGACATTGCCCGACACCTGGTCGGTTAAAGAGGCAGTCAACCACCCAGCCACAACGTTGTTGACAATCTCCCACACAGCAAACTCCTTGGTGGAGTGATCGGCTGGCGCGTTGGCTTGGCCTGTGACATAGCCAACCAAGCCACGTCCCTTCAGTGTCCGCATCGCCTGCCGCGACCACTTCAAGCAGTTGGAAGTTCCTTCCAACTTCGTCTCCAGTTTCTCCAGCTTCCCCATTTTGTAAGGCGACGGATCCACATCAGTATGGATCACACGTGGGGTTACCTCGGTTAATCTCTTGGATAAGATATCATCAACCAAGGCCTTCATCTCATCGGCCGTCAGTTTGCCACTGATCGAATCCATGGCGTCTTCAACTGTGAACTCAATTCGTCGTCTTCTTCGTCGTCGGAGGCTGCAACTGACCCAACGTCTTTGTCGTCTTCGTCGTCTTCGTCGTCGACGTCGTCTTCTTCAACGCCAGAGACTTTACTAATGCGCTACTAACTTGGCCAGCACCGGCGCGCACATGTAAAGCGAACACGGCAGGACACCAGAGAAGACATGATCAGTCTCTGCAAAGATCCCGATGTGAAAAAGGAATAACAAATAAATCATTTGTTAGTTCCAAACGGCGTAAGCACGGAACAGAGTTGGTGCAAATAAAGATTTGACAGCCGTCTCTATTCGAAATACGCCTTTTTTTTTTGTTAAAAGCTAGGGTTAGGGTTTGATGGGGCTGCTAGGTCTAGGGTTAGGGTATCCATGGCAAAAATCTAGGGTTAGGGTTAGGGTTTGATGGGGTCGGGGAGGGTCGGGGGGGGGGGGGGTCGGCGGGGGGGGGGGGGGGGGGGGGGGTGTTCTGATCGGGTGGGGGGGGGGGGTCGGGAGGGGAGGGGGTCTGCTGTGGTCGACCGGGGGGGGGGGGGTCGGCGGGGGGGGGGGGGGGGGTCGGCGGGGAGGGGGGGTTCTGGTCGGGTGGGGGGGGGTCGGGAGGGGGGGGGTGCTGCTGTGGTCGGGCGCCGGGAGGGGGGGGGGGTGGAGGTTCTGGTCGGGTGGGGGGGGGGAAGGGGGGGTCGGCTAGGGGGGGGGGGGTCTGCTAGAGAAATTTTTTTTTTTTTGTGGAGAGAGAGAGAGAGAGTTATGGCTCTGATACCATGTAGAAAATAATGGTTGGATGATTTTATTGATGGACTACTTCACTACTTATAGGGAGTCTAGCTCCTCTACATGTAACATATTCCGATGTGGGACTAAAAGTCCCTTATTGATTCTCAACAATATTCAACCTTACCTATCTATACAAGTTCAATAAAAAATTATTTACATATTTCTCATACTCTCACTCACCCATCCACGTGCTTTCAGTTCAGATTAGCTCACGACCCACAAGGAATAGCTGATTTACAGCTGTCCTGTAAACTTTTCTCTTCAATATTATACGTATTTTAGGGTCTCATAATATTCCAGAATAACTTCTCCTCTTAAACCCTCATGTTTTAGTTCTACAAATAGTAACATCCTAAACTGTTTTCATGATGTATAATTAATTCCTGATTATGAAAACAGTCAATTTTCTATGGGTTCCTAAGCTTTCTCCATCTTATTAACTACAATCATCTACAATATTTTAATCTCCAATATTCCACCTTCTAACGGAAACTTGAATTTTAGATATTTGATTTCTCATCTACGATAGTATCTATAAGGATTATATCCACACAATAGACACCAGTTTATGCCTGTAGTTAATAAGAAAAAAATCAGGAAATAAAATTGCATACATTGCACCCATGATCTCATCAATGAAAGGAAGCTAATCTCTATATACTCTATTTCACAGTTTGCCCATTGAGCATGATGGTTTCTGCAATACCTTTTTATCTGTTAATAGCAAAGGAAGTAGATAAAAGGGGTCTCAATGAAGAAGGAAATGGACCAAGATCTAAGCCTGGTTCACAACGAGCTAGATGTCGGGACTTTCAAATATTTTTAAAAGAGATGATGTTTTTTTCCTTCCGTGAGAATACAAGCTGTGGTTTGTAACTGCACAATTGGCCTTAGAATAAGCTCTAGTAAGTACCAAACGTGAGTGGATTAACCTAAGCTCTAAGAAGTTGTAGGTTCAGCACATTCCTTGCAAGCTTCCTAGGCAAACAAATGGATGCACTCCCCACCCTCAGTTCCCATCGTTCTTCACTCTTCACAAACGGAAAACTCCAGTTACCTGTTTTCCTTGGCACTAGAGCTCCCTCTTAGACCACGTGGAGCTGTTTATAAGCTACATTCTTGCCACTAATATGCAACCTAGTTACCTCACACCCAGCCCTTTGGGCTTTATACTACTTGTCATTCAGAAAATAAAGTGCCTATAGTAGCTACTTTATTTGGATGTCATGTTAATAGCAAACACAAGCTGGAGGCTCTTTCCTATTACTTTGATGAGTTCCATATACATTCACATCACAAGATTTTAGACCTGATTCCCTAGGCATAAGCTGTCAGCCTCACTTTGATAAATAGTAATTTTTCATGACTTGCAAGTATCTACAATAGATTTATATCCTCCATTACATCTGGGAATCCACCTATCACTCGTCATGTTGGAGTCCTGTCAGTTACTCTTCTTAGATTGACTATGGTTATTTGCCTGTGATTACCATTGAGTCACTCTAGCCATTTTGTTGGAATATTTAGTATGTCATATTTAGAAGATTGTATTAGCATAAATGTTATTGGAATATTCTGCGGACATATTTGGTATGCCAGAATATGCCACATGATATTCCATCATTGTAATATTGACTGTAAGGCTATATAAAGCCAAGAGGACTACCAATAAAATTATCAATCAATTACAACATGGTATCAGAGCCAAGTTTTCACAAACTCTAACCCTAGCCGCCACCAACCGACCCACCCCTCTAATATTCCTACAAAACCCTAACCCTAGCCGCTACCCCCCCCCCCTTTCCCACACGCGGCCAGAGCCGACGCGCGTGCGACCAGAGCCCCGCGGCCCCCACGTGCCCCACGGCTGCTGCTGCGGTGCTGTTGCACGCGCGCCGGGGGCCCCCTCCCCTATGGCGCACACGGCTCCTGCGGCTGTTGCCGACACTGATGCACGCGACGACACTCGCGTCACCGTTGTTCGGATCATTCCGAAAGTTGACACTGAAAGCCTAGATCTGATGAAAAAACATGTTCGGATTTAGAAAAGGACGACGAGGACGAACGTGAGTCGTGTGACGGGTGTGACGTGATCATCGAAGAGGAGGATCGTTGGAGGAGATAATCAAGAAGTTGGATCCTGCAGAGGTTACGACATTGATGAAGCTGATGAAGATGTCGGCTGGTGAGAGCACGATACAAACGTCGACGAGGTTGGAGCTTCCCTCCATCGATCTGAAGCTGGATGGACCAGCTACCTATCTGAGTTGGTCACGGCGGGTGAGACGAACCCTCGCAGGAAAGAACCTGGAGGGGTTCCTGTCGGACGAGAAGACAGAGCCGGATGAGGGCTCGATAGGACACGATGAGTGGAAGTCTACTCATATGGTGATCCTTCTCAACTCCTTAGTCCAGTCTATTGCCGCCACAGTAGACGGCATTGAGATAGTGAAGGATGTGCTGGAGAAGTTGAGGCGGACCTATGAAGGTGTGGGGAACAACTTACGGGTCTTTCAGATCAAGAAAAAGATCGACGACGCTGTACAGGAAGAGAAGACGGTGCAGGAGTATGCCACGGAGTTGGAGCGTCTATGGCTGGATTATGATCACAACTCAGATCGGGCAAGCTGCGGGAACCCGAAGTGTAAAGAGAGACATGTATGTCTACAGGAGAGGACAATGAAATTCCTCAAAGGGTTGACTGCAGCATTCGCTCAGAGGACGGTCCTACTTCTCGTCCAACCGAAGATCCCCACTCTTGAGGAGGCTATCTCAGCTATGATCCAAAAAAAGACATACATCAGACTGCAGGCGGGGACAGGTGATCCTCCTGAAACAAAGTTAGCACTGACGGCCACCATCTCGAACGGCACAGGACCTAAGGGAGAGGCCTGGCAGTACAACCGGCTGTGCTACAACTGCGGAGAGATGGGCCACCATCGGTATGCTTGCACCAAACCACCTAAGGAAGAAGATTCATGTGGTGGACGGAGACAATTCGGTGGACGAGAATATTTGGAGGACGTGGCCGTGGGGGTCGACGAGGCGGTCGAGGAGGTTATCGGACGAACCTGCTGGAAGCAGAAAGAGATGGAGGAGGTGGCGGCACCTTTACCGAGGAGGATCAGGCACTGATGGACATGCTGGAGATGCTCAGGAGGAAGCAGAGAACGTCAAATGATGGAGACAAGAGGAGCGCAACAGAGGAGGCGTCCACCACATTCTTCGCTGGAAGCAACGCCGTCATGTATGTCCATCCATCAGAAGGTACTGATGAATCACTTGCTCTTGCATCCATTACTTCCCTTAAATCGTCAGACTGGATTATGAACTCGGGGACATCTCGGCATGTGACGGAAAATGCTAGTGAGTTCTCCTCCTACACTCACCTAGCATCAACAGACAACATTCAGACAGCTGATGGCACTTTTCAGCCAATGGTCGGTAAGGGTACTGTTAATTGTACAGGTTCAGTAAAATTATCCAATATTTTACATGTTCCATCATTTCCAGTCAATCTCTTGTCCATTAGTTATATAATCCTTCAACTTAAATGCATTGTTTCTTTTGATATCCCTAAGGTGATCTTCCAGGAGAGAGACGGGACAAAGACTTGGGACTGACACTTGGCATAAGGGATTGGTACCTGGATCGAGAAGAACTGGACTCAACACTAATGTCTATAGCAGAGAAGGCTAGTATGGGAGGACTGCATATGATGGCTGAGGATACTTTGATACTCCATCGTAGGAGGTTGGAACATTCCTCCTTTGATACTTTAAGTAAATTGTATCCAGATATTTATGAAAAATCAAATAAAGAAAAACTAGTATGTAATGCATGCGAGTTAGGCAAACTTACTATGAGTTCATATATTGGTACGGATCATAGGAGCTCTTATGTTTTTGAGGTAGTACACTCTGATGTTTGGAGTCCATGTGCCACTAATACTATGAATGGTTATAAGTACTTTGTTTCCTTCATTGATTATGCTTCTCGTATCACCTGGTTGTACTTGATAAAAAATAAGAGTGCTGTATCTACTTGTTTTCGGGATTTTCAAACATGTTTAGACTCAGTATGAGATAATTGTGAAGGTACTGAGATCTGACAATGGAACAGAGTATACAAACAGAACATTTGCAGACTACTTGTCAGCACACGGGATACAGCATCAGACCACCTGTGCATACACACCTGCACAAAATACGTAGCAGAAAGGAAGAACAAACACCTTCTGGAGGTCGTAAGAAGCATGATGATTGACATGAATGTCCCACAGAGTCTGTGAGGACATGTAGTGTTGACAGCAGCTCAACTAATCAACAGAATGTCTTCGAAGGTCCTGGGATAGAAGTCCCCATGTGAAATATTGCAAGACAATAATAGTGGGATACTCCCACTGAAGGTGTTTGGGTGCGTATGTTTTGTGAAGGACAACAGGCCGTCAGTTGGAAAACTTGATCCTAGAGCAGTCAAGTGCATCTTCGTGGGCTACTCGGCGACTCAGAAGGGGTACGTGTGCTGGAGTCCAGTGGAAAAGAAAAAGTTTGTAAGTATGGATGCCCACTTCCGGAAGCATGAGCCATACTACCGTCAAGAGGAAAATTCAAACCACACGCCTAATACTGCCAGTATAAGGCGAGAGGGGGAGAAGGAGAGCTCGGTAGTGACCGATTTAGGAGTATGGCATGGAGGCACTAAATGGTAACCATGAAAAGGATTTTAAAATTGAGGAGGAGCAGGAAGGTGAAGAGGAAAAGGGGAAGGAGATGAGAGGTATTAGGCCTACGGTTCAGGAGGAGTTACTTACCTACAGCAGGAGAGGAAAGCAAACTGCAGGACCAGTACCTACAGTGCCAGTGCCAAGTTCCTTGCCTGCGTCCATCTCGACTCCTGAGATACCTACACTACCACCATCACCCCCCTTCAGGTGATATCATTCTTCCTACTACTCCCACACCATTATCAGTACGGAGGACCACTCGCAGCAATGCAAAAAATCCTCCGGACATATATGGTTGGGACCTTGCTCAGTTTGTTTCTTATGACCACATCTCCTCTTCTCATGTAACATTTATTGCATCTTTGGATAGTATTACTGTACCTAACAATTGGCAAGTTGCCAAGAACGATCCAAAGTGGAAAGCGACAATGCTCGAGGAGTTGGGAGCTCTTGAGAAGAACCACACTTGGAAGCTGATGAGACTGCCAGAGGGAAAAAGCGCAGTCGGATGCAAGTGGGTATATACTGTGAAGCAAAACCCAGATGGACAGGTTGAGCGCTACAGCTCGACTGGTGGCAAAAGGATACAGTCAGACGTACGGCATCGACTATGACGAGACCTTTGCACCAGTCGCAAAGATGAGTACTGTCAGGACCCTGATTTCTTTGGCAGCGAATGGTGGATGGAAGCTACACCAACTGGATGTGAAGAATGTATTTCTTCATGGGGATCTGGTGGAGGAGGTATACATGGAGAGACCACCAAGATTCGGTACCAACCAGATAGTGGTCAAGGTCTGCAGGTTGAAGAAGTCCCTCTATGGACTAAAGCAGTCTCCTCGGACGTGGTCTGACAGATTCAGGAGGACGATGATAGGGATGGAATATCAGCAGATTAATGTTGATCATACTGTATTCTTCAGACGGAGTGGAGGCCACATCACCATACTTGCGATGTATGTGGACGACATAATTATCACAGGAGATGATGAGCAGGAGATCGCCCGACTCAAGGCAAAGCTTGGCAGAAATTTTGAGGTTAAGGACCTTGGTCTTCTTCGCTACTTCCTTAGGATAGAGATCACTCGAGACGTAGAGGGGATTGTTCTTTCTCAGAGGAAGTATGCATTGGACCTTCTTACAGAGACAGGGATGTTGGGTGCAAACCTGCAGCAACGTCAATAGACCAGAAGTTCAAGTTGGAGGCTGAGGCTAGAGACCCAGTTGATCGAGACAGATACCAGAGACTAGTGGACAAGTTGATCTATCTGAGCCACACACGACCTGATATCTGCTTTGCAATGAGTGTGGTGAGCCTCTACATGCACGACCCACTGAAAGGTCATATGAATGCAGTGTACCAGATTCTGACGTACTTGAAGGGTGTCCCCGGAAAGGGACTGATATTCAAGAAGAACAATCACGTGAGCATTGAAGGCTACAGTGATTCTGACTAGGCTAGTTGTGCCGATGACAGAAGGTCTACCTCAAGATATTGCATATTCGTAGGAGGCAACCTAGTCTCCTGGAGGAGTAAGAAACAGTCTGTGGTGGTCAGATCGACAGCGGAAGCAGAGTACGGAGCTATGGCTCTGGGAGTTACAGAACTGCTATAGTTGAAGAACATGCTGGTAGAACTGAAGCTGGATCAAGGAGTCAAAATAAAGTTGTTACATGACAACCAATCAGCTATTAGTATCGCCAACAATCCAATACAACATGACAAGACCAAACACATCGAGATTGATAGGTTCTTCATCAAAGGGAAGCAGGATAGCGGATTGCTGGAACTTGGCCACGTACCGACCAGGGATCAGGTAGCAGATGGACTAACCAAGGGACTTACCTCTGTGAGCATGATTAGAGGATGTGACAAGATGGGTTTAGTGAATATCTTTCGCCCATCTTGAGGAGGAGTGTTGGAATATTTAGTATGTCATATTTAGTAGATTGTATTAGCATAAAGGATATTGGAATATCCTGCGGACATATTTGGTATGCCAGAATATGCCATAGGATATTCCATCATTGTAATATTGACTGTAAGACTATATAAAGCCAAGAGGACTATCAATAAAATTATCAATCAATTACAACACATTTTCCATCAGCGCCAGTTGCCACTTTATCGTGCTGCCAATCAACTTTTCCAGCCTGAGATCCTGTGCCAACCTGCATCTACCACTGGACCCAATAGAGCAACTTTGTTCACTAGATTTTTTTTTATCTACAATATATGAAATCCTAATAATGAACAAACTTCAGGTTTAAACTATCCCATACAACAGAGATTCGGGATCCTGGAGATCATTGGATATACGATCTTGAAGACTACTGATACATCTTCCCAACATCAGAAGTTAGCACCTATGCAGGCGAACATTTTCAACAATCCCACTAGCTACAGAGATAGGTCGCTATCCCGCACAGATGGTGTATGCTGTCGATGTATTCAGCCAACTGTTGAACCACCAAGTATGCCACCTTAGTTACCGTTTCTTGTATATTCAAAGAACAATGTGTCAGACTTCTATTTTTGATCTACTTCAGTCTAGAGTATCTAATTGCTTCATTAATGATTGGATTTGAACACATCAATGACCGTCTTTCTACTGCAATATCTTGTTTCCTTGTGGATCCCATTATTTTGTAGCTCCAAGAAGAAATATGTTGTCTAGAGAACCAGCTTCAATGTGAAATTTGAGCTATAGCTAATTAGGAAATACTTCGGCTTCAATGCTTAACTCGAAAAAACATTAGAGAGAAATGCACATCTCCTATTCCTCTCCAATGATACAATGTTTCATTTCTATTTTGCCAGCCACTCATGCTCAAGGCCTTCTTTCATGTCACTCATCGAGAATACCTTCACTTAACTTGTGGACTCTGCGCCTGAGACCGCTTGCCTCGACGCCTGAGACCGCTTGTCTCGAATATGCTACTCTGGTGTCTTCTCCCAGTAGCGGAATCATAAACCATGCAAGAAAGTAAGCCTCTGTTTTGCCCCATCAAAAATGATAGCAGTCCTAATAAGAAGCACTGACACTCCAAAATTCATTCCATGTCCGTGTTGTGTCGGACACATACCAAACACGCTCGGACATTCAAAAATACACTAGGACACACCAGAATAGGTGCGGACTTTGTGTCGCCGTTGTCGTGTCAAATCCATGTCCGTGCAACATATCATAGCACCAATATGGTATGTCCATGAAATGCAGCCCACTATACCAGGTTGACAACCATGTGACACTAATATATTAAAACACAATCCAAACCTAGACAATTGGAGAAGATATGCCAAATTGCATTATTTAGCATGGCGTCAAAAAATGGAACCATGTGGTTGTTTTGATATTCCATGAGTTAAATCTCTGACCATGAGATTCATGACATGGCATAAAAAATATGCAACCAAGTTGTTACATGGAAGACATTTTTGCATGATCTGATAATATAAAATGAGTGAAAGGGAGAACAAATTAATCTCCTGATATATGATATCGACACAAATCCATCATTCTTCACATTAGCTGTAAACACGTTAAAATGCCTATTTTGAACCTAGATCCCCTCTCAACATATAATATATGGCAAGTTGACTAGATTCACTGACAACCAAACTTCAAATGAATTTCGTAAGAATGCCTAGCAAGTAGAAAAACATAGAAATTGAAATCAAAGCAAAATTTTGCAAGGAATACACATTAACAAATCTTAAGAGTTCCTTTAAGTGCATAAAAGCACAAGCTTCTGAAGACAAAATCCTATGATCATATGGGAGAACAGGTAGAGTGATTACCTTGATTTCTTTTATGTGGGCAGGCAATCCCGCAATGCTTAGCAACAAGATAAATGATACAAAGGCATAAATTGCTGAAATTCTGACCTGCAGTTAACAAAGTTGGATTACAAAAGAGGATGATTTTGAGTATTCATGTAAAAGTAAAAGAATGACTTCCACCACAAGAATATCTCCATGTTTTATACGGTCTAAGCGTCTTTTTTACACAAATAAATATCTAATGTGGCAACAGCTTATCCTCATATAAGGCCACAGGCGATTAAACCACCAAAGGAAATTAGATGGAAGGCCCGTAGCTACCTAGAATTCCCAGTAAAGAAAAAAAAGAAAGAAAGTGATTGCTAAACGTTGAAAAAACACAAGAAGAAAATGATCTTCTAGTTGAGAACATGAAACAGTTTGGTTCTGCAAACATGAAGGCTTGGTAATGCTTCTTTAACCCATAGATGGGCCATGGCACCGAAGGGGGGTTTAAACGGGAGCAATAGGAATTCGCGTTTGAACCGGATTCCTTCTACACCTTCTAGATCACAGTCGTGAAACCTCCTATGAATGAGGAAGCTCCTTGGTTCACCCTGCAACAAACCTACCACAAGGAGATCGAGAAGAAGAGGAGAGGAGAATAACTTGGGGATCAAGCTATTATGGAGGTGGAGGCAAGCTTGTAGTTTTCTTCTTAGCTACTCATATGAGAGCAGTCTCATATATATGGGCAACTAGTAAACCCTAGTAGTGCACCCCACATGGGAGCACTTACCATAATACCCTTGGCCCCATGTCGGCCAGCCACCCTTGTGAACCGGACTCGGTCTGGACCGGACAGCCCAGACTGGACCGGTCCGGTTCGGATGAGATGCCAACACTTATGAGTTTACAGACAATTACAGCAGAGAAGATGTGAGTTCATATAATATGCAGGTTTCTGATATAAAGGAATATCTTGAATGCAGAAGTCTAAGAAAGATGCAGAATATTTTGAAACTATGCATACAAATAGGTTGCAGCAACTTCATAGATGACTTAACAAGGATTTTGACGAGCTTACCATTACAGAGGACAAAGAGTGGCCAATCCTATAGAATATAGTGCCAACAGAAAGCGTAAGAAGTATATATAAAACAAGCCGGATCCAGAAGTAATTCCATTCCCTTGACATGCCTAACAAAGATCTCCATGTTAACACGGCAATATGTGTTGCACTGCTAGCCTTTCCCTTACTTTTAAGGCGGGAACCTTCCTGCAGCACATAACAACAAAATATTCAAATTGGTGGGAAATAAACTTTGTTGTTTCCTTGCTAATTGAACAAGGAATTTTTTAAATTGCGTACCAGCCTAACAGATTGTCTTTGTAATTTAATCTAATTTATATTGTCTTTGTAATTTAATCTAATTTATATAAAGGTGATTATTCCTATTCATGTCATCAACTGATCAAAGCATCTACTTTCATATATCAACTTCAATAAAAAATCATAATGTGTACATATCTTGAGCGAGATGACTGAGGTGGTGACATTCATCATCACGTGGGTGGACAGTTGAAAGTCAGGTCACATGACATTGTTTATTTACACAATTCTGCAATTGATCTTTAAATTTTCCAGAAAGATTTCAGATTAGTTTCTTCGAAAAATTGTTGGAAAAATGTTATAAGCACAAGGCAGATACAGCACCATTGGTGTGATTGGCATCTATATGAATAGTACCATTTTAGCACCAATACTGCACATTCCTTGTTACACAGATCTGTATCCCCTAAATCTTGATCATTTAGTAATTTCATTCACTCAGCCATTAAAAGAAAAGTAGCTAAAAGTATGCTAGACTAAATGAAAGACCGGCAGAAAACAACTACAGTATCAATTGTGCATTATATGACAAGATTATAGAATACATAGGTAAGGTTCATCATGTATAGCTGAAGAAAAATTGGTGGTATCTGAAACTGTAAACTCCGTACGACAGACTTTCCTAAACCGACGAGAATTTGTGATGCTCAGAAATAGACATATTTCTCAAGACGAGCATGGTTACGTATCAATAGGTATGAATCTATGTGAAGAAAAAGAGATCGGTGATAAGATCTTATAAATACAAAAATCCTAGAGGAACTCATGAGTTCTTAATGTTAAAAACTTGGTCATTAATAACCATTGGATTGCATGCATCTCATCCGTTGATTTTTTTTCAAGGACCTAAACAAAAAAAGTCAAGGGCTTAAATGCAAGAAATAATGCCACGTGTCATGACCATATTGGAAGTTCCCATTTAAGTTTATGTAGTTGGACACTTGGACTCTTATAAATAAAGGTAGCTTTTCATGCTTAATGCATTATCTTTTGCTTATGGAAATAAGGATGTAAATATTTCTTCAGAGAGAGAGAGAGAGATTCAGATAGATACATTTTCAAATCCAGTATCAATGAACAACTGTAATAAGGAAACATAACACCAACATGCTCATGTATGCACATGTATATGCACAGTAAGCACACATAATAAAGTTTACGTTTAAAAATGATTTGTGGAGCACCTTCTCTATAAGCCTCATTATAATAGATTCTACAGCAGCAGAATCAGCTGATGATTTATATATCGCTTCAAGCGTCCTGATTGCCACGGCTGTGTCCATGCTCACAGATGAAAAATCCCCATGGCCGTCCTGTTAAAATTGTTCCAGGTCCTGTCAAATAAATTTAATCGCTCTTTTGCAATGCATAAAGAACAACTAAGAGGTTGCCTAGTACATCATCTATATTTTGTAAAAGATAATGGAAGGTATTCAGTAGAACTACCTGTAAATTCTTGCAGATAGCTATAATCCTATCAAAATCAGTATTGATTGCACGTAAAAAGTGATCCAAGGGACTTTGCATGATTGGGCAGGGGAATCCAGCATTTGAGAAATGCTACATCAAACACATCAGGAAAGACAAATTAAAATGACCGGTTAAAGTGGAAATCAAAGATTGACAAATGGAATTGTTGATTCTAGATACACTGAAGGATACCAGCACTATTTCCAAGACTGATATGGCATATTTTCAATCTTTGTTTTTTCACTCCCACCATTAAATGGAAGGAATCACGCCCACACAGCCAGAAAGCTTATGTCTCCATCTCCTTGCATATTTTCAATCTTTGTTTATATAAAAGGCAGGGATTAACTATTCCCAACAGATAATAGAGATGCAATCTCTATACAAGTTTCAAGTTTAGGAACTTGATTGCTCATAGGCTACCTGTGAGAGGTCAATAATTTGTATACAGGGTTTAGAATAATACAACCTAGACCAGTGAGCATTCAAGTTTAAAACATTGAGCGGCAAAAGCACCTTCAGGTCAAAAGTTTTTCATGATAGGCCAAGTACCTGTTTGGCAACCGGGACCTATTTGAAAGTCAAAAGGTTAGTTTCTTTTGAATTTCTAGAACTAGAGAAAGTTGGTTTCCTAATTAAAAAAATTGATTGTTTGCTAGAAACTAGAATAAGGAAAATAGACAATAAAATGTCATGTCACTGTTAAATATAATGTAAATATGACCGTATTATTTACATGCACCATTTGGCAACCGCAAAATATTTGAAAGTCAAAAGGTTAGTTTGTTTTGAATTTCTAGAACTAGAGAAAGTTGGTTTCCTAATTAAAAAAAAGTTGATTGTTTGCTAGAAACTATAGTAAGGAAACTAGACAATAAATGCCATGTCACTCTTAAAACTAATGTAAATACGACCACATTACTTATATGCACAGAATAAAGCACGATGGTTGAGATGGAAGAGTGCTTCTCAAGTACTTTATGATTCCAAGATACCTCTGAAGTTGAAAGAAAAATACAAGACTGCTATAAGACCAGCCATGCTTTATGGATCAAAGTATAGGGCAATTAAGAACAATATGTCTAAAAAGTTCGTTTAGCCAAAATGAGAATGCTAAGATAGACGAGTGATAATATATTAAAGGATAGGATAAGAAATGAGTGTATCCATGGAAAGTTAGAGATGGCATAAATTGAAGATAAGATAAGAAAAAAATCGAGTTAGGTGGTCTGAACGCAGGGGCGGATCCAGGTAATCCCTGGGCCAAAAAACATTTCTTCTTCTTTTTTTCCATATGGTTTTTTGATTTTTGATTTTTTTTAGGAGTTAGCCCACACCTAGCCTATCTGAATCTACTCTAGCCCACCCCAGTTTATATTTCTGAATCCGCCCCCGTCTGAACGTGCAACACAGACTAATAGATGCTCCCACAAAGAGCGATAATATAGTAGTTACTGCTAGGACTAGAGGTAGGCCTAAAGAACACGTTTGAGGTGTTAAAAAAGTACACAGATTATGATTGTGTTACATAGGACATTGGCCCTTACCATAGCTGAATGGAAGAAGAGGATCCAAATAGTCGATCCCAACAATTTGGGATAAAGGTTTTATTGTGTTGTTGTTGTTGTCGTCGTCGTAGTATAAAGTATGAACCACATTAATTAGCTTGGGTCACTTTTTTAAATAAAAGATGATAATAAATGTTGTCCCCTATTGTTTTCTTAAGTCTCCACCACTTGGGATTGACACCAAATGAGACTTTAGTTCCCTTTTCTACTGAAGTGACATCAACTTTTTACATTTGTCTCCATGAACCAAACAACACGTCAAATGGAAACTAGGAGAATTTCCACTAGTTTCATAGTTTCCATGGTAGTCTCCGATTTTCAACAAATAGGAGAAAACTAAAATGAATGTTTTTGGAAAGGAGAAATACAAAACTTCGTGGTTGAAAGTAAAGAATCTAACCATTATGATATTAGATATAATGTAACCAAACCCTTGATCCATATTCGTGTTTATGTTTGCCCGTACGCTCTTTCCAACGTATCATTTTTACCCTTCGCCTACATCCCTTTGCAGTCCGGAAAATTGTGTTCTTCCTATGATCATGATATAAAATGTTTTTCGTTTAGGAAGATTTTCTTGCTAGCCAATTATTTCTAGGTTTCTAATTTGGAACCAATTTAGGTTGACGTCAAGTAGGCAACGGGTCCTTACGGTTAGGTCATTCTCTTTTTGGAACCTTCTCATCTTATAATCATTCAATACACAAATCAACATTAATGGTAAAAAAATTGGTGCATAGTGATATTGTTACATGCTCGACTATTACGTAGGTTGCATGGACAAGGAATACGATATTGATCCAGAAGATAAAGATACACAATGGATACAGTTACATAACACATGAACACATCTTGATGCAGTTGTATGGAATGCAGAACAAGGAAACATGTAAGGGGGTATCGGCCGCTAGACCGGGTCATGCATGGATACCCACTCAAGCACAGAACTCTAGCGAGAATTCCCATCCAAGTTATGACATCCAAGTTAGACAACATATCTACCCTGCTCACACATGAATTTTGCAGTATTTGGCTGATTTTACTCAATTTGGTGGATTTCTTTCTTGGCTTTTGTTATTTATGATGTGTATACTTTCCTAGATTGTTTAAGCTGGTTCATTTGGCTTCATAGTATACTAGTTTCTTGTTTTCAATCTATATTTAGGTTTAGACTCTATATAAGGAGAATAATGAGATATAAGTAAAGCTTTATGCAATTGGGTTTCTCTTAGTGGGACTTGAAAGTCGTTTACTTGTTCCTTGGAGGTCATGATACTTCTTGTTTCGTGGCCTAAATTATGTGTGGCTGTGTGTTTACTCCAGTATTCTGTTGCATAGGCTCACTAACTTCTGATGTCTCATATAAACCATCATTAGTTAGTACCAAAGTCCAGGATGGTGACAGATAGGAAGAACCTTCCAGATGAAACATTGTGTGAAGCGATACCGAGAAGCTTCTGGATCACCACCATTTGGTTGCTCAAACTGTATTTTAGAGTTACCATTTGGTGTCATGAATGCTTTATTATTAGATCTAGCATTAAATAATGAGGTGGTTGAGTTACTTTTTTTATTCATTTTTGGGAGATGAAAAGTTAGATAAACTTGCATTATATCAACTCATATGCATGTATGTACTTCTTTAAATTGGTATTGAAATGGAAGAAAATTAATCATTAGTATGAAGGTGGATCATCCCCCTACTTAGTTTCCTTTAGGTGGATTCTTTTAGGTAAACTATATTTATCTTTCTTGCTACTTTATACCTCCTACTTCTCCAACGTTCCGGATCAGTGATATTGCAAGCCAAGTCTGATCCGTGGAAAGACAAGATAGCGATATAGGGAGACAAGTTCGACACATCAAAACATGTTCCAAAGGTTCCTTCATCTGTAATGATGATCAAGGGTCCAATATCCGGTATGAAATGATAGCAACCAAACTATTAATCATGATCCATTGATGGCAACCAAATCATTAATCATGGTCCAAACCGTTAACATTGATGCTCTAAAAAAAAGTATAGACTAAAATCATATAATTTGGATATTTCCAAGCTACGAATTAAGGGGCTCATTTGTTCTTTTGTAAGACTCTCTTGATCCATTGGTTGAGGATTTCCTGACGTCGACATGTCTGCACCTGCCCATATATATGTACACACGTACATACATACATACATATACACATATACTTATTTATTTATTTCTAGTCCTTATAATTTTCTTTATATGAAGCCCAGAAATACCCTTCCACCACCACACCTATGTTCTAGGGGTGAGCATTATTCGTTTTTGGGCCGAGAACTAGACCGAATAAGACATTCGGTTTGGTTTGGAAAAAAAAATTCAATTCGGTCTGTTGACCAAACTGGATCACAGTCAACCTAATTTAGATAATTAACAAAACGATATCTGATATGATCCAAGACGACACATCGAGCTCAAGACAAGAACATCATCTACAACATATCAAATTCAAGACAGACGTCATCGACAAGTTGTTACATGGCAAATGTACTTGTACTGAGTCTGTAATTTTTCATTTTATTGAGTCTAGAAACATGTACGTTGAGTCGCACTAAGTCATCTCAACCCTAGACTTACTTCTCCAAGCTCCACCATACAAAACGAGACAATCCATGAACCAAACCAAACCATTCTAGCTTTACATAAACATTCTGGCCCAAGGGAATGAAAATTCGGGCCGAACTCTGCCCTAGGCAGAATTCGGGCCAAACTCTGCCCCCTAAATTTCAGGATGCTAATTTTTAGGAACACCTTGATCTAGGCTATCCAACGTTCAAATTTTTGAATATTTGAGACAGAATTCTGGCCGAATCTGCCTCCTCAGACTAGTATATATAGGGCTTGATTTCTCTCATTTCAAATCATCTCTCACTCTCAATCTTCTAAGCCTAATACATTCTAAGCCTTCCTCTTCCAATCTACTAGCCACAAAACTTTCTAAGCTCCAAGGTGCTCAAGTGGGATTCAGCTAGAAGTTCTGTGTAAGAGTTGTAATGAAGTCACTTGGACAATTTCAAATTTCGTCTCTGCGAAGTTGTAAGAAGTTGACGTGCTCTTCTGAGTAAAGGCACGTGTGTGTACCATATTTCACAAATAGTGGATTTCAATCCTGAGCGAGAGTTCTCAGGCCTGGACTAGTCCTCCACGAGGGAAACTAGGTTAAATCGCTGTATTTGCGTATGCTCTTCTGATCTCTATTAATTTTCGCATTACTACTCTAATTACTTACTCTCTTGGTAGTTGCTTTCTGGACTTGTTATAGAGTTGAATTTTTAATTGGTTATTATTGACACAAACTCTATTCACCATCTTCTAGAGTTGCCTACACGTAACTTCAATTGGTATCAGAGCTCTGTTCTCTTGATAACAGATTAACATCCTAGAACTGATCCATGACAACCACACAACCTATCTTTACCAACTATGGTGAAGGACAGTCCACAAATAGGCCACCCCTATTTGATGGAACCAACTACACCTATTGGAAGACCAGAATGAATTTCTACCTAAAGTCTCTAGACTTTGATTTATGGACCATAGTCACAGATGGTTACAAGAAGCCTGCTAGAACTGTTGTTGAAGGAAATCTCATAGATAAATCCCACGACAAATATACTGACCAAGAAAAGAAACAAACTAGTCTAGATGCTAGGGCTATTAATGCTCTCTTCTATGCTATAGACAGGATTGAATTCAACATGGTCTCTACATGCTCCACCTCACACGAAGTATGGAAGCTTCTGGAGGTGACCCATGAAGGAACCACACAGGTGAAAGAATCAAAAATCAGTCGTCTGACACAAGAGTACGAAGCATTCAAGATTAATCCCAATGAGACGATCAAACAAATGATCATTCCTCGACATCGTCAACCCTCTATGCTTTCTTGGTAAAGATTACTCCAACCATGAGAAGATACGCAAGGTGCTAAGGGGACTAACGAAAAACTGGAACCCCAAAGCCACGGCAATCATCGAAGGCAATGATCTCATCACCATGTCTCTGGAAACTTTGGTGGACAAGCTGATGACGCATGAACTCGATCTCAAAGACTTTGAAAAAGCGGCTCCAAAGGAAAAAGAAAATGCTCTAAGAGCTCATCGTCGAAAGGCTGCTTTAGAAGAAACAGACGATGATGACTCCGAAGGTGATGATCAAGCACTCATGGTTCGCAACTTCAAAAAGTTTCTTCGTTTCAACCAAAGAAAGAAGGAACAACACAAAAAAGACGATGAAGAGCCCATCTGCTTTGGCTGTAAGAAGGACATGTCAAGAAAGATTGCCCTACAGCAAAGAAAGGAAGCCGATATGAAAGATCGTACAAGAGGCCAACCTCTCGAAAGTATGCCAACACAAGTATCTGGCACGAGAGCGAAGCCAGTGACTCAGAAGAAGAACAAGACTCTCCCCAAGGTACAACAAACGTCTGCCTAATGGCAAAAGGTAACAAACGACCCTCTTTATGACTTTACTTTTGATGAACTTTGTGATGCCTTTAGTGACTTACTTGAAGACCACAAGAAGTTGCTTAGCAAGTATAAACATGCAAAGGATAAGATCAAGACTCATGAAGTTGAGGTTCATAGACTTTCATGTTTACTTGATAATGTTAGAGACATACCACCCACGGATAACACTGAGGAGGTATCCAAGTTTAAATGAAGCTTACACGATGCCGAATCTCGTATTGAGAAACAAACGCGTGATATTACAACACTCAATAGAGAACTCTTAGATGAGAAAAAAAAGTATAATCTTGCTGCTGTAAGAATTGATGCCTTAACTGCCAAGTATGATGATATGTGCAATACCTCTAAAAGATTAGAGATCAAACTGGAAAAACAAATTGTTCAGCCTCAAGCCCAGTCTCACAGTCACAACACATACACAAAACAAAAGACTGTTCAACACAAGAATACACGTCACAAGAAAAACACATATACTCATGTTGCTCACACTCATGCCTTTATGTACATATTCACATGCAGCACGAAAAATACCCACACATACACATGGCACACATAGACATGCTTTTATGAACACACATTCTCATGCAGCACGACAAACTCATAGACATCACTATTATCCTGTACCTAACACGAACATACTGCTACATGTCACTACTGTGATAAACATGGACATACTTCACCACAGTATAGAATTAGAAGACTGATTGATTTAAAACTATATGCATGGGTACCGAAGACTAACCTATAAGGACCCTCAAAGATTTGGGTACCACAGGTCACATCTACTCGTGGTGTAGGTGGACCTTCCTTCATTCTCTAAAAGCAAGTGGATTCTCGATAGTAGATGCTCGAGACACATGACTGGAAATACAAATTTTTTCGCAACACTATCGATAAAAAGAGAAGGATATGTATCCTTCGGAAATAATTTGAAATGTTACATCATAGGTAACGGTACTATTGGCAATCCTCCTTCTCCCGTCATTAAGGATGTCTGTTTAGTGACCGAGTTAAAGCATAACTTGCTCAGCATTAGCCATCTTGCTGATCATAGATATGATATTAACTTTGGAAAATCTAAATGCTCCATATATGATAGATCATCTGGAGACATTACTTTTGAAGGAATAAAATAATATATATATATATATATATATATAATATCTTTCTAGAGATACTAACAATGCAGGAAGATGCCTCTACGCTCACAAAGATGAAAGACTACAATGACATGCGTCTTGGACATGCAAATACGGATACCATATCAAGACTGTCAACCAAGAAGCTAGTGAGAGGACTACCTGACATTACCTTCAAAAAGGCTACCAAATCTTCTTTTAAATCGATCAACTCTGTAAGTACTACTAGACCTTTGCAACTGCTTCATATGGATTTATTTGGTCCTAGTAGAGTAGTCAGTCTTGGTGGAAAACTCTACGCTTTTGTAATTGTTGATGATTTTTCTAGATTTATCTGGGTTTTCTTCCTTACAAACAAAAGTGATACCATTTTTTTTCGAAGTTTTTGCTAAAAAGGTTCAAAACAAAAAAGGCTTCATGATTACTCGAATCTGAAGTGATCATGACGACGAATTCGAAAACTCCGATTTCAAAAAGTTTTATAATTCAAATGGTTTTACTCATGAATTTCGTGTCCTAGAACTCCCCAACAAAATGGTGTTGTGGAGCGGAAGAATAAGACTCTTGGCGATATGGCTAGAGTCATGTTGAATCAATTTTCTCTTCCGAAATACTTTTGGGCTGAAGCTATAAGTACAACATGTCATGTCTTGAATAGGATTTTGATTCGACCCATTTCGAAGAAAACTCCCTATGAACTTTGGTTTGGTAGAACACCAACTATTTCCTATTTTCGAGTGTTCGGTTGTCGCTGTTTTATCCTGAATACCAAAGATAAATTAGGCAAGTTTGATGCCAAAGCTGACGAAGGTATTTTTCTTGGTTATGCTGTCAAGAGTAAAGGATACAGAGTTTTCAACAAACGCTATATGATTGTTGAAGAGTCTGCTAATGTAACCTTTGATGAGAATAATAGTACAGCTGCTATTCCCGATAATGAAGATGACAGACACCGCAAACCATCAACTTCTACACCCGTGGATACAACATCTGGAACCAGTTCTCTGGAAAGCTTACCAAAGAAATTTTATTTCACACCATCACATCCGGAAAACTTGGTAATAGGTGAAGTATCAAAAGGAGTAAGTACTCGATCATTAGTTAGAGACTCTATAGCTAGCACTGTATTTATTTCTCAAATAGAACCCAAAAACGTTAACTTCAATGTGGGAAAGTGATTCCTTGTTTGGATGGATGTAATCACTTTTCCCCAATTTTCCTTTCATTGGGAATCATTTTTCTTTCGTCTTCAATTTTTTTGGCTCCCAAACATAGGAAAGTAATCATTTTCCTTTTCTAACCCAAAAATTCCATGAACCAAACGAGGCCTAAAGCTGGAAGTTCATGGTTCATCATGACAATAAATTCTCTTTCACTGAACATATCATTGTACACTGATTTGATTCGAACATACTTCAATTCCCAGCGGACGCTATAGTAAAAAAAAAGCTGGAAAAGTTCACAGTTCATCATGACGAGAGAATCTCTTTCCAGTGGACGCTACAGTAAAGCTGAGAAGTGTGAAAGACTGACTTCTCCAGCTTTCACAAGAACAGAACAGGTGTAGCGTCAAGGTCATTATGAGAAGAATCTCTTTCCAGTGGACGCTACAGTAAAGCTGAGAAGTGTGAAAGACTGACTTCTCCAGCTTTCACAAGAACAGAACAAGTGTAGCGTCAACGTCATTATGAGAAGAATCTCTTTCCAGTGGACGCTACACTAAAGCTGAGAAGTGTGAAAGACTGACTTCTCCAGCTTTCACAAGAACAGAACAGGTGTAGCGTCAAGGTCATTATGAGAAGAATCTCTTTCCAGTGGACGCTACAGTAAAGCTGAGAAGTGTGAAAGACTGACTTCTCCAGCTTTCACAAGAACAGAACAGGTGTAGCGTCAAGGTCATTATGAGAAGAATCTCTTTCCAGTGGACGCTACAGTAAAGCTGAGAAGTGTGAAAGACTGTAGCGCCAATATTACAGTATATCCACTTCCATTGTTGTTCTTTATTTTTTTATTATTATCAATGGCTCCTAGACTTTTTAATAGAGGGAAGAGGATTAAGACTGAAGGAGCTTCATCATCAAATCCTCCTTCTCCTCCTCCAAATCCAATTCATCCATTGTTCAATCCTCCTCCTCCTAATGCCAACACTTATAATGAGCATATTTTTGTATCGTTAGAAGCCTCTAACGAGTGGTACTCCGATTTTCGCTCACGAAATGTTGTACCAGGACATCCCATTAACTTCACAATATTTTCTAAATTTGATCATAATTTCAAGGATCTATGTCTTGATGAACTTGTGTCCACATCGTCACTCATTTATCTCAATGCAATTCAAATGTTTTTATTGCAATATGACCAACGATGACCGAAGAATCTACTCTCGGGTCGCCGGCATTGATATTATGTTTGATGACTTTGACCTAGCTGAATATCTTGAACTCCCTGACCCCAATTCTTGGGAGCGTATTGTTGATGCTCGTGAATTCCAATTTGTTGGTGATATCACACTCGAAGGCTTTAAGGATATGATGTGTGCACCCAAAACCCGCTATCGTAAACTTCGGGCCAAGTATCTCAACAACCATTTTTATGAACTTCATCGCATCATTTTCTCTTCCATCCTGCCAAAAGCAGGATCTACCGATGAGGTTACTTATCATGAGATTACCGTCCTTACTCCATTCGAGACATGTTGTGCGACCGCTTCCGTTTGGAAGACGATCGCTACACCCAGCTGGACTATCGGACCACTCTGCAGATGAGCGCTATCAGCAATACCCTGCATGATATCCAGTACAACATGGCCCGGCATCCCACTATGTTGTTTCCTACGGGTCGGGACCCTTCTCGCGAAGGTTACCGGATTGACGATCCATGGGCCATGCGGTATTTGGATCCTGATGCGGCGTTTGTTGATCCTCGTTGCTCTGCCAATGAGCCATCTGATTCGGCCGGTCCATCCCGCTCTCATGCTCCGTGATGGTTGTGGTCTTCTACCTGCTGCTGCTGCTAATGTTCACTTTTAGTTATGCTCTTTCATTTCATGTTTTTAGTACTATTTTCACTATGTTTTAGTTTATGACTTCAGTTTGTCATGTATGACTTCTAGTTTATTTACTTTGCAATATCAAAACTGCTAGTTGTCTCTATCAATGGTTGGTTATGGTTATAGTTCTGTGATTGCTATCTTCACTGTCTTTTTTTTTCTCATTACGGGGGAGCTATGATTCATTTTGCTACGTAACAAAGGGGGAGAAGAATAGATATTTGATTAATGTGATCTTGTATATGTTGTTGGATATTATGAATTGTGTTGTGCTTGGATAATAATTTTGTATCAGGACGAAAACCGAAATATTTATTTGCGGGGGAGCCGACATCTACTTGTGGTGGAGCTACTTCATATGTACAAACTACTTAATTCCCTTCAACATGTGTCCAGGTATGAATGTTGCGACATACAAATATCGTTTTGCAAATTATCAAAATGGGGGAGATTGTTGACCCAAACTGGATCACAGTCAACCTAATTTAGAGAATTAACAAAACGATATCTGATATGATCCAAGACGACACATCGAGCTCAAGACAAGAACATCATCTACAACATATCAAATTCAAGACAGACGTCGTCGACAAGTTGTTACATGGCAAATGTACTTGTACTGAGTCTGTAATTTTTTTATTTTATTAAGTCTACGAACATGTACGTTGAGTCGCACTGAGTCATCTCAACCCTAGACTTACTTCTCCAAGCTCTACCATACAAAACGAGACAATCCCTGAACCAAAGCAAACCATTCTAGCCTACATAAACATTCTGGTCCAAGGGAATGAGAATTCGGGCCGAAAACTCTGTCCTAGGCAGAATTCGGGCCGAACTCTGCCCCCTAAATTTCAGGATGCTAATTTTTAGGAACACCTTGATCTAGGCTGTCAAACGTTCAAATTTTTGAATATTAAGACAATTCTGGCCGAATTCTGCCTCCTCAGACTAGCATATATAGGGCTTGGTTTCTCTCATTTCAAATCATCTCTCACTCTCAATCTTCTAAGCCTAATACATTCTAAGTCTTCCTCTTCCAATCTACTAACTACAAAACTTCCTAAGCTCCAAGGTGCTCAAGTGGGATTCAGTTAGAAGTTCTGTGCAAGAGTTGTAAAGAAGTCACTTGGACAATTCCAAGTTTCGCCTCTGCGAAGTTGTAAGAAGTTGGCGTGCTCTTCTGAGTAAAGGCACGTGTGTGTACCCTATTTCACAAATAGTAGATTTCAATCATGAGCGAGAGTTCTCAGGCCTAGACTAATCCTCCACGAGGGAAACCAGGTTAAATCGCTGTGTTTACGTATGTTGATCTCTATTAATTTCTGCATTACTACTCTGATTACTTACTGTCTTGGTAGTTACTTTCTGGACTTGTTATAGAGTTGAATTTTTAATTGGTTATTATTGACACAAACTTCTCCCCTCTAGAGTTGCCTACACGTAACTTTATGGTCATGGTTTTGAAAATACTAAAATTTCTTATTCACTTTCGGTTTAGGCTTTTGGTTTTGGTCCAAAACCCAAAACCGAATAAGACTTGTACAATTAGTAAATACCCTCAATTTTATGCATATTTTATGATTAAATATGTGTATATTTTGAAACCAACAGTTCTATGCATGTGTTTTAAAGCTCAACTTTGGTAATTTAATAACTAATCTAATTTTGGGCCCAACTTTAAAATGCAACAAATCTATGTATACAAATTACAATTTTTAATATAACTTAACCGCAATTCTAACTTTAGGTCCGACTTATTAAACAACAAAAATAGCCCAACCGAACAAACCGAATAAATTATTGGTTCGGTTTCAGTTATGGCTAATTTCGGTTTTGAGTTTTTAGAAATTTGGTTTATTAGGTTTGACTATTTCGGTTCGGTTGAAATCGAACAAACCGAACGCTCTCCCAAAAATAGTATATTTGATTCTACTAACTTATAGCTTTCTCCTATGGTTGTCAACTCGTGTATCGTATAGCGTATTGATTTGCTTCCGTGTCGTATCGTGTATCTTATGATACAACTCTAAAAGTTTAGGTCTATACTTCTAACTCCATATTGAACGTGATTTAATATAGTTTTCCCATAATTGTTTAACTTGTTTCATCTTTACATATATACCTAGTTCCGGAATCCATATTTTAAGTATACATTACATGACTTAACTAAAAGAAAAAATCAATACTAGCTATCGGCTTATATGTATCGTATTGGATCAATGAAATGAAAGTATTCTTATCGTATCTAAGATACGTATAGTGTATCGTAAGACACTAACAACATTGATTGAATCTAGTAAAATAACAACATAATGTTTCTCCCAAAAGTAACATTTTATCCGCAACAAAGAGATGAATATGTCATAAAGGACCTCCACATCAATTATAAGAATAAACTAGAAAAAAATATGTAAAATATTAACTTATGAAAACATAAAGAACAAACAGTATGTAAACTACATATTTTCTTACAATGAACAGTGGGAAAAATATGGAAACTACATCTGCATCATGTAGTTTCAAAAATCTTCAGTTTCAAATTTCATATGATGACACATAAAAGAATAATATCAATAACCATAAAATAACCATAAAGCAATGAAGACAAGCAACCTGCAAACAAGCCAGTGTTTCGCCAAAGAATAATGTATTTCCATTTGAAAGCAGGCAAATTCTGTCGAAGAGACCAAAGACTTCTGTGCTGCTCTGATACATAGTAAAAATAAGAGTGCAACCTGTGCTTGCAAGTTTCTTCAACGTCACCATCAACAGAAGTGCGGATACACTGGAAAGAAGTACACGTATGGAAGCATGAGTTATGCAAAATTTTGAGTAGCAACAAAATAGGAGGGTTGCAAGAATGTTGGAACTAAGCCCCAATAATTAATGAAAATATAGGCAAACCTGTCAAGTTGGTAAAGAGGTTTGTCTATAAATAAAGCATGAGGTCTCATTAAAAGCTCTCTAGCAATACTGACACGTCTCCTCTCACCGGTAGGAAGACTCTTCATAAAACAGTGCCCACCAATGAGTTTGTCTGAGTAATCTCCTAAGGACATTGCTGCAATGGCATCCTCCACAAAACTCTTCTTTTGGGAAAAGAAACCAGGAAGTTGTAAGAGTGCTGCATAGTGTAACATCTCGCGCACAGTCAGTGATTCAATCAGCACATCTTCCCTATCAATGCATCCCTGCAAAAGGATAATAGATAATAACAGTCACATTACTAATTGATGCAGTATACTAACAAAGTAATGAAATTAAAATCTATAACCGGAAAATATTGAGGGAATACAATAACATGTGCAACAAGGCATCTAATGAAAATATATCAGCTGCATCCCCCTTTTTTCACATTTTTATCATTTAAGCAATACAAAAGGCATACAGCAATAAACTGGGACATTATGGAGAAATAAGCCTGTCCACTTGTCCAGTTACCCTTGGATTATACGACAGATGGGATCCCCTAAGAAGAAATATATAGCGCAGAGATGAATATGTCATAAAGGACCTCCACATCAATTATAAGAATAAACTAGAAAAAATATGTAAATATTAACTTATGAAAACATAAAGAAGAAACAGTATGTAAACTACATATTTTCTTACAATGAACAGTGGGAAAAATATGGAAACTACATCTGCATCATGTAGTTTCAAAAATCTTCAGTTTCAAATTTCATATGATGACACATAAAAGAATAATATCAATAACCATAAAGCAATGAAGACAAGCAACCTGCAAACAAGCCAGTGTTTCGCCAAAGAATAATGTATTTCCATTTGAAAGCAGGCAAATTCTGTCGAAGAGACCAAAGACTTCTATGCTGCTCTGATACATAGTAAAAATAAGAGTGCAACCTGTGCTTGCAAGTTTCTTCAACGTCACCATCAACAGAAGTGCGGATACACTGGAAAGAAGTACACGTATGGAAGCATGAGTTATGCAAAATTTTGAGTAGCAACAAAATAGGAGGGTTGCAAGAATGTTGGAACTAAGCCCCAATAATTAATGAAAATATAGGCAAACCTGTCAAGTTGGTAAAGAGGTTCGTCTATAAATAAAGCATGAGGTCTCATTAAAAGCTCTCTAGCAATACTGACACGTCTCCTCTCACCGGTAGGAAGACTCTTCATAAAACAGTGCCCACCAATGAGTTTGTCTGAGTAATCTCCTAAGGACATTGCTGCAATGGCATCCTCCACAACACTCTTCTTTTGGGAAAAGAAACCAGGAAGTTGTAAGAGTGCTGCATAGTGTAACATCTCGCGCACAGTCAGTGATTCAATCAGCACATCTTCCCTATCAATGTATCCCTGCAAAAGGATGATAGATAATAACAGTCACATTACTAATTGATGCAGTATACTAACAAAGTAATGAAATTAAAATCTATAACCGGAAAATATTGAGGGAATACAATAACATGTGCAACAAGGCATCTAATGAAAATATATCAGCTGCATCTCCCTTTTTTCACATTTTTATCATTTAAGCAATACAAAAGGCATACAGCAATAAACTGGGACATTATGGAGAAATAAGCCTGTCCACTTGTCCAGTTACCCTTGGATTATACGACAGATGGGATCCCCAAAGAAGAAATATATAGCGCAGAAAGAGTACCTTTGAAAGGCAGACAAACGATAGACGTGGAGAAAATAAATATGCAAAAGGGAGAAACAATTTGGGTAATCAGGAAACTTAATAAATGTAGAGAAAGAACATGAGCAGTAATGACGATTTATCTTCAGCAACCAACTGCAACATAGTGGTTCCAAGAATCATGGTTCAAGTTTGTCTTCATGACAAAATAATATACCCATTGTGGATCATCCACATTTTTTTGCACAAACTAAAAGCACATGTTGCTTACGGGTGCATGATGTCAAGGACTTAGTATTTTTGCTAGCACTTTATCCCGTGCGGCGCACTATCTTCCTTCTCGAAGACTCGTGCAAATCTTCCCCGAACGCTTAGCTAGATCGCTAAGGCGATATTATAAATATTGTGGAGCAAAAGGGAGAGATTGGAAGATTAAAACTTCACTATACTAGAAAGAGACTACAACTTTGGGTAGTGAGGAACAAATGAGGCATCCCCCTTATTTATAGTGCTCATAGAACTTTACATGAAAACTTCTGGAAAGGAATATTCCAGGAATTATTCTCCTACTAAACAAGGACAAAGGAATATTCTCGGACCTAGATATTTCCAAGGAAGCTTCTAGAGCATCTAAAAAGACCATGAGTCTTCATGAAGATTCCACTATCTTCCAGAGCATTCCATCATCTTATAGAGAATTCCGGAAGCTTCCAACATAATCCCGGTCCGTAGAGAGTTATGCAAGTCCGTCTCAGTGGGACGCAAACTTTTGTGCGTGACATTCTCCCCCACCTGTTTCGTCGATGTCCACGTCGACGGGTGCACCAAGTCTCGATACGATGTCCACTCTCGTAGGCATGATCGCTGCGCATTGTCCCTCCTTTGTGCATCTCGTGCGGCGCTTCCCTTTGTCTATCTTTTTCTCAAGATCGGAAGCAAACTGGTTCGCCGCACCAACTCTGGCCTCGGTCTGTGCCCCCCTCAGCACAGGACGGATCTCGTGCAGGCTATCGAGTCGCCGATCCCCCTCGTCTTGTGGCTGCACTTGGTTCTGCACACCTCCGCGCATGAGAATCCCATTGCAAGCCTTTCGACCTGAATGGCCCCCACGAGCTTTAAGCAACTCCTTGCGCGAGTTACTCTGCCTCGTTGTTTCTGCCTCCGCGCAGCTTGCGACACGCATCTCTGCACTCATGCACAGTCCAGTAGCACGGTCCACCTCCCTCCGCGGAAGTGGCTCCTCAGGATGCCCCTTTGCAAAACCCTTGGTCTCACACGAAAGGCCTTCTTCCTCGAAGTCTTCCTTCTTCTCGAGCACCGCTAGGTATGTCGTCTTCCTTTTGCCACCCTTCTTGAGCTGAGTAGCGGAGATAGCTTTTCCCTTTGAAGGCTTGCCTCGTCCAGCTTTTACCATAAATGATGAGCCTTCCTCCATGAACCGACAACTCCGAAATGTGGCATCGGAATCGCCTTAGCCGCGATAAGAAAATTCATGTCCAGTATCATCTTGAAGTCATCCAACTATGTAGCGGTGAAATTGGCAACACCCGACCAATTTCTCACGTCTATGCGGACTCCCTTGGATACCCCCTGCACGGGGCTCGCCTCCGTATTAACCGCCTTCATCATGCTAGAATCTTCCTCCACGGCTAGACCCAAGCGACGGGCCTCCACGTCCGAGATGAACTTATGAGTGGCGCCCGTGTCAACCAACGCCCGTGTGCTCATGCCATTGATCCTCACGTCAACGTATATGAGCTCCCTGCTCGGAGTCCTCGACACAGCAGACTTGGTCTTCACGGTGTTGAGTAAGCGCAACGCTCCCATGTGTGCTCCCACTTCGCACTCTTCGTCCTCCACCTCCTCACTTTGGACGATATTCACATGCATGCTCCTCATCGGACAATTTCGAGCAAAGTGCTTCTCTCCGCATATGAAGCACGAAATAACTCATTCGGATTGGGTCTTCTCGTGCTTCTTCCCCTCGGACGGATCCTCCTTAGGAGAGCTCTCCCGCTCTCCTCCACCATTCCCCTTGGTGGACTTTAGCTTGGCCTCGACATCGTTGTCGTCCCACATGTACTCGACGAGCCGCTCAGCTGCTGCCACGGCGGTGTTCAAGTCTTGCACCATCTGTCGCTGCAATTCTTGAACCGCCCACGATTTGAGTCCATCGAGGAAGAAGAACAAACGATCCTCCTCGCCCATGCTAGATATCGCGAGCATCAAGCATGTAAACTCCGCAATGTACTCCTTGATCGCCCCGGTATGCTTGAGTTGCCGCAAGCTCCGCTCGCTGCAAACTCCACGTTCTCCAGATAGAATTGAGACTTGATCTCTTTCTTGAGATCCTCCCAAGTCTCTATCAAGCACAAACCATTCTCGGCTTCCATGCACCTTCGACGCCACCACAACATAGCATCGTCGGTGAAATAGAGTGAAGCAATATCCACCTTCTCGACGTCATCGTTGATGTGCAACGCCTTGAAGTATCGCTCCACGTTCCATAAGAAGTTCTCAACTTTTTTGGCACCCCGCTGAAGGATTTTGGCTCAGGGACCTTCCTTCGCCTCGGGGCCTCCCTACTCAAAGGTCCACCGTTCGCAACGGCCTTCTCCAGAATGGCAACTTTGGTCTTGAGTTCTCCGTTGTCACGCCCCGATCCGGGAAATCGCTCGTCCTCGCTAGATTTTACCCAAATCATCGTCCTCGCTGGGGGGTGATGCCGCACGAACCTGGAGTTGCGCTCGTGCAAGGCAAGATAACGGTTCACATAGTGATTATCTCAAATTCGTAACATAAGCAGCGGAAGGAAACAAAGTATAACACAAGAATCTCTTTTATTCATAATGAACTGGAGATTACAAAGGCTCTGAATAGCCCAACATATATGCCAATTGGCTACAACGCTCATGATCTCTCTAGCTCACAAAGAATTACATTGTTCCATACATTATGCCTCTTTATAGCCACCAAGTAGTCTTCGGCCGAACATCTCCATGTCGCAAGTCCGAACGCCTATGCGGAAGCTCCTCTTGAACGCCAAGGACTCCATGCCTCGGCACGTCCAAGCCAAGCTCCGCCCCGAGCCGAACATACCTGAACCTGCACATAAACTAGTGGGGGATTAGTGCTTTCGTCCTCGCTTCGCACTGATCAAGACCCGCTCGCACCCAACCCAAACACTTAATCATTTAGTGAAACATGCAACTTAATTGGTGATCTTTCTATTTAGCCTTAGGATCAGTTTCATAGCAATACTTAAACATAGCATATTATCATAAATGTGTTCCATACCGTGTTCCTGCAGCAGATACAGTTAGCCATAATATGAACATAACATAGTGTTTCGTGCTCATCTTCATTCCTCTTGCCTAGCCTGCCATGGTTAGAATACATAAGCATTCATACAATTCGCGCAGCCAACCAATCATAACCGTAAACATATGTATAAGGGTGGCAGGCCCTGCGTCTGCACCCAACTCTCATCTCAGCCCACCGGCCCCATCTATATGAAGGTCACGGTGTTTCGTACCGTAATGGACTTGGCCTCTCTTATGTGTAACCCTACAATCACTTCGATACGGGTTGCTAGCCCAGTATCCGAAGAATCCCAAACTTACGGATATCATAGCTTATCACAGCACTGGACGGTCGCAATCCGTCCGAATGTTGTGCACCATAAATACCACACATAATTTCCTCCTAGGCCGAACGGTCCCGGTGCCCCGGCGTAACCGTCCGAGGGAAGCCGCACCCGTGTACGGGCCATCCGAGTCCATTGACCATGCAATATGCGCCATAGCAAACACACATAACATTCCAACCAATCCTCCGCTGCATAAACATAGTCTCGTTCCATAAACGGTTTCCCGTGCCATAAACATATTCGCGTCTCATAAACATAATCCACCATCCATATGGGGAGCTCCGTCGGCGTTATGCCCCAACACATCCATATTAATGCACGACGCCCAACGGCTTAGTCATCTCATACTCATATTCAATGCGTACCATTCGTAAGTCATTCTCAAAGCCTAGTTCCGTAGTTACTTAGTCTTTTTGTTGCATAAGTGCCCGAGGACACGCTCAGCGCCGTAATCAATGTTCTACGCCTAGTGTTCAATGTTCTCGGAGCCGTGCACATGATGCACATCTCATATTGTTTTTCAATGTTCTAGTATCACCGTCCTACCGCGACTCGTACACTTGATGCACGTCGCTTTAATTGTGCAATGTTCAATGTTCTACCTTAATGTTCAACACATACTTAGACCTTTCGTCGCCGAGCCACGCTCGCTAACTCGATAACATCTTATGCATACAATGACATATTTTATTAGACGTGAAGGAATAGGGAGAGAGAGTCAAGAACCCGCCCACCTTAAGCCGATACGCCTTGCCGTCTCGCCGATTGAAGCGTCTCGCTTCCATAACTCGATCGCATAGCTAACTCCCGGACTTAGTCATTCCTTTGAACTACTCGGTTGATTTGGCCTATCGTGCCCATGCCACAATCCGTTGCAAGGCCACGATTTGGTTTCGCGAACACTTCATTGCATAAGGCAAAATGTCGACCTCTTATCGTCCAGCGTAAAAGCATAGCCTGCACACCAGATCAACTAAAATCAGCACTTGCTCAACGGGACTTATCTTTTGCATCGATTCGATTCATAGATTCCAACCGACTCAAAGCTTACCTTTGGCCAACGTAACACTTGCATCGATTCGCATCGATACCTCATCGGGTCAACGCAACTCTTCGAGTCAACGACTCATCGTAATGCACCGTACGGAGCGGGACATTACATAATATACCACTCAAAATCAGGTTCGTCCTCGAACCGAAACCAACACTTATTCCAAGTGCCCCGCATAGATCGTTTCACGATCTCGTACTACTATCGTTGGAATCATACAACTTAGTTTGGATCATACACATATTTTAGGCGTCCCACCAATATATGCATTTCAGCCAAGCTCAGTTGTAGGATATCGGGACAACTAACAAGCTCAACTTAAATCCTCAAGCACCAATCGGTCCGTACTCGACTTAGTCATATCTTAGCGCATATTCCCAAATACTTCTCGTATGCATCATCCCATAACATGCGATCCTCTTCCAACATCTCTGTATATAACTTGATTCAAACCCGTAACTTCGATCTCATAAGTTTCTTCAACGGCCATCTAACGCATGCATTGCATCAAGTCATTGCGCATCCGATCGCAACAATTCTCTACAACGCCTATTCGCCCAACCGTTTGCCTATCTCTCACGTAACCCAAGGCTTTCATCCAATCATTCATAACACTTGGCCTTAATGACATGGACTAAGTCCACGTCTCAATTTCCTTTGTCTACAATCCGTACTAAGTCTCGCACACAACTATCCCAACACGACCCACATTCTCGAACTGTCTACGCATTGCGTCTGGGGCTACCCCCGCTAGGTAACTTATCCAGACATCATGCTTAATCTCTCCCGACCCAGAGGTCATCTTGAGTCTACGATGCTCAAAGGCAACAATCTTCCCGACCCAAGGTCTCTTACGATACGTCCATCTCCTATTCTCAGTCGAATGGAATTCCTTACCCAATTTTCGAATCAATCTCGACTACTTCGTTTTGTAACATAATATAGATCGCGCGCTCAACACACGTAGCCTAACCGTTACTCAAGCCGATCTACGACACAACTCTTAGGGTCGTTCTCCTATCCGTCGCTCTCGCGCATTGCAAAATCCTTGCAATCGCCTTACCGCATCACTATACTAGGCACGTTCCTTAACATATACTCGATCATCGACTACCCAAGTCTATCTGCGTATCCATTCGATCGATCATAACTTTCTAACCATATCGATCTAGTCGAAGGCTACTCGCTAACTTCCGAAACACGATACTCACTCGCTTAGACTTATCCTCAATATGCACTACATCATTCCTCCTCCTCGATAAAATTTCTTACGCGACTTCTTCAGGGTCATCCTATGGGACTTCAACATTTATTTGATTTGGCGGTCAAGTCTTCTAGGGTCATCTGCTCCGAAACTACGCTCGATAATTGGAGATCATCAACGAGGGACAGTTACAACGAACCATGCTATATCCTATTGCGGAGCCAAATCAATTCACGACGCTTCCTATGGAACTTTACCCAATCCGACATACTTTACAAATCCGCAATTTATCTATCCCCCGCGCAACTGATGCGCAATCACTTATGCACATTGCATGCCGTTACTACTCGAATCACTCATATATTACCGTCGACTATCCTTGCCAGTCATATGACATCTACTCGCCTCAAGCCCGAGTTTACCTATCCGTGATCATAGCTCGACACATTCCGTACTCATCAAAACCATCCTCGAACGACTTTCGTATCAAACTACAAGTCAAATCCGATTTTTGCTGCGCCTTGCAAGTTTGATCATCCCGGCTGTATGAATCACCATACCAGCGCTCACGCGAAATGATTGCCCTGATTTGGTGCGACGCATGTGCGATGCTGGAGTTGCACTCGCATAAGACAAGAATGTCGACATTGTGGTTATCCTCGAAACAATCAAGCACTTTCGATTCCATCCGAGTAACATCCGTCCACTCTTAAATTTTCCGAAGCACTCCTACTATTATCATCTCAATTGCCATAACTTAACTTGCATCTTATTCATCCAACAACAATGCTCAACATAATTTTCGTTCATTCGATCAGAGTATCCCCGAGTTATTGCATATCGTCTTTGATACGCCTCAATACCATCGTCGATATGCATAACTTGAACATCTTCCTTTCTCATAAGCTCAAACCCGTTACAATCATTGCCATTATCCGAACTCGAATACGAATCAAGTCTCGCACTTATCAAGATCCATTCAATTGTAACTACTTAACATCGTCGCGACACAATTTTAAATTTACATATCCATTCTCATATCCCTAACTCGCACTTCCAAATCGTGCTACCGACTCCTCGCGCTAACCCAAATCTGTTCGTACGATTTCTCCGTACCTACTCAACACGTTCCGAACAAGCTTCCGTACTAACTCAACATAAATTTGACCGGTTCGACCATTTCCTCAACGTACATTTCTTCGCTATGCTCAGCCTATCGTTCGACTTATACTTAACGAATTCTCGTCCGACGTATCCTCTATAGGTACGACTTCACGCATAATCGTTCAACTCAATCCATCAAAGCATACTTACATCGACTTCTCTCAAGTCATTCCTAATCGAGTCTCGGTACTACTTCGTCCGTTGAGGACAAACATATCGTAACGACATAATCGTCTCGACGAAATCTATCGCAAGTCACCAATCGACTTAACATAGCTACCGCTAAGTGGTATCCCATATACCACTCAGGATCGAGCCTATCGTTATCTATACAATACTTCGCTATACTTGCTCGCACAAGTGGTATTGCATATACCACTCGAAATCGAGTCATTACTCGACATCACATTCCGCATAGGTCCGACATTTATTCCTCAATCAACTATCCCGTATGGCGATCCTTCCGATCCCAGCTCTAGCGTTCGGTCAAGTTTGACATACATTCGATCTAACAGTACCATGGCGATCATATCGATCACACCCGCAACATTCGCTTATTCAAAGCTCAACGCAACATTCGGCCAACATACACGTTCGCCTACTCAGCTCGACTTAGCGACCAATTCGACTCGTTACTATCGCATCCACGATCTTCCAATCTCACTCGTTACAACTCGTGCAACAATTCATTCTCGATACTTAAGGTCTTTACTCAATCTCGTGCAATATATCGCTATCCATCCGCATAGCCATACAACACGCATCATACCATATCGACTCGTTGCACCGATACAACGAACGATTCACGACTTGCTGCACTCCGTGCAACCAACAACGTATAACCGTTCGCATAGCCACATAATACGCATCGCCTCACATATCGACCCGTTGTACTTCGTGCAACCAACGACACATCTCCTCGCACTTCGTGCAACCAACAACACAACTCCTCGCACTTCGTGCGATCAACAATACGCATATCATTGCACTTCATGCAACCAACATCACCATATTCGTTGCACTTCGTGCAATCAATGACTCACAACTTTCTTGCACTTAGGAAAACCATAATCTCATAACCCGTTGCACTTCGTGCAACCAACACTCTCCGATGGCACCCGGAGATAGCGTGATAGTCACGACATACTTGTGGCAGACTACGCACTTAATATAGACTTATTGTATGGAACATCCAATGTAGCGTCGAGCAGATCCATGAGCTATGCGGTTGCGGAAACAACTTAGAGTCAACTGAATTCGATAGCGAAGCAACTGAGGGTCAAAGAGATTCATGCACGGTCCAGAGGATGGAACCGCTCTGATACCAACTTGTCACGCCCCGATCCGGAAAATCGCTTGTCCTCGCTAGATTTTATCCAAATCATCGTCCTCGCTGGGGCGTGATGCCGCACGAGCCTGGAGTTGCGCTCGTGCAAGGCAAGATAACGGTTCACATAGTGATTATCTCAAATTCGTAACATAAGCAGCGGAAGGAAACAAAGTATAACACAAGAATCTCTTTTATTCATAATGAACTGAAGATTACAAAGGCTCTGAATAGCCCAACATATATGCCAATTGGCTCTCATGATCTCTCTAGCTCACAAAGAATTACATTGTTCCATACATTATGCCTCTTTATAGCCACCAAGTAGTCTTCGGCCGAACATCTCCATGTCGCAAGTCCGAACGCCTATGCGGAAGCTCCTCTTGAACGCCAAGGACTCCATGCCTCGGCACGTCCAAGCCAAGCTCCGCCCCGAGCCGAACATACCTGAACCTGCACATAAACTAGTGGGGGATTAGTGCTTTCGTCCTCGCTTCGCACTGATCAAGACCCGCTCGCACCCAACCCAAACACTTAATCATTTAGTGAAACATGCAACTTAATTGGTGATCTTTCTATTTAGCCTTAGGATCAGTTTCATAGCAATACTTAAACATAGCATATTATCATAAATGTGTCCCATACCGTGTTCCTGCAGCAGATACAGTTAGCCATAATATGAACATAACATAGTATTTCGTGCTCATCTTCATTCCTCTTGCCTAGCCTGCCATGGTTAGAATACATAAGCATTCATACGATTCGCGCAGCCAACCAATCATAACCGTAAACATATGTATAAGGGTGGCAGGCCCTGCGCCTGCATCCAACTCTCATCTCAGCCCACCGGCCCTATCTATATGAAGGTCACGGTGTTTCGCACCGTAATGGACTTGGCCTCTCTTATGTGTAACCCTACAATCACTTCGATACGGGTTGCTAGCCCAGTATCCGAAGGATCCCAAACTTACGGATATCATAGCTTATCACAGCACTGGACGGTCGCAATCCGTCCGAATGTTGTGCACCATAAATACCACACATAATTCACTCCTAGGCCGAACGGTCCCGGTGCCCCGGCGTAACCGTCCGAGGGAAGCCGCACCCGTGCACGGGCCATCCGAGTCCATTGACCATGCAATACGCGCCATAGCAAACACACATAACATTCCAACCAATCCTCCGTTGCATAAACATAGTCTCGTTCCATAAACGGTTTCCCGTGCCATAAACATATTCGCGTTTCATAAACATAATCCACCATCCATATGGGGAGCTCCGTCGGCGTTATGCCCCAACACATCCATATTGATGCACGACGCCCAACGGCTTAGTCATCTCATACTCATATTCAATGCATACCATTCGTAAGTCATTCTCAAAGCCTAGTTCCGTAGTTACTTAGTCTTTTCGTTGCATAAGTGCCCGAGGACACGCTCAGCGCCGTAATCAATGTTCTACGCCTAGTGTTCAATGTTCTCGGAGCCGTGCACATGATGCACATCTCATATTGTCTTTCAATGTTCTAGCATCACCGCCCTACCGCGACTCGTACACTTGATGCACGTCGCTTTAATTGTTCAATGTTCAATGTTCTACCTTAATGTTCAACACATACTTAGACCTTTCGTCGCCGAGCCACGCTCGCTAACTCGATAACATCTTATGCATACAATGACATATTTTATTAGACGTGAAGGAATAGGGAGAGAGAGTCAAGAACCCGCCCACCTTAAGCCGATACGCCTTGCCGTCTCGCCGATTGAAGCGTCTCGCTTCCATAACTCGATCGCATAGCTAACTCCCGGACTTAGTCATTCCTTTGAACTACTCGGTTGATTTGGCCTATCGTGCCCATGCCACAATCCGTTGCAAGGCCACGATTTGGTTTCGCGGACACTTCATTGCATAAGGCAAAATGCCGACCTCTTATCGTCCAGCGTAAAAACATAGCCTGCACACCAGATCAACTAAAATCAGCACTTGCTCAACGGGACTTATCTTTTGCATCGATTCGATTCATAGATTCCAACCGACTCAAAGCTTACCTTTGGCCAACGTAACACTTGCATCGATTCGCATCGATACCTCATCGGGTTAACGCAACTCTTCGAGTCAACGACTCATCGTAATGCACCTTACGGAGCGGGGCATTACATCCGTAACTCTCGACCACGGTCTTTAGCTCCTCGTAGTCTTGGACCTTCCTACGCAAGTCCTCAATCTCCGCACGATGCCCCTTGAGCTCCTTCCTCAAGTGCGGATCAGATCTCTTGGAATTGCTCCCGAAAGATTGCCATGGACGAAGCGACGTCGCTCTCCAGCCCACAAAGTACTCTTCTAGCCTCGTGTTGCTTTGCTCCACGGAGCCCATGCGCATCTCCATGTCCTTCGAACCCGTCTCCAAGACTCCAACGCGCTCGACAAGACCCACAAGGCTACGCTCCGCCGTAGACTCCTTGCTTTTGCCCTTCTTGTGCGTCTTGGCGTACCCCTCCTTAGGCGACGTGGGTCCCTCCTAGACGTTCTCGGATGTCGACATGTTACCAACCTGGCTCTGATACCACTTGTCACGGACTTAGTATTTTTGCTAGCAATCTGTCCCGTGCAGCGCACTATCTTCTTTCTTGAAAACTCGTGTAAGCCTTCCCCGAACGCTTAGCTAGATCGCTAAGGCGATATTGAGAATATTGTGGAGCAAAAGAGAGATTGGAAGATTAAAACTTCAATACACTAGAAAGAAACTACAACTTTGGGTGGTAAGGAACAAATGAGACCTCCCCCTTATTTATAGTGCTCATAGAGCTTTACATGGAAACTTTTGGAAAGGAATATTCCAGGGATTATTCTCCTACTAAATAAGGACAAAGGAATATTCTCGGGCCTAGATATTTCCAAGGAAGCTTCTAGAGCATCTAGAAAGATCATGAGTCTTCATAAAGATTCCACTATCTTCCAGAGGATTCCACCATCTTCTAGAGAATTTCGGAAGCTTCCAACATAACCCCGGTCCGTAGAGAGTTATGCAAGTCCGTCTCGATGGAGCACAAACTTTTATGCTCGACAATGAGCTTCAAATATGCCGCAAAACAGGTAGGCCTCTTACATATCAATAGAGTTCGAGTCTCTCTTGCATGAATCTGCCCTGCTATATATATGTGGCACATTGATGGAAAAGGATTTGCTTATGAAGATAACAAGTCATACCAAAGACCGTATGTTAAAGCTAAAAAAAAAAATTCCTACTTTAAAGTGTGCATCTCCACCATGTCAGACATGACACATGTATTCATCCATGTTGATACTTGTCTAAAGATCCTGAGCACTTGCAAAGACATCCCTAAGAAATACGAATATCCATAAAGTGAGTAACAAGGTAATACATTAATAGCTTTGTTTATTATATCACTCTTTTATGCTTGTGTTCATATTTATCGAGTAACACACAAACAACCCTGTCATTGTATTGGGAAAAGAATTTTAAAAAATGTTGTTGCTGAAGTTGCATCGTGGTCAGCAGCGACAAGCATCCACAAGATACATTGTGTTTGTTCAAGATATTTATGTGCTTTTGCAGCGAACAAGTCATTCGGGTCGACCAGAAGCCAAGGTTTCTAGGCGAAATAATCCAACAAGATAAACCCTAAGGGTCTGCTTGTGTCACTCCCCGATCCCGATATACGTATTCTTTCATGAATCATGTACATGGTATCCTGTATTTAGCATGTGCATAATTCTATTTATTATTTATTAATGGTTGCATGTAGCCTTCAAGCATGTCATTAGTGGAATGGTTCGAGCATGTTTAGATATTAGGGTTTTCTTAAGCCAACCCAATCCCTATATATATTATCTTCCTCACTCTCTCTCCTCATTCACTCTTCCATTCATTTCCCTCAACCACCTCCATTAGGCAAGTACAACTTGCTCAAAAGTGGAGATTTGTACATTTTTCATCCTTAATTTTTCCTTTGATATTATTTGTCTATATTGTTCTTCTCATCATCCTCTACAAGTTTAGTACTTGGTATTTTCGGTTTTGATGGATGGATTCTTGTAGATCTAAGTTTATGTCATTTTCGATTTTCCTTGGTTTTGATCTATTAAACTTGTTTGTTTTCAAAATCTAGTTGTTCCATGTGGTAGAGCATTTCATTTTACCCAAATTTGACCTTTGAAAAGTTAGATTTCGTTTTGTTTTGGCCGAGTTGTGCAAGTTTGAAATTCATGGGCTCTCTAGCCATTCTTCTCGAATTTTTGGAGAAGATGACGCTTGGCTGCATGAGTCTTGGCCGTGTGAGCAGCTTGGCCGCATGACCCCTGGCTGCATGCAGCTTGGCCGTATGACCCTTGGCCGCATGCAGCTTGACCGCATGAGCAGCTTGGTCGCATGACCCTTGGCCGCATGAGCAGCTTGGCCGCATAACCCTTGGCCGCATGAGCAGCTTGGCCGCATGACCCTTGGCCGCATGCAGCTTGGCCGCATGAGCCTTGGCCGTATGTAGCTTGGCCGCATGACCCTTGGCCGCATGCAGCTTGGCCGCATGACCCTTGGCCGCATGAGTCTTGGCCGCATGACCCTTGGCCGCATAACCCTTGGCCGCATGCAGCTTGGCCGCATGAACCCTCGGCCGCATGCGTCCTTGTGTCTTGGTCCTCATTCATGATCTGACTACCTATGTGAGTGCTGGATAAACCTATGTGTGTACTAAGGTACAATCTATGTGAGCACCGAGGTGCTATCCAATGCGCTAAGTGTTCCTACGTGATATCTGCCAGTACATCCAAGAGTCCAGCATTTACATAGCGAATGGTCGGTAGCAATGACGTGGTATATGTTGTGTGTTGCACTATACCAAGAAGGGGTACATATGTATGACTCCATGAGCCAGTGCGGATCCCTTCTTGGGGTACTCGTACATTGTACGACATCTAGGGGAGTGAGCATGTGACCACGACATGTGAACTCCGAGGATAACCTAGGGATTAACTAGGCAACTAACTTGGTAGATACATTGGGTGGAAAGAATCCCGAGATCGTGCCATACTAGTCAACCCAGGTCCAGTCCTGACTTGTCGGGTTGGCCGTCACGGATATGGTTTTATTCGCCTTTACCAGATGACTATATCCGACTTCTACAAGCTATGTGTTATATGTTTTAGCGCGGTAGCCCTCCGGGGGACCGGTGCATAATCAATGTGCTATATGTCTAATGGTTTGGCTAATCCTGCTGGGTTGACACGATCTGAGGATTCCTTTTAATCGATATCGCGGGGATAACTCCGCCAAATATAGAAAGCCGCAGGGATGAATGGCCGCTTGAAAAACGACTTGACTGTGCCTTGTGCCTTCCGTTAGTAGCCGAGGGACATGGACTGTCATGGTGCGTGGTCCAACCCATGTCCTTGTTTGGTTGTTGGGTTGGTCTATCGTGCTAGGACAGGCTGTGGACTAAGGGTACGACCGGAAGCCTTTATTATTGCTAGTATTATTATTTTATGTTTGGGTTTTATCTCACTCTTTTGTGCTCCCTTGTGGTACTTGCTATTTGGGACTGACCCCGCTGGTTTTGTTTGGCCAGATCTCGTAGCAGCGCCTAAGGATCCAAACTTCTTCTCCAACGTCAATGGTGCATACTAGGAGCATGGTGTAGACGCATGAAAAATATGGGATTCATGCGGATTACAAATTGTCGCATAAGTACTTTGGGCTAAACAGGTCCGCATGAAGGAAAACTGCATAACTGTTTAATGACATATGCGGCCCGTCGACAAACAGCTGTAGAAGGAAGATATGCGGCCAAGAGGAGCAGTTCGACTGATAAAGCTGACAAGTCCTGGCAAAACATGACAGTTCTGACACTTCGACAAAAAAGATCAGACGTGAGACGTCGCCCAAAAGCAGGGTTCGTACGCCTCCATGCGGCCAGAAGAGTGTCATCTAAGCCGCATGAACCTTATGCGGCTCAGACTTATGCGGCCCCAAAGTTTCCAAACTTCATGCAGCCAAGAGTAACTGTGATCCAAGCCGCATGAGTCTCATGCGACCCCACATGATCGAAGACTGAGAAAACTATACGCAACATGACACGTGGCAATCTGACCAAGTCCTTAACTACCCAGATTTGCAGCAACAAAATCCCAACAAATCGACAGATGGCAGCCAAAGAGCGGATCTTCGCGTGCTAATCAGCCACGTGGCCGCAAGCCGTCTATGCGGCTCAACATACATTCTATTATAAATAGCAGGGTGCCACACCCCTGCAAAAGGCTGGCAACCTTCAAGAGAAAAACAATTTTTTCACGAGCTAGAGACTGCATCAGATAGTCCACGGAGTAAGGCAGAGTTGATAGCACTTTCCCGAGCCTCCACCGTCACCCCCAGAATCAAAACTAAACAATTGTACTTAGATTGTTTCCTATGATTTCTTTCTAGGCTTTCCTTTGTACAAGCGAGTTTGCAATCAATTTCAGTGTTCTGTAATACCTGTCTTTGATTTTTTTATGGCAAACACGATGGCGACTCTGCTGGGGACTTCCTTCTCTTCCGATGAGAAGTTGGTGACGCAATCTGACGCGTCCAAGCTCGGCTCTACACAGCAGATGCTTGTGGTTCGTTTTGACCAACAAGCCTTCGAAGAATTGCTCTCTGAAGGGAGCGCCAGCCCGTCTCAGAAGCGAGCCAACCTAAAGAGGACTCGCAAGGCGTCGGTGCGCAAAACTGTTGCCCCCGACCAAGTTCTCGAAGAAGCTCCTTCTGCAGCCCAAGACGGTGACCAAAACTCTCCTGCGGCTTTGTTTCCGACCGTAGAGGACCCCACTGTCCCCAAATCCAGCAGAGAAAAACACTACGATGCTGAGTTTTTGGGGGCACAAGGGAAATCCATGCGGACAAAGAAGAAGCCGCATAGAGGAGATCGACAGTCTGTCCATGCGGCAGCCAACTCTAGCCGCAGGCAGCCAACTCATGCGGCAACCAACTCTGGCCGCAGGAAGATGATCCATGCGGCAGCCAGCTCTAGCTGCAAGAAGATGGTCCATGCGACGACCAATCCTGGCCTCAAACAGGACGTCTCATGCGGCCCTGTCAGAAGCTCTGTGTTCGACCGCCTCTCATGCGGGCCCGGCGCCATGCAGCTCACTGAAGATGTGGGATGTATCAATCTGGACTCCTTTTACTACGCGCCTTTGGGTGCTAAGTCAAAAGTCTAGGGCAGTGCGGGCCCAACCAGCCCAGTCAACTGTCCAAGTTGCTGACTGTCAACGGGCCCCGTTGACTGTTACACGAGCTCCTGACGGAAAGTTGTACAGAACCACCCGCGTCCAGTCCCCCAGGGCTAACGGACAGGGTGGATCTTTAAAGTCTCCCTCTAAAGATCCAGAGCAAGTGCTTTTACTAGCCACGGATCAGGGAGCAAACATGATGCCTAAGCACCCGTGCGCTCGGGATTCCCGAGTTCACAAGTTTGGTGCAAAGGTAGAGCAGCTTCCTACTGACTTACGTGACGTGATTACTCACAAACGCAAGACGGCAGCATCGGCATGCAATGAGTCCCTCTCGGGGCGTCGTTGCACTCAAGTCATCATCAACTGCTGCTGCAACAAATCAGCAGCACCTGAAGATCGACATTCAGTTTTCCAGCGACTGCAGCAGCCAGCACCTGTCCGATAACAACTCAAGAAACAGGGGCAAATTTCAGGGGACGAGGAGTTTCCTTTCGCCTCCTGTAATTCAACTCAAAAAGTTCCTCCTGACAAGGGAGGAAAGAAAACAGGCTCTTCCAGCCCGGCCATCTCGGCCAGTATTGCAAGGAGACCCTCATCTGGGGGGTTCCCATCAACCACAGGGGGTGTCTATTTAGGCACTCGATCCAAAAAGAAGCTTCTGACACCCGAGGGTGCACCTTCGGCCTCCTTGAGAGTAGATGAAGCTGGGGGTAGCAGTCCCCTCAATGTATGCGACAGGCCGGTGTACCAAGAGCACATACAGGGGATAGAAGTCCCCCAGAACTGTACAACAAACCCAGATTTCCCTGAGGGCCACCATCCTCACCAAGACGATGCGGCTTCCTGCACAGGGGGTAGCACCCCTTCCGAGTCAGAGGAAGATGATATTCCGACATTCCCTGACGATTTCTCTATACAAGGATACGGCACAGAGAGTACCTCTGCCACAATCCCTTCTACCTCTACCCACGTGAGAAAAGTCTTTATGGCTGACGACGATCATGAAGCGCCTTCCGACCGACAACGGCTAGAAGTGCTGGAAGCCATGCTCATGTGCTTGGTCAAGTCCATGGACGAGATCAAAGCCGCCTTGCCAACTCAACCAGCGAGGACGCCCGGACAAACAAGCTTGGGACCCGCAGTCAACGCGGACTCCAACACGACCGCCCCTCCTTTGGGTGATGATCCCTTAGCACCATCCGTTCCTTCAGCTGCAGATGAAGCCAAGGAGGCAAGGAGGGAAGTCTGGGAGCTTCGGGCAATGTTCAATGCCCGAGACTCCTCTCGGGATCTCAGAATACGGCAGCCATATCCCGTTGCATGGAAAGATGTGCCTTTTCCACCGCGGTATAAGCCGTTCCATATCGATTCTTATGATGGGAAGACCTCTGCTAGTCGGTACATGACTTACTTTGAAGTCACAACCGACCACTTGCCGCATAGTGACGCCATCCTCACGCGACTATTCATCGGAGCATTAGAGGGGATCGCGTTCGACTGGTACCGCAACCTTCCCGACAACTGCATTCACTCTTTTGACGACTTCGAACACATGTTCCTGGAAAGATTTTACGAGGTGGGGCATGACGTAACGATGTCGTCTCTCATGGACGTCGTTCAGGGAGAGAGGGAGCTAACGAGGAACTACATCGAGCGGTTCCGCCAAACCGCAATGAGATTGTCCCAAGGCAACCCCGAGAGCTCCTTGATTGAAATATGTCAGAAGAAGCTGCTCCCTGCAATTAGCATCTGGATGGGTGACGATCAGTTCGGGGATTGGACAACCTTCATCATAAGTGCTACCAACGCAGAGGCAAAATTGAAGAAAGCTCGCCAGTTGGGATTACACATCCCAGATGGAGAAGATAAGGGCAGACGTCCTGGGTCCACCTCCAGTAACAGCAACAGTGGTGCCACCACTAACCGGAACAACAAGGGCAAACAGGTCATTGTCACTGATGCGACTCAGAAGCCCGAACAAAAACAGGCGAAAGGTCCGTGGCCCAAGGTCAATTACTCATTTGAAGATAGTCATGTCAAACCTATCTTCGATATGCTCTTGCAAGGGGGTAGGATCCAGCTCCCTCCACCAAGGCGCGAGCCCCGAGCAGCAGAAATGGAGGACCCAAAGTATTGTCACTTCCACCGCTATGTCCATCATGCCACTCATGATTGTTTCCAAATGAAGCGGTACATTCAGAGTCTTATTGACTCAAAAGCTCTGTCGATAGACTTTGAAGAGGTTACCGTGGCGGCAAACATGGTGTCTATTCAGTTCGGCGACTTCCCTCCGCCAAGCACTCCAGACGGAGTCATACCTGTCCCTCGGGCAACGATGGAGGTTACTAATCTTCCACCCATCCGGAGCCAACATCTGGATTGGTACCTCTCACTACCTCGCGAGGAGAAATCATGTGGGTGCATCCAGACTTGGTGCCCGAAGTTATCCAGGTGGTGTCATCTTCCACCAACAAGAAGAAGGGCAGGAAATATAGAGCCTGCCACACAATTTCAGCCGAAGCTGAAGAAGCTGCAGATGTTGTTACCCGGTCTGGAGCACAAGTCCAGCCCGCACGGGATAATCCAGCCGAAGATCCTCAGCCGGCAACGTTGCCTCCCTCTGATATTCCAAGGCCATCTCAGCCTCCACTGGCGAACAAATCCAAGACAAAGGAAACCCGCTTCGACAGGCCACTCCGCAATGATGTACCTCAGGGACTGGAGAGACCTTATAACTTCGACATATTAGCACAATTGGCTAATACGCCAGCAAAGTTGTCGCTATACGAGCTCCTAAGGCTGTCCAAGGATCTTCGTGTCGCATTAAGCGAAGCACTCCAGAATGTTGATGCCTACTTAGCTCAGGTCAAGCCTCCAGGAGAAGACCCGCCAGCAAATCTACATGGCGGCAATAACACAGATGCAATGCCCAACATCATATTTACTCCGCAGGACATGTTGATCAAGTCCAATTTGCATGATCGCCCCTTGTACTACACTGGGTACATAGGCGACATCAAGGTAGATCGAATGCATATCGACCCGGGCTCGTCAATAAGAATCATCCCGAAAAGCCTGCTCCAACTTCTTGGCATCCCTATGCATCGGCTAGCGGCAACCAACACTGCCATTAGCGGTTTTAACTCGGGAAGAAGCTATCCCCTAGGGAAGATCCGGTTGAAGTGCCAGATTGGTGACTTGAAGACGGAAGTTACCTGCTACGTCATAGATGCAGACACCTTCTACAACATTCTCCTGGGACGCCCATGGATACATGACTATATGATCGTGCCATCCACCCTTCACCACTGTTTCAAGTATGTCAGTAAGCACGGTTCCGTGAAAACTGAATTCGCCGACATTGATCCCTTCAAAGGGGTTGAATCTTATTACTCTTCGGAGGCTTGTCTATATGACGAATCCATATAACGGACGAGCTGGAAGCCATCACAGGGCCAGAAGAACCCTTGAGAATTCGTCTCCAAGCCCGCAAACCGGACAGGGCCTCACCCCTTGTCGCAACCTTGCATAAAGAGGTGCTCGGTTCTCCTGCCACACCTACGCAGTTGGAACCAATGGTCATCCGTCTCCCGAGATCCAGCCAAGAACCAAAACCTGTCATAGGACCAATGGTGATCCGACTGCCAAAGTTCAATCAAAGGCAACAGGAAGATGCAAGGCCCTCTGTAACACCGATGGTAATCCGATTGTCAAAATCTACTCCAAGGCGACCAGAAGACACAAAGTTCCTTGCTGAGCCCATTGTCATCCGTCTTCCCAAGACGAGTCAGCAGCCAAGTGTCGATCCAACACTCTCAGGCAAATTAATACCTCAAGCAGAACCCTTGGTGGTCAAGTTGCCCAAGATAGCATCCCGACCTCTAAGCTCGCAGGGGGTAGCCAAGGAGGACGAAGAACTCGCCAAATACGTGGTTACACAAGTGGATAGCCCCTCTCCTGATGATGTAATTCTTGTGGATAAAATTCCTTATTTCATCAATAAGCGGCTGCCGTTAGACTATTCTGAGTATGATAAGCCTAATCTAACGTATGCCGTACGGGACCGTCTAGACGTTAGCCTGCACACACGGGTGACGACCGTCCATACCCCAAATCGAGTTGCTCCCATAAAAGGCACTTACTTCCCGGTCCCAGACAGAAGATGATGGGATCACACAATCATCTTTGGCCGAAAAGAAGGTCCTCAATCTTTCACGCCACAAGAGTCCGACCTCGGACCCGACGTTGGAAGACTACCGCTCTACTTGTATAGTCCTCAAGCCAAGTACTTCATGCAAAAATAAGGGTACGACATGGAGGCTATCCCGGGTCTAAATTATGGCATTGGTCGATGATTGCCTCTACAGCCGCCGGCACCGGCAGGGAAGCATCAGGATCATTATCACAAATCCAGACGCGGCCTCGGGTATGTTACTCCACCAACAACGCCCGAAAGCCCTGACGAAGAATGCGAGTGGCACTCTTATTCGTCCGAGTCACCCATTTACGACTCCGATAGCAGTATTGGAGATATATTCAGACAGACATTATCTGCCAATATGACATCCGCTGATATCGAAGAAGATGAAGACGAAGACCTACTTGAACCACTTGAGTTGGAGCCGTGGGTCCGGCAACTAAATGCACAATGGGAGAAACGCTTTGAACTTCGTGATCCTCCCACTGAAGATGAGGTTATACAAGTTAACCTCGGCGATGAATCCTCTCCAAAGCCAATCTTCCTCAGTAAAAGTCTGACAGACGACGAGCGGGAGTCGTTGTTACAACTCGTCAGAGAATACATCGACGTCTTTGTCTGGAGCTATGAAGACATGCCAGGGCTAAACCCCGAGATTGCACTCCATAAGCTCAACATTTATCCGGACGCAAAACCAGTCAAGCAACAGCAACGACGATTTCGTCCAGACATCATGAATTCCATCGAAGCGGAAGTGAACAAGCTTATAGCTAGCGATTTCGTCCGTGAAGAGCAGCACCCAGACTGGGTAGCCAACGTAGTGTCAGTCATCAAGAAGAATGGAAAAATCCGAATTTGTATCGATTTTCGCAATCTGAATGCGGCATGCCCTAAGGATGAATTCCCTCTTCCGATCACCGATATAATGATCGATAATACGTGTGGCTTCGAGCGCATGTCCTTTATGGATGACTTTTCAGGATACAATCAAATCAAGATGTCTCCTGATGATGAGAAGCATACATCATTTCGAACACCGATCGGCGTATATTGTTATACGGTCATGCCCTTTGGCCTGAAGAACGCCGGTGCTACATACCAGCGAGCTATGAGTGTCATCTTCAGAGATCATTTGCACAAGACTGTGGAGTGTTACGTAGACGACATCGCCGTCAAGAGCCGCTCCAAAAACGATCATTTACAGGACTTGAGAACAGTGTTCGACCTCATGCGGGCACACAACCTGAAGATGAATCCCACTAAGTCTTTCCTGGGGGTGTCCAATGGAAAGTTCTTAGGCTTTGTCATTACTTCCCGGGACATTCACATAGATCCCGACAAAACCAAAGCAATCTTGGAGATGAATCCACCAAAGAATCTCCACGAACTCCGCGGCCTTCAGGAAAGACTAGCCTATATCAGGAGGTTTATATCTAACCTCTCAGGACGATGCCAACCCTTCACTCAACTCATGAGGAAAGGTGTCTCTTTTGTATGGAACGAGGAATGTCAGCGTGCCTTTGATGATATTAAGGAGTACCTGATGAATCCGCCAGTTCTGGTAGCCTCGGTCGCCGGAAAGCCCTTCCTGCTCTATGTACGGGCGATGGAACACTCCCTCGGTGCTACGCTAGCACAGAATAATGATGCGAGACATGAACAAACCATTTACTATCTCAGCCGGATGATAATAGGACCGGAACATAGGTACGCTGCCGTAAAGAAGGAGTGCCTTGCCCTAGTGTTCGCCATTCAGAAAACACGACACTATGTGACAGGGCAGACCATCCATGTTGTTTCACGAGTTAATCCCCTCAGGATTCTCATGACCAAGCCAGGCGCACTCAGTTCTCGTCTAGCCACCTGGGCGATACTATTATCCTCATACGACATGGTTTTTGTTCCGCAGAAGACTATCAAAGGTCAAGCCCTGGCTGACTTCTTAGCAGCCCATCCAGGCTCAGAAACAGCCAGAATTTATGAAGAAATTCCTGATGAAGTCGTCACCTCGAACATGACTTCGCACGACGCCATTTGGCGAATGTTCTTCGACTGTGCTTCCAGAACGGGGCCACAAGGTGATATCGTCGCTGGAGTCGGGGTGGTATTAATTTCTCCCTCTGGACTAGTAGTCAATCGGGCGTATTCTCTTACAGAACCCTATTCGAACAACGTAGCCGAATATAACGCTCTAGTCATTGGGCTCCAACTTGCAAAAGAAGTGGGGATCAGATACCTAGAAGCATATGGTGACTCGCAGTTGGTGGTTAACCAGATCCGAGGTTCATACGAGGTTCGCAACGAGGACCTGATTCCCTATTATCAGACAGCAATTGCCATCATTACAACCTTGGAGGGGTTCTTTATAGAGCACGTTCCTAGGCTTCAAAATATCGAAGCCGATGCCCTGGCCGGTCTCGCCGCTTCCTTAGCACTCCCAAATAACACTCATCATCTAGTCGACATAATAGGTCATGAACTGGTCTGCCCCAGGAACAATCTTCAACTGGGTATGAGTTACTCCGCCCAGATAACCAACGACATACAAGACTGGAGACGCCCGCTCATCGACTTTGCGGTCTATAGAATTTTGCTAGAGAATGTGAAGAAAGCAACCTCAATCAGAAGACGCTCCCTCAGATTCTTCTATGATACGGAGACGAAAATGTTATATCGACGATCTACGATGGGCTACTACTAAGATGCCTGTCAAATGCAGAAGCTAAAGAAGCCCTACGTGAAGCTCAAGACGGTACTTGTGGGGCTCACCAAGCTGGCCCGAAATTGCAAGATCGTCTTCGCCGGATGGGCACAATGGTCGCAGATGCAGTTGATTATGCAAAGAAGTGCAAGGCTTGCCAGATCCATGCAGATTTCATATATCTGCCATCTAAATTCTTGCACCCGACAGTGGCCTCTTGGCCATTCGAAGCACGGAAAATCGACATCATTGGGCCAATCACCCCGCCGTCGTCTAGAGGGCATCGGTTCGTACTTGCAATCACCGATTACTTCTCCAAATGGGCGGAAGCTGTTCCGTTGGCAGAGGTCAAGACATCGAACGTAATTAGCTTCATAAAACATCACGTCATCTACCGTTTTGGACTGCCACGGAGGATTATCCACGACAATGGTCCGCAGTTCGCAAGCCATGCTTTCTATCGATTTTGTGATAAGAATCGAATTCAGAACATGGCCTCGACAGCATATAACCCCTCGGCCAACGGTCTGGTTGAAGCTTTCAACAAAACCATAATCAAGCTCCTCAAAAAGTTCGTGTCTGCAAACAAACGCGACTGGAATGAAAAGCTTGGTGAGTGCTTATGGGCGTAACGAACGACAATTCGGACGGCTACAGAAAATACACCGTTCTCTTTGGTTTACGGGAGCGAGGCAGTCCTCCCATTGGAGACTCAGATCCTCTTACTTCGAGTGGCCCTTACCTACCGGTTAACGGCGGACGATAACTACCGCCGACGGCTACAAGAGTTGGAAGCATTAGATGAGAAGCGTTTACAAGCTCAACAAAGCATAGAGCTCTACCAAGCGCGCATCTCTCGGGCTTTCAACAAGAAAGTCAAACAGAGAATATTCCAAGTTGGCGATCTTGTCTTGGCCATTTGCAGACCAATGGTCATGACTCACAAGACCCCCGGCAAATTCCAGCCTAAGTGGGAGGGTCCGTTCATCATCGAGACCGTATTCTCCAACGGCGCGTACCGTCTCGCAAAACAGAATGGAGACTTGCTCATGATGCCCATCAACGGCAAGTTCCTCAAGAAATACTATATCTAAACGACACCTTCCAACTATCTCTCAGATTGTGAGTTATATACCCTCTGGTATCGCTAAACTTACACTCTGACTTCAAATCACCCAGATTGTTGAGTTATGTACCCTCAGGTACCACTGAACTTACTCTCCGACTACTCCGAATGAATTCATACCTCATCCCTTGGTCATATCTATGAACTTCCTGGTCATAGCTTCTCTCCACCAAGAGTTTGTCTCAAAATCTATTACCCGCACCACCAGTGCGCAGAAGGGTAATAGGTCCATAAAACTTATCTTAATCTATTACTCGCACTGTCAGTGCACAAAAGGGGTAATAGGTCCACAAAATTTTCCAACAGAAAAAACAACCACGTCCATATTACCTCTGAGTTGTTTTCCTATCCATCACAAACAAATCACCCAGTGCATAGAACTTCCACGTTAATAGCACCTCTGGGTTGTTCTGTGTACCCCTATTATGTCTACTCCTACCATATCCTCATTACCTCTGAGTAGGAAGGCTCTATTTTGACCCATATTTACCACGTCCTCATTACCTCTGAGTAAATATGTTGGTTTCCTCTTCACTTATTAACCGTACTCGCATCGCCAGTACACAAAAAGGGTAATAAGTCCACAAAAGTTATCCATTCCAATCTATTGCTCGCACCATCGGTGTACCAAAGAGTAGTAGGTCCACAAAATATCATTCAAATCTATTTGCTCGCATTTCCAAATGCACAAAAGGGCAATAGGTCCACAAAAAATCTTCCAGTGGGATGTCATTTATCAAATACAAATGATGTATTAGGCCCTCTAGTACAAGCACCACAAAATACCACAAATAAAATGGAGTGAACATACTCTGCTCGTTCAAGATCAGTTACATTCATAGGACTACATCGACAACAGAAAGCAAAAAAAGAAAAATCTGGCAATACATAGTTTGGTTTGACAGCACTTCGTCTTCAAGCAGTTTCGTGGCCCTCGAAGGAAATCATGTTTTACTGCTGAGAAGCAAACAAGGCTGTTGAATCTCCAAGGAGCTGCCGGGAGGAGGGCAAATATAGCATGCTATCCTCCCCTCCGTATTGTAGATGCCTTAGCACCGCTCCCCTAAAGGACCATAACTTCAAAACATGGTCCCTGATGGTGGTTTCGCCTACTTGGAGAGCCGTGAAGGCAGGACGTCCATAACGACGCCTGACCACCGTCCAACTCTCCGAGGTATAAAGGCTCTTCCTACCACCTGGAAAAAACTCTTCCGAAGCATGAAGAGTCCTGAGTTGTTTGATGTGTATGCCAAAAAGGCGTGGGAAAAACTCTTTCGAAGCATGAGGAGTTTTGAGCTGTCTGATGTAGGCGCCAAAATGTTGTATTTTCACTCCATCGCCGACACCGGTCCTGAAGAAGTTTGCTAGCCAGATCCCTACAAAAACAGGGGAAAAAGGAGATTTAGCACCAAGAAAACAAAGAACTTTGTTATGCGGCCTAGCCAGTTATGCGGCCCAGCCAAAACAGAACTCATACAGCCCCAAAGTCATGAGGCCGGCTTCATGAAGTACTTATGCAGCATTTATACGGCTCAGTCATTATCATGCGGCTCAATGCGGCTCAGTCATGAAAAACTCATGCGGCCCAATACTCGTACGGATCAGCCACGAGACAATCATGCGGCCCAGCCATACAGTATTCATGCGGCCCGATCATAAAGTGCTCATGCGGCACCTATGCGGCTTAGTCATGAAATGTTCATACAGATCCATCTTGAGGCACTCAGGCGGTTCAAGTTCGAATGAGCAGCGGTTATGCGGCTCAGTCCATGCGGCCCTATCGTACAGAACACATGTGGTCCAGATGAGATAAGGGCACGCATCGACCAGGCTTATAGCAGAGGCAGTATATGACAGGCCCGCGCATGAAAATAAGTGCTATGGCCATTTAAAAATTTCAGTCATCGCCTGCTCACCGTCCTTACTCTTAAGAGGAGGTTGCACGTCGGAATGAATGGAAGGAGCGTCTGCCGCTCTCGACGGAGAAGCAAGTCTCTTCCCTTTGGTCGTCGTACCAGTCGACCTAGAAGCTTTTGGATCCATTGCAGAAAGTATGATGAAGTCGAAGCAGGAGAAGGTGAAAAAAGAAAATCTCTCTGAATGACTCCTACTTATAGAGTTGCTGAAAAGAGACTCTTCGATTCTCAAAATCATTAAGGATAGGGACGACGTTTGGGGACTTTATACCTAATAACCGTTGAGCGTCTCTTCGGTTTTCGAGATCATTAAAGATAAAGTCGACGTTTGGGGACTTTATCCCCAGTAACCGTCGGCTTCATCTCGAAAATAGATCCACAAACCGAATCAGAAAAATTAAATGCAAGCAGTGACAGCTGGCAGGCTCTCTGCGGCCCGAAGTGTCCCTGCGACTCAAGATTTGTTCTGCGGCTCAGGATTTCCCTGCGACTCAAGATCTCTCTGCAGTTCGAAAAGCTTCCTGCGAATTGAAGACTCCCTACGGCTTGACATATTTTCATAATTCTTATTTAAAGTATTCCAAATTTGCAATTTAAAAACTTTGAAGGAGGTCTTGTAGAAGCATGAAAAATATGGGGTTCATGCGGATTACAAATTACCGCATAGGTACTTTGGGCCAAACATGTCCGCATGAAGGAAAGCCGCATGACTGTTCAATGACATATGCGGTCCGTCGACAAACAGCTGTAGAAGGAAGATATGCGGCTAAGAGGAGCAGTTCGACTGATAAAGCTGACAAGTCCTGGCAAAACATGACAGTTCTGACACTTCGACAAAAAAGATAAGATGTGAGACGTCGTCCAAAAGCAGGGTTCATACGCCTCCATGCGGCCAGAAGAGTGTCATCTAAGCCGCATGAACCTTATGCGGCTCAGACTTATGCGGCCCCAAAGTTTCCAAACTTCATGCAGCCAAGAGTAACTGTGATCCAAGCCGCATGAGTCTCATGCGACCCCACATGATCGAAGACTGAGAAAACTATACGCAACAGGACACGTGGCAATCTGACCAAGTCCTTAACTACCCAGATTTGCTGCAACAAAATCCCAACAAATCGACAGATGGCAGCCAAAGAGCGGGTCTTCGCGTGCTAATCAGCCACGTGGCCGCAAGCCGTCTATGCGGCTCAACATACATTCTATTATAAATAGCAGGGTGCCACACCCCTGCAAAAGGCTGGCAACCTTCAAGAGAATAGCATTTTTTTACGAGCTAGAGACTGCATCAGATAGTCCACGGAGTAAGGCAGAGTTGATAGCACTTTTCCGAGCCTCCACCGTCACCCCCAGAATCAAAATTAAACAATTGTACTTAGATTATTTCCTATGATTTCTTTCTAGGTTTTCCTTTGTACAAGCGAGTTTGCAATCAATTTCAGTGTTCTGTAATACTTGTCTTTGATTTTTTATGGCAAACACATGGCTGGCGGGGGACTCGAGTGGGTTTCTTCTCCACCACTCTAGTTTTTATCCCTTATGTTCTGGCGTTTAGCCACCGGCATCTGTTTAGCCGGTTGATCTGGATATTTGTCCTTTGCATAATTGTAATTAAATCAAACTGCAACTGAATACGATTATGTACCTATGACTCTCTGAGCTAGCTAATTTATAAAGCTAGATCCCCATGATCATTTTGATGAAGCGTCTGGGACGTCTTACTGCTTTATCTCATATGCTCATTAATTAATGTTTTCTTGCTTGAATGATTGAGACATAGATGTTCTGTGAGACCATAGGAGACTTGATTGTAGCATACACCTTGTCTCTTGACAGCCACGATCGCCGTATGACGTTTGCATACATCATATGGAGTAGCTGGCCTAGTCCGTCTCCGTATTCCGGTACTGGAGCGTGACAGCTTGCCAACGATATTTTTACTGGTTTTGGAGATTTTTTGAACTAGTCGTTTATGAAGTGTTTAAAAAAACCTTACTTGGTATATTTTTTTTTGAGTAACTGGTTTTGGTCAGCTCAAACCTCCTTCCCCCCCCCCCCCCACCCCACCACACACACAAAAAAAGAGTACAATGTAATTTTGGGTGTCTTTATAAACACCCAAAATCAGGATGTTTTAAGGTTTTTCTTCCATTTATATCATTGTCAAAAATTATATCTACAACTATTAATACCCTATATATTTCTTTTTCTTTTTTTTTCATCTTTGTTTCTCTTGAGGTCTCATCTGACGGACCTATTTGATATGGTAGTAAATGATTACTATAAAATTTTGCGTTGATGTGGTAGTGAATGCTTTTCTCTCAACATTTATAATTTACTAGCGAAACCATTTTATGCTTGAAGTTTCATGAGTATATAAGCTATTGCTTGCTATTGCTTGCTATTGCTTGGGAGGACAATTGCTTGGGAGGACAATGATATAATAATCTTCCTTTCTTTGGGAGGGTTTTTGTTATATATGGAACGAAATCAAAATGATATGCACATGAAAGTTCGAGTACTTACATAGGAACCATATGGCATCTTGGATTTCACCCCGTTCACGAAAACTTCGCCGTACATTCTAGCTGGACCAGCCAATCTACCTAAAAAGGCATTAAAAAATTTCAAGATGAGCGTATCACAACCAAACAAACAGATTGGAGTCTACTTGACAATTATAGGGGTAGCGGTTATGAGGTATTTTTAAAGTACCGGTTATGAGCGGTTATGAAAGGTCCGGTTCTTGGTGGTTTTTAAGTAGCGACTTTTAAACCAGTCCAATCCATACTTGATAATTCACTAACGAGTGGTCCTGAAAGTTTTTTACACGAATAAAATTAAATAGGGAAGGCTATTATTAGTTATATTTATATATTTTTGATGATGATACAAATGAAATAAAATCCCTCAAAATCCACCGATTTGAGGTGTTTATAAAGCCACCCAAAATTACATTAAACCTTTTTTTTGGTTGAGGGTGGGGTTGAGCTGACCAAAACCAGTATCTCAAAAAAAAAAAAATTAACAAGCAGAGGTTTTCATAAACGGTCGGTTCAAAAACACCCGAGAACCGGTGCCATTACCAAAGCATCTAGGGATTTTTTTTCCCACGAATAACATTGGTGATTGACCTGCAATTGCCCTTAGCAAAGTCGACTTCCCGGACCGCACGGGGCCCATGACGACCGTGAGCGTCCCCGGCAGCGCGTAGCCGTTCGAGCTCCTAACGACCTTGTCCGAGTAACTCCTCTTCCCCTCGACAGTAACCGTCAGGTCCCTCCAGGCAAAAGCCGCCCCGGCGATCTTCCTCGACGACGACGAGGCCGATGCCTCCGCCGCCTCAGGCAACGGCGGCGGCGTCCCCAGGGACGGGAGCGAGCCGCCGTCGACCTTCGACAGCGAGGGCGAGGTCCCCGTGGTCGCCGGGCGTATCGAGTCGGCCCCTTCCTCGGCCGCGCGCGCGCCGTCGCCGACGCCGACGCCGGTGTCGTCCCATTCCGGGGAGTCCTCGAGGGATATCGGCTGCCTCGACGCCCCCGGCTTGCGGAGGTAGAAGAAGGCGGCCGGGCGGGGCCCGCCGCCGGCGGGGCTGCTCGCGGAGGACGACGACGACCGGCAGCTGTCCGACTGTATCTCTTCCATCTCGTATAAATCAATGGCTTCTCCAAACAAACAAACAAAAAATCGCAAATCTATCTGTCCAAAGAGGGGAAGAAATATGTGCTTTAGAAGAACACAGGAAAGAGCGTGTGCACAAAGCACAAGAGATTACGAAAAAGATCAGCAAGAAAAAGGAAAAGATGGACGGGTGGAATGGAGAAGAAAGAAAAGGAGTGTGGAGTGTGGAGTGTGGAGTGTGGAAAGGGGAAAGGAAATTTAAAAAAAAAAAAAAGTTGAAGAGCGGCCAGTCTTGTCTTATGCTTCTAGTTTTGTATTATTACTTCAAAAATCTGAGTTTTTTTTTTGTAGAAATTTTGAGTTGTCCGCTACTTATTTTATCTTAATTCAAGGTGCAACCTATCAAATTACTATAATGCATAAAACTTTCACTTTTTAACAAAAACTGTTAAAAACTAACAGTCAACTCCTTTGACCTACATAAATAAAAATAAAATTTTTGAGTTGTATCCCATTTATTTTACTATAATTTAATGTGATCCCATTTATTTGAGTCATAATTCAAGGTGCACGCCACTTAAATGGAGGGTCAAGTCAATGGAGTTCACTATTAGTCCATTGACGATATTCGTTAAAAGTGGTGGTTTCATGCATTATAGTAATTCAGTGGGACGCACATTGAATTATGGTAAAATAAGTGGGAGGCAACTCAAAATTTTCTCTCGGTGTCCGATGTGACATTCGAGACTTTTTGTGAACAGTGTATCTTTTTTGGGCTCATTATCCCAAACTCCCACCATAAATGTAGGGGTGTAACTCGGACGGGCTAAACCCAAGCCCGATCGGATAAATCCGTTAATGGATTGGATTTTGGTTGAAGATAATCAGGTTCGGATTAGGGTTCGGGTTAAAATATTTGAACTCGATCAGAGAATCGGATTGGGTTCAAATTCATATGTTGGGTTACCCAAAGAACCCAAAATCTGACATGCATTAATATATATATATATATATATATATATATATATATATATATATATATATATATATATATATATATATATATATATTAGATCCTAAAAACTTTTTCGTCCGAACTCTTCAACTCCTTACCCTAAATTTCATTTTAATTTGTATTTTATAATAATTGGGACATAATTGCTATTTAATTATATGTTTAATATTAATTTTGTTTAAAATTATTTCAAGTATCATATTAGAGATCGATAAACCCGATGGACCCGACCCAACCCGAGGAACTTGAGTACTATTATATTCCTCCGGGCTTAGTCTTGGGCTTCATATGTTAAACCTGAGGTCGAGTTGGACTTGGGCTCGGACTAGGCTTATGATTCATCGGGTTGGGCTCGGGTTGAGCTCAAACCCGACCCAACCCGTCTGTAAGCTCCTTGAAAAATATTTCTAGGGTTAGTTAAAAATTAGGGTTTGGTATGTATTAAATTTGGTTATTTTATTAATCGTTAAATTTCCACTTTAAATTATGGTCATTAGATACCATTTACCGTAACTTTGATAATAGGAGCACTAGATTAGCTATTTTTTCCAGCCAGCATCACCTGCATGACCTAGACAAGTACACCTATACTCATGACCTTCATTTCCCACTCAACATCTCCTTCTATTTTAATTTCATAACATTAAGGCCAAAATTCGACTTCCAATTTGCACATATACCCGATGACCATTCCGACTGAATTTCGAGTCACAATTTCGACTCGATTTCTTCGACCAATTTTATGGTCATGACCTACACTAAGCCCATGACTTTCATGACCCTTGTTGTAAGTCCACTTTCCGAAATTTTTGAAAATTTTTATTTATTTTATTTTAGTTTTAAATATTTTTCTAAAGTAGAAAATAAATTTTATTTTTAAATTCTATTATAGATATTTTTGAAGGGAGAATAGACTTGCAAAATTTATTTTGAAAGGAGATTTTATGTTTACAAAAATAGTCTTCTAAAATTATGGATTTATTATATCATTTACTATAACGTTTTGAATTTACAAAATATGTTTCAAATATTACTTGATAATATTGAGTATATTTTAAAGTATTACTTTTAAGTATTATTGTTGCAAAGTATGAAATTTAGATTTAGTTAAATATATTTTAACTATTATTAATAATATCTAGTATTATTTTTAAATCATTATGGATTTCTTTTGACTAATCAAGAATTTATTGGATTTGATATTTATTTGATTTAAACCTTGGAAAGATTTGATCAATGCTAGTCCTTCCTTAATTAGGGAATCCCCTCTCCTATATATAAAGGAGTTTTCCTCTATTTTTTCCACAACCCAAAATTTCTCAACCATAACCGTCTTCGCGTCCGCGTATCCGCGTGTCCCGACCATCACAACAATTTTGTGTGTGCATCGTACCTCTTACTCCTAATCTATTACATTTCGTAACTCCCAACCTCTTACATTCCGTAACTCCCAACCTCTTACATTCTGTAACTCCCAACATTTTCCATTCCGTAACCCACGACCCTTCCCATTCGTAACCTACCTTCATTTCTCTATAAAAAGAGAAATGTTGAGACAAAACAGCATTACCATCTTCTTCTTTTGGAGCAACCCAGCGACCCGTGTCGCACTCGCCATCCCCGAGCCACCGGAGCCACACCGACGAGCCGAGCTACGTCGACAACCGACGAACCACCTTTTCGATCCCGACGAGGACGATTCTGACGGAGCCAACATTATGTCAACATGCTCGAGCCGACAGAGGACGACGAGCCGATGGTGATCTCGCCGTAACCGCGACCACCTTCTTCTTCCTCGATAAGAAATTAAATTCTATCCCTTGTTATAGTTTAAATCCAAGAGGATCCCATATGCAAACACCAAACCAATCTTGGCCCAGTGGTCACCTGACCGGCCCTAGGATCCTTTTTTTTGAAATGAATATATTTATATAGTACTTGGTATATATATATATATATATATATATATATATATATATATATATATATATATATATATATATATATATATATATATATATATATATATATATATATATATATATATATATATTTTTTTTTTTTCATTTGCATATATATATATATATATATATATATATATATATATATATATATATATATATATATATATATATATATATATATATATATATATATATATATATATATATATATATATATATATTTTTTTTTTTTTTTCTTTTTTTTTTAATTTTTTTTTATATATATATATATATATATATATATATATATATATATATATATATATATATATATATATATATACTAGTTTACATGTACGTGCTTGCACATATTTTAATTAGAATATCATAAGATCAGTTGTCGTCTTTTCGTCTTTTCTAGGTGATTATTCATGTGTGTGTATTTTTTTTACAATGCCAAGAGATTTAAAGTACAAATTTTGTTCCTTTTTTTAATTTTCTATTGAGAAAAATAATCTTTGAAAAATGGTAAGGAAAGAAATTTTTTACTATTGGAACGTGAAAATTTGTATAAAAAAAGAAAACTTGCATGCAAACTTTACTGCTTTGACTCTTAAACATAAATGAAATACAAGTTAACATAATAACATCATATTTATAAAATACTCAAGAGTATTGGAATTCAAAAGTTTTACCACCAAGTTTTTCTATTATATAGTAGATAGAAGATACTCAAAGGTATTTTAGGAATTTAAAAGTTTCACCTCTAAGTTTTCATATATATATATATATATATATATATATATATATATATATATATATATATATATACTCTTCTCATCAGGATCAGCAACAACCACACCGTCACCAAAAAACATTCCGCTTCCTCGACTTCTGGCGACACCACCCCCAATTCCAGAACGTCGTGGCTGCCGCCTGGGCATCCGTCTCTGATCTTGACCCCCTGGCGCGAATGGCGGCCAAACTCAAAGCCGTTCGTAAGGCATTAACATCATGGAGCAGAGAGGCTTTCGGTGACATATTCCAGGCGATTAAGGTGGCAGAGGACGACGTCACCCGCGCTGAGTCCGCGTGTGCCATCGACAGATCTCCGATCGCCCGCGCACAGCTCAACCTTGCCAGAGCGCTGCTTAAATCCAGACTGAAAGTAGGAACAAAATTCTGGAGGCAAAAAGCTAGATTGACTTGGGACACGGATGGGGACCGTAACACAAGGTTCTTTCATACGTGTGTCAAAGGTCGCAGAAACAAACTTAAACTCCACCGGATTTATGACAAAAATGGTGCATTGGTAGAAGACCAGGATGGGATTCAGGCTGCGGCCAAGAACTTCTACTCTGAAGACGATGCGCTCATATCCGCTATCCCATCCCTCATCAGCGACAGCGAGAATGAGGCCCTGTTGGCTACCCATTCGGAGGAGGAGATCAAGGCGGCTGTATGGTCCTTGAATGAACACAGTGCTCCGGGTCCGGACGGATTCAATGGGGTCTTTTTCAGAGCTTGTTGGGACATCTTAAAATCCGATCTATCGGAGGCTACTTTAGCCTTTTTCCAAGGGGCGACTTATCCCAAGTCCATTTCCTGCGCCAACATTATCCTTATCCCGAAGAAAGACAATCAAAAAACCTTCAAGGACTTCCGCCCTATCAGCCTTTGCACCTTCACCAACAAGATTATATCGAAAATCGCCGCCAACCGGATGTCCAATCTCCTCCCCAAGATTATTTTCGAAGAACAAAGCGGGTTTGTTAAAGGCCGTAGCATAACAGACAACATCCTCCTCGCCCAAGAGATGATAACATGTATGAAGTTCCCGTCAAGAGGGGAAAACATAGCAATCAAACTAGACATGGAGAAGGCTTACGACCGCCTTGACTGACAATTCACGATCTGGGTATTCAGGGCTTTCGGCTTCTCCGAATCCTGGATCGACATCATATTCAGATCTATCAGCAATGCTTAATTTTCCACCATCATCAACAGCCAGACAGCCGGATTCTTCCGATCTACTCGCGGGGTTAGACAGGGGGACCCCCTCTCCTCAACTATTTTCATTATCGCGGCAGAAGCCCTCAGCAGAAGCCTCAACAGTATGCCCAGTATACTCGGTTTCCACCACTTCCATACCACGTCCGGCTGCCCTCTGATCACCCACCTGGCGTACGCAGACGACATCCTCATATTCTCCTCCGGAGACAGCGGATCGATCGAGGTAGTCCTGAGAACGATAGCGAGATACACCGCTTGCTCCGGCCAGCGTGTCAACGACAACAAGAGCGTCATCTATACTCATCACAAAGCCGATAGAACTCGTTCAGCACTGCTTTCCAACACTACCTCCTGGGCCACGACATACCCTCCTTTCCTTTACTCGGGCTGCCCTCTGGTGTACGGAAAGTCGAACTCAGGGATATACGAGCACCTGGTTGACAAAATCTGCAAAATGATCGCTGGATGGCACAACGCCACTCTATCTCCGGAGGGCAAGATGATCCTCATTAAACACGTTCTATCTTCCATCCCGCTGTACACCCTGGCCGTCAGCTCCCCTCCCAAGAAGGTCCTCCATAATCTCGAATCCCTCTTCGCCAAGTTCTTCTGGGGTCAAAGCGACGACAAGGACAAACATCACTGGGCCGGTTGGGATACCATGGCCAAACCCACCGAAGAAGGAGGTCTGGGCTTCAGCAGACTTACCCACATCGTTAACGCCTGCTCCATGAAGCTATGGTGGAAGTTACGCACGGAGAGCTCGTTATGGACGAGGTTCATGAGAGCTAGATACTCTAGATTCTGCCATCTGTCGGAGGCGGTCACTAACAACAGATTCTCGGCGTCTTGGCGTCGCATAATCTGCGGGCGCCACATCGCAGAACCTTTAATCCGCCTGCAGTTGGGCGACGGTCGCTCATCGACCTGCCTGGAACGGTGGTTAGGAGAAGACACTATTCAACCCATCGCTAGAACACATCAGGGGTGCACAATCAGAGACCTATGGGAGGGTGGCTTCGGATGGAACTAGGGGAGAATTAGCGATTGGTTTGGCCAACCAGCGGTCGACGGTATTCTTGCTGCCAATCTTCGGGTCTCTGACGAGGCCGACACGTGGAGTTGGTCCCCTAACCCAGGGGGAAATTTCACGCTGGCCTCTGCCAGAATTGTAGCCAGAGGCAGAGGAGTGCCGGATAACATGTGCGCCAAGCTCTGGCAGTCCTGCATACCCATCAAATGGTCTATCCTGATCTGGCGTGCACTGAGACGGAAGCTTCCGACGGACGATTACATCAGATCTATCGGATTCAGCCTCGCGTCCAGATGTCACTGCTGCGTGGAGCACACATCGGAATCGGCAGAGCACGTCCTACTTTCGGGCGACTTGGAGACCTAGATTTGGCTCAACCTCCACAACAGAATGAGTCTTGCCCCCCGACTGGGGGCTTCCACGATCTCCTGGCAAGCTGGAGCGGCTCCCATGACCATCAGATCGTCGTAGCCGCTGGTATCTAGGTTCTATGGAAGAACAGGAACAAACACAGATATGAAGACCGCCAACTTCTTCCTCCACAATTGTACAGAGAGGTCATCAAACAAATTCTCAAAGCTAGGAGGCGCTGCTCCCACGTCTCCCATACCTTTTGGGAGGCCCTGGCTTAGGCCTATCTCCGGGTTCCCCGCGCCTCCCCTGTCGGCTGCAGTCGAGGTCTGGTTTTATTTTGTGCACGTCTCGCGCTTTGTCTTTTATGTTCCCTGTGTCGTGTTGTGCGCACAGTCTTGTATAGGCTACGGCATTTTGCACATATTTCTTCAATAAAGTTGGGGTTAAATAAATAAATATAAATATATATATATATAGTTTCCATATGAAAACAAAAAACTGTCTTGACCTTACTGGTCAATGTTACCACCCTGAAACCTGAGCCACCAGACTCGAGTTCAAATCCTATGTTAAGCTTATTTTTGGGTATTATATATTATATTATTTATGGTATTATTGTATGCAGTATTTATGTATTTATGTATCTTTTTGTATTTTGATAATTATATATTGTATTTATGTGATGTAAAATACTGATAAATTGTACTTTTATTGTAGTATTTATTTATAAATTTTCCAGAATTATTTATTTAATAATTATATTTTTAAATAAATAAAAACAATAAATATACTTATATGTATTTATAGTATTTTCAATTTTAATAAATAATAAATGATTACTGAAAATTAATTAAAAATTATATTTAAATACTAGATTTTATTTAGGCCAAGTTTGTATATTTACATGTAGATTTTGGATTTATTATACATATTAAAAATTAGTTTCTTTTAACAATTAATTATAAATAATTATTATTAAATTAGTTTTTGATACAAATAGTTATATAAATACTTGTAGTAGCCCAAAAATTGTGAAAACTTAATATCTTTCCTAATTTGCACTAATTGACCAATGAAAAATAGCAACTTGGTATTTAGAGGCCTCCAACTATTAAAACGAGCGATTGTGAGGCCTGCCTCATTAATGCTCTATTTTCTTAATAAATAAAATAAATTATTTTTAATTAATATTAAATCCTAGTAAATTATGACAAACAATAACTTGTGATTTTAACCTGTTCAAACCTATTTTTGATGTGTATTACCTTTATATAAATATTGTATTAGACTTTATGATCAAGTTTAGGAATAGTGTGTCATGACTTTGTGACCCGAACCTAGTGTAACTTGATATAGTTACAGAGCACAACACCTAGTTAGCACTTAACCTTTAAACTAAGAAACATTATACCTTGTTACAGCTTGAGGATTTTGGACATCAAATCAACATTTAACATCAATCCTTGTCACGTCCCAGAACCAGAATACTGGCAAGTGGGGATGGATAAGGCCAGCTACGTAATACCAAAGTATGCCAGTACTCTGAAATAACGTATAAGCTGTCAAGACATGGGGGTTACTTCTACAAGACAACAGTCGATCGTAGGTCAAGCAATCCTAGGTATCTCAATCACAAGCAATTATATAAAGTATAAGAAGTATGATCATTAGACATACAATAGTAAAGCGTCAAAAACCATATATACATGGATGATCATGAAACTAGTAATACAAAATAGAGAACTAGCAAGAGTAATAGTCATACATGATAAGCTCTAGCTATAGTCTAGAATACGCACATCATGTTTTGGCCCGTAGGCTAAATGTCAAGAACCAAAATACGAGCTAAACACGTGCTCGGAGGCTAAACGCCACAAAAGAATAATGTACATAGCTAGTGGGAGAATGATAAGAAACCCACTCAGGTACTCTGGTGCTCCGGGTAGTCACCGTCGAGTAGATGGTACGGAAGATCCTTCGGGCTCCTCTATCAGATCTGGCCAAACAAAACCAGTGGGGTCAGAACCCCAATAGCCAGTACCACAAAGAAAGCCAAACTTATGAACTAAAACCAGCAATAACTAACATAGCAACAAATAGAGACAAAAATAAGTGAATGCAGCTGAAGACTCGTGCACTACCAATGCACTTATCTCGAGAATAGAAAAGACAATAAGCAAGGCAACTTGGAGCATAAAGTAAATCATGTGTGACATAATGTAAACTGTGGACTTGTGAATTAACAGAGAACTTGTGACATAACTAAACCATGTAAAAGAAATGGTACATGTGAACATGTACGATAATTGGAACCTGTGAGCATGTTATATAACTGGGACAAGTGTAATGCCCCGCTCCGCACGAGGCATTTGGTTGGCTTGTTGGATGGGATCAGAATGTTGGACCGTGACTTATGTTGGAGATCATGAGAATCGAGACTGATGCAGTCTTTCTTAGCTGGCTAGACGAAATGGGTATTGGAATGTGGCTCGCTGGAGGAGCTACGCTTAGTGGGATTGGAGCAGGAAGACCGTTATATAAGGCAAGTGGAACTGTCCTCCTTCCTCCTTATTCCTGCATGCTTAATAAATGGAATAATATGATGCTATGAATATGAATATGTCCCTAATGTTGCTTACCTTGAATGTTGAGTAATTGTGATGCGATGCTTTAGTTGCTAAATCAATAGAGATGCCTATGCTGGAAATCATTGAATGAATAACACATGAACTTTGGAACTGCTGAACGAATTACACTAGAACTGCCAATGTAACATGATGCCTGAGAATGAATTGATAATGTCCATTTTTGCTTAATATCGATGAAATGAATGAATCACTTGAATAATGAGATGCTGCATGAATAATACATGAGAAAAGAATTGAATATGCTATTGTCCCTATGAAATGAATGAAATGCTGCAGGTCCCTTTGAAATGAATGAATGTTGTTGTTCCTCTTTAGAAGGAACATAATGAGAAATGTTGCAAAGAAGCAATGAAAGAGAATTGATGAGGCTTGGGATCGTTGAGATCACCAAATGAAATGATGGTAATGTTGGGAATGAATAAGTCATTGAACATGACTTGAATGAGATGAATGATGATGCACTGTTGTCTTTACTTCAATATTTCACCATGCGTTTTATGTTCACGATTGAGTCGGACACGCATTCGCATGGTCATAGGACAACTTATGCATAAGTGATGGAGATATGTTTTATCGGACGGTACCCCGGGACGTTAGGGCGACCGATCCGGCCTAGGAGAAAACATTGGCGTGCCAGTAGGGGCACGGGTTTTGTGAGGCATCCTTTGGGGCTAGCTACCTTCTCTGGAGTCATCGCATTACCAATGAAGACCTATATGGCAACGTCCGTATGGTTAAACACCAGTGACCATGTAGTCAGGATGCATGCTAATGAATGTCTTATGCAGGCAGAGTAAGTTACTTGCTAACCTGTATTTGATACAGGTATGAGGGAGTCGGCTATCGGTAAGAAATCACTTAAGTGTGATAATTCAATATATGTGTTGGTTTAACTTGCATGCTTACGTTCCAAATAAGTAAATGGTGCTGTATGTAGCCTTTCAGTATGAGATCCTGCTTAACATGTTAAATTCAGTATGCTAGAAAGATGCCATGCTTTAATCAATGTTCAAACACAACATACACGCTAAGGGATGCTTGAAGTGAGAACTGTTATAACATGTTTAAGATGTTAATGTTAACGATGCCTCAATGATGCCTTTTCTTGATAACACCTAGTATGTCTCAATGATGCCTTTGCGTGATAACACCAAGAATGCTAACATGATATGTCCACATGAATGCTACTAAGAATATGTTTACATGCTTCACTCTGATTATTGCCCATGAACTGTAAACTGATGCTAGGCCCAAGTAGAAAGATCATTCTAATAAATGCTTGCTTAATTGATCACTTAAATGTTGGTTTATGCGAGTGGGTTGGATTCTGCTTGCCAGTACATAGATGATGTGCTGACCCACGTTTTGTGGGCAGGTGCTTGTGCTTGGGATATTCTACACACGAAGATTGGCTTGACTGGTTCCGCGCGCGGCATCGAAGATTTGTTGGGCATACAGAAGCTCTCCTTGTACAAGATAATGTCTTCTGTTTATAAAGGGCATAATGTATGGAACATTGTAATCAGTTGTACCAGTGAGATTGTAAGCCAAGTCAGTATATCGAGTTGTAATCCAATGTATCCAAGTATCAAATGTAAGCTGTATAGCATTGTTCAGTTGGCTTTCAATGTAAAGTGAGATGTGTTGTAAACATTGTGCTTCAATACAAGTCTTGTGTTTTTCTTCGATTATCAATAAAGAGAATAAAGTTCTATATGTCTCTGTGTGACTTCAAGTTGTCTTTTATCTCCGCTGCTATAAAGAAATAATGTACTTCTATGTAATGAGAAAGATTGTCCTCACTAACTTCAATTTGTCTGCTTCTGCCGCTGCAATGTGTTCCTATTTGAAGAATTATCACTTATGTACCATCTTTGCCTTGTACAAGTGCAATACCAGACTTGTACGGCATCACGTCCAAGCGAGGACGATCGATTCCAAGAGATAAAATATGTTAATAAATGACTCTATGAATCGGAGCGTGACAAATTGGTATCAGAGCACGGCTTTACGTCCTTGGTCTCTTCTTTGATTCGTTTCAAATCAAAGTTGCATCGATGATTAACCAAAGTTGCTTCCGCGATCACTCAACGTTGCTTCCGAGATTAAATCAAAGATTGCTTCCGCGATTATGCTGTTGTCGTTCTGTAATCATCCTTATGTTGTTCGTATTTGAAAGTTCATTGGCCCTCTTGGTTGCTTACTGGATGTTCCATACAATAAGTCTATATACATTGTGATGTCCCTGAATGAATGATTGTTGTTGGTTTGGACACAAATAACCCAACAATGACTCGATGCCATAGTATGCTATGTTATGAATGCTGTTTAGAAATTATGGAAATAAAGAAAAGTGGCTATGTATGCTGTAACAAGTTGAGAATTGCATGTGATGTGGAGAAAGAATTGTGAATGGGGTAATTGATGGATGAGTTCAACGAAACTGGTGAATTGACTCATTGGTGATGGCTAGTACTTTTGAGACCCTAAGAATGTTGGCTTGTGGTTTGAGACCCTGAGATGTTGGCTAAGTGTTGTGATCATTATAGATCACGAATGTCCGAAATAGATTTGAGTTGGTATTGCTTAAGGATGGCTTCGTCTCTGAGTGGTATATTGCCTCTACCACCTCAGAATGAGATGTATGTTGACCCTTTTCCATAGGATAGCAATGAGACTATCTGTGGGTACTGGGTAGTGCCGAGACTTAGCTGGGAGTCATGTATTGTTGCTAGATGACTCGAGTGTCCCTTGACGGTTATGCTATGTTGGGTAGCGAGATTGTCGGAATTGTAACAGGTGGCTTTGGTTAGAAATTGTTTAGTCGAGTGATGACTCAGACTAGTAAGACAGTATGCTATGGGTAAATGGATTTGGCTAGAGAATGTTGTGGCTTAAAATATCTGAATATTGATTTCGAATGGTTGGATGCAAATTATGTGGCTAATACAATGTTGGTTGCTAAGCTGAGAAGTTCTAGAAATGTTATCGGTGAACCAAAAGAATATTAGAAATCTGTGCTTTGACTCTAAGGTGTAATAGATGTTAATCCATCTTGATCACCAAAGGATAGTCGTCGCCTATGTGCATGTATGCTGAAGAATTTAATGAGATTAGAAAAGTAACAAGTAGCCACCTTGACTATTTGTGTTGCCTAGAGGATGGTTAAGTGATACATAAATTGTCGGATTGAAAGGAATGAATTACTCGACCCTTACAATATGAGATTTAAGAATGTCCGTATGAGACGTTGATGACTGATGAAACGAATGGGATTGAAGAAATTGAAAATGTGTTGGATAATGTCGGTATATGTGACTGTTGGTTGGGATATAGATAGTTGGCTTATGACTTGGTGGTGTGACTCTGTCATACAGATCGAATAGTATGATTCCATAAGTTATGATGAGACTATCGGAATCGATGACCCTTGAATAGTTAACCTTGGTTTATGGGTTCGTGTGAGTGCAAAGGAATTGGAATAGAAATTAAATTATTGGAATTTACTTGATGGATTATTAAAATGATGAGAATCGTATGTCGGATTGGGAATTGACCGTAATGTTGATAGATCGATCTTAGTCGATTATTGGGTAAGTCTAGAATGAGCCTCTGTGGGAATTATTTCCTTGAGGAAGACCCTGGATAGATAGACTTGACCCTAGCGACCAGTTGATGAATTATCAATTACTGGCTTAGCCCAATTGGCGATTTATTATTCAGACTGACTTGATACCCATAGGTTTGGGTAGAGTTCCTTAGAACTGTCGGTTGCTTGTTGGTCCTAAGAAAAAGAAACTAGTATAACCCTAATAGCCGTCCACTCTAGGGAAGTCACCTGGATGATTAGGTATAGCTGTCGGTATAGCTAACCATTGAGACTGGATCGAATAATAGATGGCTGTGGGCGACCCATAGAATGACCTTGTGGCATTGAACGAGAGATGGTGATGAGTACGACCTAAGAGAAATATGTTGTATGTATGCTTCAATATGAACCTTAGAGATGTCTGACCCTTGAAGATTATGTGTCGGCCTATAGCGGGACTAGAATTGTGGGATGAGACTTGAGTTTTATGTATCGGATAGTAAATTATTATATGAGATGGATTTGACTGCTCATGACGGAAATGTTGGATTGGTATCGATAGTTGGTGATGTGGGATCGTATCTTTTAGAAAAGATGAATTGCCTCGGTGAAAAATATTGTTGGATTTGGGAAGGAATATGATTGCATGTTGTGAACTCTCGATATGATTGACTCTAAGATTAGACCCTTGATCGAATGCTAGAAATATTATGCTTGGATAGAGAGTTGTCCTTGATGTTAAGTGTTGTGGCCTGGAAGATAGTAATTGTGGCAAAGTGAATGAAGTAATAAAGTCAATTGAAAGGATGCTAAGTCGGATTTGGAAAAGAGAGTTGTATCGTGGCTGATCGAATTGCGCTATCATGAAAGTTGGCTGAAGTACATATGTTTTGGGGACGCCTAAAATATGTGTATGGATCCAGTCGAAGTGATAGGTTGCGACTGGGATAACATTATGGAAAGAATTTATCGCACTAGCACAGACTTTGGCTGAAATGCATATGTTTTGGGGATGCCTGAAATATGTGTATGGATCCAAATGAAGTGATGTGTTGCGACCAAGATAGAATGCAAGAAAATATTGGTGAATCAATAAGAAGTTGCAAGTATTTGGAAAAAGAGAAAGATGGATTGAGTCGTTGATGGATTAAAATGATACAGTTGGATAGCTATTTTGAAATGACCGATTGGGCTGAAATGAATATTGAATTGAAGCTGAATGAGTAACTCATTGTGATTAAGTGAATCTAGTAGATGAGTTGTTTTCTTAAGTTTCGAGGACGAAACTTTTTCTGAGTGGTATATTATGTAATGCCCCGCTCCGCACGAAGCATTTGGTTGGCTTGTTGGATGGGATCAGAATATTGGACCATGACTTATGTTGGCGATCATGAGAATCGAGACTGATGCAGTCTTTCTTAGCTGGCTAGACGAAATGGGTATTGGAATGTGGCTCGCTGGTGGAGCTACGCTTAGTGGGATTGGAGCAGGAAGACTGTTATATAAGGCAAGTGGAACTGTCCTCCTTCCTCCTTATTCCTGCATGCTTAATAAATGGAATAATATGATGCTATGAATATGAATATGTCCCTAATGTTGCTTACCTTGAATGTTGAATAATTGTGATGCGATGCTTTAGTTACTAAATCAATAGAGATGCCTATGCTGGAAATTATTGAATGAATAACACATGAACTTTGGAACTGCTGAATGAATTACACTAGAACTGCCAATGTAACATGATGCCTGAGAATGAATTGATAATGTCCATTTTTGCTTAATGTCGATGAAATGAATGAATCACTTGAATAATGAGATGCTGCGTGAATAATACATGAGAAAAGAATTGAATATGTTATTGTCCCTATGAAATGAATGAAATGCTGCAGGTCCCTTTGAAATGAATGAATGTTGTTGTTCCTCTTTAGAAGGAACATAATGAGAAATGTTGCAAAGAAGCAATGAAAGAGAATTGATGAGGCTTGGGATCGTTGAGATCACCAAATGAAATGATGGTAATGTTGGGAATGAATAAGTCATTGAACATGACTTGAATGAGATGAATGATGATGCACTGTTGTCTTTACTTCAATATTTCACCATGCGTTTTATGTTCACGATTGAGTCGGACACGCATTCGTATGGTCATAGGACAACTTATGCATAAGTGATGGGGATATGTTTTCTCGGACGGTACCCCGGGACGTTAGGGCGATCGATCCGGCCTAGGAGAAAACATTGGCGTGCCAGTAGGGGCACGGGTTTTGTGAGGCATCCTTTGGGGCTAGCTACCTTCTCTGGAGTCATCACATTACCAATGAAGACCTATATGGCAACGTCCGTATGGTTAAACACCAGTGACCATGTAGTCAGGATGCATGCTAACGAATGTCTTATGCAGGCAGAGTAAGTTACTTGCTAACCTGTATTTGATACAGGTATGAGGGAGTTGGCTATCGGTAAGAAATCACTTAAGTGTGATAATTCAATATATGTGTTGGTTTAACTTGCATGCTTACGTTCCAAATAAGTAAATGGTGCTGTATGTAGCCTTTCAGTATGAGATCCTGCTTAACATGTTAAATTCACTATGCTAGAAAGATGCCATGCTTTAATCAATGTTCAAACACAACATACACGCTAAGGGATGCTTGAAGTGAGAACTGTTATAACATGTTTAAGATGTTAATGTTAACGATGCCTCAATGATGCCTTTTCTTGATAACACCTAGTATGCCTCAATGATGTCTTTGTATGATAACACCAAGAATGCTAACATGATATGTCCACATGAATGCTACTAAGAATATGTTTACATGCTTCACTCTGATTATTGCCCATGAACTGTAAACTGATGCTAGGCCCAAGTAGAAAGATCATTCTAATAAATGCTTGCTTAATTGATCACTTAAATGTTGGTTTATGCGAGTGGGTTGGATTCTGCTTGCCAGTACATAGATTATGTGCTGACCCACGTTTTGTGGGCAGGTGCTTGTGCTTGGGATATTCTACACACGAAGATTGGCTTGACTGGTTCCGCGGCATCGAAGATTTGTTGGGCATACAGAAGCTCTCCTTATACATGATGATGTCTTCTGTTTATAAAGGGCATAATGTATGGAACATTGTAATCAGTTGTACCAGTGAGATTGTAAGCCAAGTCAGTATATCGAGTTGTAATCCAATGTATCCAAGTATCAAATGTAAGCTGTATAGCATTGTTCAGTTGGCTTTCAATGTAAAGTAAGATGTGTTATAAACATTGTGCTTCAATACAAGTCTTGTGTTTTTCTTCGATTATCAATAAAGAGAATAAAGTTCTATATGTCTCTGTGTGACTTCAAGTTGTCCTTTATCTCCGCTGCTATAAAGAAATAATGTACTTCTATGTAATGAGAAAGATTGTCCTCACTAACTTCAATTTGTCTGCTTCTGCCACTGCAATGTGTTCCTATTTGAAGAATTATCACTTATGTACCATCTTTGCCTTGTACAAGTGCAATACCAGACTTGTACGGCATCACGCCCAAGCGAGGACGATCGATTCCAAGAGATAAAATATGTTAATAAATGACTCTATGAATCGGAGCGTGACAACAAGTGAGTATGTAAGAACTATAAAGAACGACAAATGATAAGATGACATTGGAACTATTTCGAAACCCAAGTTACAACCCGTAAACCAAAGAACGACCGGGGTTGTAACCCTTCTCCTGAACAGAACTTAGTCTTTAATCATTGTATCTCATAAGATCATGTATAAGGTGTGAGTACTGAACAGGACGACAAATGATAAGATGACTTGGGAGCTACTCCGGAAGCCAGGTTACACCCCGTAAACCAAACAAGGACTGGGGTTGTAACCCTTCTCCCGAACAGAACTTAGCCTCCGATCATTTATCGACAAAAGTAAAGCATAAACAATAAAGTACTGAAATAAACAAACTAGGACACTGCCTAGACAAAACTATACTGAACTGGACTCCATCCATCAATCACGGCCAAGCAATGAGTACGACTTTATACATTAGCTAACTAGGCTTATCACAAGTCTAGTTAATAACAAGATGTAGTTGAGATATTCCAGCAGTCACAAGCCCTGCAGACTATCCACGTTATTCTTACGCAGGTTGAGAGAGTTGATTAGGTGACTTGGAGGTGCAACACATGACAGTGTGCTGGAAATGCACCCTACTCGTCGGCAGGCTACAAGTCCACTTAAGGTACTCAGATAACGGGATTGCATGTGACTGGGAAATCTCTTTATGAGCTACTTGATCATTCTAGTCATTATCCTAGTCAGATTCAGTATAAATCCCTAACCGTGGTAATCAGGAACCCATGTCCTAGACATGATGCAAGACGAGACATGTAGCTTGTTCACGCATACACAATGAATTCAACAACGGTGTTCAAAAGAGTTACATTAGCAAGGGGAAATAGCCGTCGCAACAGCATCTTGATTACACATGTCATGTTTAGATTTACTTATCATGTCAAGAGTGTGCCACAACGGACCACTATCAAGAATTTTTATGTCAAGGTTGTTTGTTAAGAGTGCGTCTCGACGGGCCACTATCAAGAATTATCATGTTAAGGTTTACTTGTCATGTAAAGAATACATGTCAAGGGTGCGCCTCTACGGACCACTATCATGTAAGCAAAGAAAGATATGTTCAATAGTGCACCACGACGGATCACTATCTAGATAAGCAAAAAATGGACGTGTAGCATGAGTGCACCACAACGGGCACTATCATGTAAAGCAAAGAAGGTACGTGCAGCATGAGTGCACCACAAAGGGCCACTATCTAGATAAGCAAATCGTAGACTTAAGGATACTATGTAAGAAAGATCTTGATAAAAGGCACATCATAACATGTGAGAAGGAATAGATAAAAGTAACTACTTGGCATAAAACAATAATTGAATCTGTGCTAGTGCTTAGGTGTATAAAGGATGTACAATCATTCTCTAACTGTACCAGATCATCAAATCATGTTAAGAAATTTATTATAGTTGAAGAAAACCTCAAAAATGTCAAGTACAGAAAACATGCCAAAAAGATCAAAACTATGATTGAAATTATCAGTTGCATATGAACTCCAATTAAAGTGAAACAAGAAGATTCTTGAAGCCAAGACAAAGATCTACAACTTTCATGTTTTGAGTTTTTTAAGATTTTAGCTACAAAACAGCTCAAATGGGCAAAAATAGTCATTTGGAGGCTAAACCGGTTAGTATCGACCCTGAGCCTTATATATAGGGAGGTTCATTGTATTGTAAGGGCAAGGGAGTTCGATTTTCTTAGGACTGAGGATAATACCCTTATCCAGCAGTAGTTTTACTACGTGTAATAAATGCACTTTATGTTCTTCCGCAGTTTTGGAGAACACAAGAATATCGTCGATATATACTACTACAAATTCCAGATGCCGAATATGGAGTTCATCCATTTCTGGAATATTTGTGGTGCATTTTTTTAATCCAAATGGCATAACTAACCATTCAAAGTGTCCCTGAGGTCAACTGAACGCAGTTAGCTCATGGATGCTTTATCAGCAAGTTTAATTTGCCAGAAACCAGATTTGGCATCAAACTTACTATAAAACTTAGCTCCCAGTATCTGCTTGATTAGATTTTCAGCAAAGGGGATAAAATATCCGTCAAATTTAGTATAGCTGTTAAGTTTTCTGTAGTTAATAACCATTCTAGCTTTACCACGTTTTATCTCAGCATGATTCCTGACTAGGAATGCAGGAGAGGAATGGGTACTAGAACTTTTCTGTATTAGCTTTAATCGAAGTAGTTCATCGATTTGTTTTGCAAATTCTTTCTTATCCGAAGGAGAATCCATTATGCTATTGACTCAAACCTTCGATTCTTTATGAATATCTAAAAGCTCAATTTTACAATATCTAGGAGCTTTATCAAACTATTTTAATAGGTTATCAGAATACAACGGTTCTAACATTCCATGAACAATTATCTGGAAAATGCGGAGAGTTCTGATTCAGAATCTTCCGATAACGAAATAGATCATATCCATGTTCGTGCCCTAGAAGAAGGGCAATGCAGCAACGACACTATGGTTGTCGAAGCTGAACCTAACACTAATGTTGGACCAATTCCTAATCCTGAGTTAATTATGAGAGATCCGAACTTTGTCTTAGGGGGAACTTGTCACTCCCCGATCCCGATATACGTAATCTTCATGGATTCTGTATACGATATCTGTAAATAGCATGTGTATAATTCTGTATATTATTTAGTGGTTGCATGTAGCTTTTAAGCTTGTCATTAGTGGAATGAATAGAGATTAGGGATTAGGGTTTTCTCACGCCAACCCCTATTTATATTCTCTTCCTCACTCTCTCCCCTCATTCACTCTTTCATTTATTTCCCTCAACCACCACCCATAGGCAAGTACAACTTGCTCAAAAGTGGAGATTAGTGAATTTTCCATTCTTGATTTTTCCTTGATATTATTTGTCTATAATGTTCTTCTCTTCATTCTCTACAAGTTTAGTTCTTGAAGTTTTAGATTTTAATGGCTAGATTTGTGTAGATCTAAGTTCCTAAAACTAGGGTTTTATGGGTTTTCATGGTTTTGATCTATCAAACTTGGCTATTTTCGAAAACCAATGGTCCTATGTTGTAGGAAATTTGATTCTACACAATTTTGACCTCTAAAAAGCTAGATTTCGATTTATTTTGAGGAAGTTATGGCTAAAATAATATTTGGACATCTCCTAGGTTCGTCTGCGCTGGTTCTGGCAGGGACGATAAATAGTGCCCTTGCCGCATGAGCATTTGCAGCCGCATGCGTAATATCCATCCGCATAAGCTTTCCAACCGCATACGCTAGTTGCAGCCGCATGAGCCTTTCGCAGCCGCATATTTAGTGGCCGTATGGACTTCTGCTCCTTCAGCCGTATGAGTTTCTCGGCCGCATGAACTAGGTTCATCCTGAGCCGTATGCACTTTTTCTGAGCCGCATGCGCTTTTTCTGAGCCGCATATGCTCGTTCCTTCTTCGGTCGCATAAGACTCCTTAACCCTGGCCGCATGGACTTGGTTTTTTCCCTGGCCGCATAAGCCCGGTTTTCTGAGCCGTATAGGCCCTAGCCGCCCGATCAACGCCACATAAGCTTGTTGGTTCTTGGCCGTATAAGACCTCACCCTCCTGTCGCATATGCCCATTCTTCCTGAGCCGCATGCGTCCGCGTTATCTAGCCGCATGAGCTCGTTCTTCTGGCCGCATGTCGTATGGCAGTTGGCCGCATAAGCTTTAGCAGTCGTAAGAGCCCGCTTTTTCGAGCCGCATGAAGTCATGCAGACTTCATTGCTCGGCCGCATGTAGTCTGGCCGCATGTGCCTCAGCCACAGGTTCCTATGTGTATTAGTCCTCATTTCTAATTTGACTACCTATGTGATGGCTAGAAAACCCTACGTGTGTACTGAGGTACAATCTATGTGAGCACCGATGTGCTATCCTATGCGCTAAGTGTTCCTACGTGATACCTGCCAGTACTTTCAAGAGTCCAGCATTTACATAGCAATGGTCGGTAGCAATGACGTGGTATGTGTTGTATGTTACATTACACCAAGAAGGGAAAACATACCTATGACTCCATGAGCCAGTATGGAATCTTTTTTGGGGTACTCGTACAATGTACGACATCTAGAGGAGAGAATATGTGACCACGACATATGGACTCTGAGTACAACCTAGGGATTAACTAGGCAACTAACTTGGTAGATACATTGGATGGGAAGAATCCCGAGATCGTGCCATACTGGCCACCCCAGGTCCAGACCTGATGTGTCGGGTTGGCCGCCACGGATATGGTTTCTTTCGCCTATAGCGGATGGCTATATTCGACTCCTACGAGCTATGTGTTTAATGTTTTAGGCGGTAGCCCTTCGGGGGACTGGTGCATAATCAAAGTGTTATATGTCTTACGGTTTGGCTAGCCCTGCTGGGTTGACACGATCTGAGGATTCCTTTTAATCTGTATATCGGGGATAACTCCGCCAAATATAGAAAGCTGCAGGATTGAATGGCCGCTTGGAAAACGACTTGACTGTGCTTGAGCCTTCCGTTAGTAGCCGAGGGACATGGACTGTCTTGGTGCGTGGTCCAACCCATGTCCTTGTTTGGTTGTTGGGTTGGTCTATCGTGCTAGGACAGGCTGTGGATCGAGGTTACGATCAGAAGCTTTATTTATTATTTATATTATTATTTTTATGCTTGGGTTTTATCTCACTCTTTTGTACTCCCTTATGGTACTTGCTATTCGGGACTGACCCCGCTGGTTTTGTTTGGCCAGATCACGTAGTAGAGCCTGAGGATCCGACCTTCTTCCCTGACTTCAATGATGCATACTAGAAGCATGGCTGGAGGGGGACTCGAGTGGGTTTCTTCTCCACCACTCTAGTACTTTCCTTATGTTCTGGCGTTTAGCCACCGGCACTTGTTTAGCCGGCTAATCTAGATATTTTATCTTTGCATAATTGTAATTAAATTAGACTGCAGCTGAATACAATTTTGTACCTATGACTTTCTAGGCTAGCTAACTTATAAAACTAGATCCTTATGATCATTCTGATGAAGCGTCAGGGACGCCTTACTGCTTTATCTCATATGTTCATTAATTGATGTTTTCTTGCTTTGAATGATTGAGACATAGATGTTCTGTGTGACCATAGGAGACTTGAGTGTAGCATACACCCCCTTGTCTCTTGACAGCCACAATCGCCGTATGACATTGATATACCTCATATGGAGTAGCTGGCCTAGTCCGTCTCCGTATTTCGGTACTGGAGCATGACAAGGTTTTATTGGTGGCCCATGTAGGTCTGAATTTTCAGACTTGTGGGGTGTTACTATTATAGGAGTCTCAATCAAAACTCGTTCCCTTTGAATCTCTTGCCTCGATTTCTCTTTCCTCACCTTGATTGATAACCTGAATTGCATCCTCGAATCCTCCTCGTTCTGATAATTAATATCATGTGCCTTTTCCTATAGGGGTGTTTCTTTCTCAGTAGCTGGCGAGGCCAACGTGGAGGAACATCCAGTAGAGCATGGCTCGACGGGGCAGCAACCGGAAGGAATACATACTCCTGACCAGATCCGAGTAGAGGTAATATCAGAGCCAGTGGAACCGTAGGTTCTGGAAACTCCTGTACCCCCAGCGGTGCCGGCAGCGACAGTGGTACCTGATGCTGCAGCGCTTCTGGAGGTCATCAAAGGATTCTTGGCCACTCAACAGCGTCAGGTGGCAGCCCATCAACAACAGCAGACCCGACAGCAGGAACAGAATGTGTTACTGAATCAGGGGTTACAATTAGCCCTTGAGAGAAGTGTCAGGAATGATTCAGGAGCATCGGGGAGGTTTTGTCGACTTAACCCGAGATATTTTGACGGCACGGAGGATGCCATCACGGCAGATGCTTGGCTTCAAGATACTGAGGCCATATTGACCGCAGCGAAGTTTCCAGCAGAAGAGAAGGTTGACCAGGTCAGGCTGATACTTCAGGATCTCGCCCGCGATTGGTGGACATCAGAAGAGGTTGGACTGAGGTGTCCTGTTCCCTGGGATAGCTTCTGTACCAGATTCAAGGCCAAGTACTTTGGTGTGGTAGCACGGTATGAGCTACAGCAGAGGTTTATCAGTCTCAAGCAGGCTGGAAAGACGGTGGATGGATATGCAGCAGAATTCTGCAGACTGAGTCGGTTTACATCGACGATGGTAGCTACAGAGCCAGAGAAGGCTATGAGGTTCCAGCAGGGACTTCATCTGGAGATTCTACATCTAGTAGAAGGGCACGACTATCAAAATTTTGATGCCGTCTTAACGACAGCTCGGAGGCATAAACTCACCCAACAGAGGTTGGTGACAAGACACGGGGGCCAGAAGAGGTCTCATCCCCAGAGTAGGAACGGAGGAGCAGTGTAGTGAACATCGACGCCAGCACCCGGCATCCGTATTTATGAGTCAGGAGCGCCACGGAGGACGGCGGTATCAAAGATAACAACACCAGTTCGGCATCAGCAACAGAGGAACCAGCAGTAGCGCCAGGGGACGCCCATTGGATGTACTTACTGTGGTAAGGGAGGGCACACTAGGGATGTGTGTCGTTCAGCTAACGGGTTATGCATAAGGTGTGGCAGTCCAGATCACAGAATTTCCAATTGTCCTATGATACAGAGGCCAGGAGGGCCAGTTCAGCAGTTTCCGACATTGCCAGCTCCAGGGGCAACACCGAGCAGAGGACCAGCATTGGCCGTAAGGCCGCTAGCCCAGCGTCTACCAACGCAGACTCAGATGTTTCGCCAGACACAGAACCAGGAAGGCCCGCAGAGGCCGCAGCGACAGTATAGTCGAGGAAGGCAGCAGGAGGGAGCTCAGCAAGGCCAGGGCCAGGCCTTCACCTTATCACTGGAGGATGCGCTAGCTTCAGGCGACGTGGTTGCAGGTAATATTTCTGTTACCTCTTTTCCTGCAGTAGTATTGTTTGATTCGGGGGCTACCCACTCTTTTATATCTGCACGATTTGCGACACGTATTGGATTAGAATTTGAGGCATTGTCGGAGAGAATGAATATACTCACTGGTAATGGGCTCGTAGGAGTTAGCAGAGTGTGCTTAGCATGTCCAGTCATAGTGAGTGGGCGATTATTGCCCGCATCTTTGATTGAGTTCCCTATGGGCAACTTTGATGTTGTCCTAGGCATGGACTGGTTGAGAGACAGTCATGCGACGATAGATTATCGGGGAGGCAGGGTAGTATTTAATGTACCTGGCGTTGAGGAGTTTGTCTTTGTTCGATTATTGGAGGATCGACCTAAGGGCATCGTTATAGAAGCATTGACAGAGCAGGAGCAGTTTGCTGATGTATTTCCAGATGAGCTTCCAGGTTTACCACCAGTGAGAGATGTAGAGTTTTGCATTGAGCTGAATCCTGGGACGGAGCCTAAAGTCGGCAGAGTTTACAGGATGTCGCAGTCAGAGTTGGACAAGTTGTACCAGCATGAAGAAGAACTGAAGGCGAAGAAGTTTATCCGAGACAGTAATTCGCCCTGGGCAGCACCGGTGATTTTGGTACCCAAGAAGGATGGATCGACGCGAATGTGCATTGATTACCGGCAGTTGAATGCAGTAACCGTGAAGAACAAGTATCCGTTACCAAGGATTGATGACTTGTTTGATCAATTGAGTAGGGCTTGCATCTTCTCTAAGATTGATCTTCGATCTGGATATTATCAAGTGAGGGTCCGGGAGCAGGACATACCCAAGACAGCATTTAGATCACGGTATGGACATTATGAGTTTCTGGTGATGCCATTTGGACTGACTAATGCCCCAGCAGTATTCATAGATTTGATGAATCGCATCTTTCTGCCCTATTTGGATAAGTTTGTAGTAGTATTTATAGATGATATCCTCGTCTATTCTAGTAGTGAGGAAGAGCATGAGAAACATCTTCGGGCAGTTTTACAGACCTTGAAGGAGCATCAACTTTATGCGAAGCTTGATAAATGTGAGTTTTGGTTGGATCATATTTCGTTCCTGGGACACATTATTTATGGAGCAGGAGTGTCAGTAGATCCGAAGAAGGTTGAGGCAGTAGAGAATTGGCCAGTTTCGAAGACGGTAGCAGAAGTGCGTAGTTTCTTGGGATTGGCAGGTTACTACCGGAGGTTCGTGGCAGACTTCGCCAGGATTTTGGCATCCTTGACGCGTTTGACGCATAAGGATGTAGAGTTTGTTTGGTCAGCAGAGTGTCAGGCATCATTTGAAGAATTGAAGAAGAGATTAATCTCAGCCCCGATCTTGACCCTTCCAGTAGGATCGGGAGGGTTTACAGTGTATTGTGATGCATCCGGGAAGGGACTTGGATGTGTATTGATGCAGCATGGTAAGGTGATAGCATATGCATCTCGACAGCTTCGAGATCATGAGAAGAACTATCCGACTCACGACCTGGAATTAGCAGCAGTAGTGTTTTCGTTTAAGTTATGGAGGCACTACTTATATGGGGATCGAGTAGAGATTTACACTGATCATAAGAGCTTAAAGTATGTATTTACCCAGAGGGACCTGAACATGAGACAGAGGAGATGATTGGAATTACTAAAGGACTTTGATGTAAATCTTCAGTATCATCCAGGCAAGGCGAATGTGGTAGCAGATGCCTTGAGCAGGAGAGGTGGTGCAATCATTCTAACCACGCAGAGGCATATTTTGGAAGATCTTCAGAAAATAGGCATCGAAGTGATCTTGCCACAAGATACGGAAGTCATGGCCAGTTTGCAGATTCAGTCTACTTTAGTAGAGAGGATCAGAGCAGCTCAGTCAGAGGACCCGCGGATCCAGAAGCTTCGATCTGAGTGTGAGTCAGGTCTCAGGAAGGAGTTAGTAATCCATGATGATGGAATACTTAGGTTCGGAAACCGTCTTTGTGTACCAGATGGAGACCTTCGACATGAAGTTATGTCAGAGGCTCATAGTTCCCCTTATTCCATTCATCCCAGAGGCACGAAAATGTACCAGGATATGAAGCAGCACTTTTGGTGGAATGGCATGAAGAGGAAGATATCGAGGTTTGTATCCAGGTGTTTGGTATGTCAGCAAGTGAAGACAGGACAGCAGAGACCAGCAGGATTGTTGCAGCCGCTTCCTATTCCGGAGTGGAAGTGGGAGCACATCACGATGGACTTTGTGACCGCTTTACCTAGACCTCTGACCGGCCGTAACACAGTTTGGGTAATCGTGGATCGGCTCATGAAGGTTGCGCATTTTCTTTCTTTTAAAGTAGGGCAGTCTACTGAGCAGTTGGCAAAAATGTATATGAAGCATATTGTGAGGCAGCATGGTATTCCAGTCAGCATAGTATCAGATCGAGACACACGGTTCATCTCTCACTTTTGGCGGAGTTTGCATCAAAGTTTGGGTACCAAGTTCAGGTTCAGTACAGCCTATCATCCACAGACGGATGAACAATCAGAGAGAACCATTCAGACCTTGGAAGATATGTTACGGGCTTGTACTTTAGACTTCGGTAGAACTTGGGAAGATCACCTTCATTTAGTAGAGTTCTCTTACAATAATAGTTATCAGGCAAGTATACAGATGGCACCGTTTGAAGCAATATATGGAAGGAAGTGCAGGTCCCCTCTGGCATAGGACGATATGGGAGAACAAAAACTGTTGGGACCAGAGATGATCACGCAGACCGTGGAAACAGTCAAGTTGATCAGAGAGCGGCTTCGAGTCGCGCAAAACAGATACCGCCACTGGACAAATCAGCATAGTAGGCCTCTAGAGTTTGGTGTTGGCGACCAAGTGTTTCTACGGATTTTGCCTACGCGGGGTATCATTAGATTTGGAACCCGAGGAAAGCTTAGTCCGAGATTCGTTGGTCCTTTTGAGATTCCCGCTCGGGTAGGCGATGTTGCTTATCGGCTTGCCCTTTCTCCCTCGCTATCTGGTGTACATGATGTGTTTCATGTATCTCAGTTGCGTGGGTATGTCCCGAATTCGAGTCATGTCCTTGACCATTTGGAGTTAGTCGTTGACACCGACCTAACTTACGAGGAACAACCCGTGTCTATTTTGAACCGGCGAGAGAAGGTGCTCAAGAACCGGACTATTAGCCTTGTCTGTGTCACTTGGGGCCATCACTCTCCGGGAGAGTCAACCTAGGAGCGCGAGGACGAGATTAGATCTCGGTATCCGCACTTGTTCGACTCGGAAGGTATGTTTCTTCTCATGCCTTGATAATCTAATTACATGTTTGTTTTGCACCATTTTGAAATGTAAGATCAATGACTACTAATGATAGGTTGTTAGCGTAGATTGTAATTGCACCATGCTTGCCCGGATACCTCTATCTTTGTCTTGGCTGAAATTTCGAGGACGGAATTTTTCTACGGAGGATAGAGATGTCACTCCCCGATCCCGATATACGTAATCTTCATGGATTCTGTATACGGTATCTGTAATTAGCATGTGTATAATTTTGTATATTATTTATTAGTGGTTGCATGTAGCTTTTAAGCTTGTCATTAGTGGAATGAATAGAGATTAGGGATTAGGGTTTTCTCACGCCAACCCCTATTTATATTCTCTTCCTCACTCTCTCCTCTCATTCACTCTTTCATTTATTTCCCTCAACCACCACCCATAGGCAAGTACAACTTGCTCAAAAGTGGAGATTAGTGAATTTTCTATTCTTGATTTTTCCTTGATATTATTTGTCTATAATGTTATTCTCTTCATTCTCTACAAGTTTAGTTCTTAAAGTTTTAGATTTTAATGGCTAGATTTGTGTAGATCTAAGTTCCTAAAACTAGGGTTTCATAGGTTTTCATGGTTTTGATCTATCAAACTTGGCTATTTTCGAAAACCAATGGTCCTATGTTGCAGGAAATTTGATTCTACACAATTTTGACATCGGAAAAACTAGATTTCGATTTGTTTTGAGGAAGTTATGGCTAAAACAATATTTAGACATCTCCTAGGTTCGTCTGCGCTGGTTCTGGCAGGGACGATGAATAGTGCCCTTGCTGCATGAGCATTTGCAGCCGCATGTGTAATATACAGCCGCATAAGCTTTCCAGCCGTATAAGCTAGTTGCAGCCACATGAGCCTTTTGCAGCCGCATATTTAGTGGCTGCATGGACTTCTGCTCATTCAGCCGCATGAGTTTCTCGACCGCATGAACTGGGTTCATCCTGAGCCGTATGTACTTTTTCTGAGCCGCATATGCTCGTTCCTTCTTCGGTCGCATAAGACTCCTTAACCCTGGCCGCATGGAATTAGTTTTTTCCCTGGCCGCATAAGCCCGGTTCCCTGAGCCGCATAGGCCCTAGCCGCCCGATCAATGCTGCATAAGCTTGTTGGTTCTTGGCCGCATAAGACCTCACCCTCCAGCCGTATATGCCCGTTCTTCCTGAGCTGCATGTGTCCGCGTTATCTAGCCGCATGAGCTCGTTCTTCTGGCCGCATGGCGTATGGTAGTTGGCCGCATAAGCTTTAGCAGTCGTAAGAGCCTGCTTTCTCGAGCCGCATGAAGTCATACGGACTTCATTGCTCGGCCGCATGTAGTCTGGCCGCATGTGCCTCAGCCACAGGTTCCTATGTGTATTAGTCCTCATTTTTAATCTAACTACCTATGTGATGGCTGGAAAACCCTACGTGTGTACTGAGGTACAATCTATGTGAGCACCGAGGTGCTATCCTATGCGCTAAGTGTTCCTAGGTGATACCTGCCAGTACTTCCATGAGTCTAGCATTTACATAGCAATGGTCGGTAGCAATGACGTGGTATGTGTTGTGTGTTGCATTACACCAAGAAGGTGAAACATACGTATGACTCCATGAGCCAGTATGGAATCTTTCTTGGGGTACTCGTACAGTGTACGACATCTAGAGGAGCGAACATGTGACCACGACATATGGACTCTGAGTACAACCTAGGGATTAACTAGACAACTAACTTGGTAGATGCATTGGGTGGGAAGAATCCCGAGATCGTGCCATACTGGCCACCCCAGGTCCAGACCTGACGTGTCGGGTTGGCCGCCACGGATATGGTTTCTTTCGCCTATAACGGATGGCTATATTCGACTCCTACGAGCTATGTGTTTAGTATTTTAGCGCGGTAGCCCTTCGGGGGACTGGTGCATAATCAAAGTGTTATATGTCTTACGGTTTGGCTAGCCCTGCTGGGTTGACACGATCTGAGGATTCCTTTTAATCTGTATATCGGGGATAATTCTGCCAAATATAGATAGCCGCAGGATTGAATGGCCGCTTGGAAAATGACTTGACTGTGCTTGAGCCTTCCGTTAGTAGCCGAGGGACATGGACTGTCTTGGTACGTGGTCCAACCCATGTCCTTGTTTGGTTGTTGGGTTGGTCTATCGTGCTAGGACAGGCTGTGGACCGAGGTTACGATCGGAAGCTTTATTTATTATTTATATTATTATTTTTATGCTTGGGTTTTATCTCACTCTTTTATGCTCCCTAGTGGTACTTGCTATTCGGGACTGACCCCGCTGGTTTTGTTTGGCCAGATCAGGTAGCAGAGCCTGAGGATCCGACCTTCTTCCCTGACGTCAATGATGCATACTAGAAACATGGCTGGCGGGGGACTCGAGTGGGTTTCTTCTCCACCACTCTAGTATCTTTCCTTATGTTTTGGCGTTTAGCCACCAACACTTGTTTAGCCGGCTAATCTAGACATTTTGTCTTTGTATAATTGTAATTAAATCAGACTGCAGCTGAATACAATTTTGTACCTATGACTTTCTAGGCTAGCTAACTTATAAAGCTAGATCCTTATGATCATTCTGATGAAGCGTCAGGGACGCCTTACTGCTTTATCTCATATGTTCATTAATTAATGTTTTCTTGCTTTGAATGATTGAGACATAGATGTTCTGTGTGACCATAGAAGACTTGAGTGTAGCATACACCCCCTTGTCTCTTGACAGCCACAATCGCCATATGACGTTGATATACCTCATATGGAGTAGCTGGCCTAGTCCGTATCAATATTTCGGTACTGGGGCGTGACAGAACTTCCCCTTATACGCCAAAGTATCATGAAGAAAGACGAAAGGATTGGATTAAAATCCACTCTTCCCAACAGGGAATCCATCATACTCCGGCGAAAGCCGACTATCGTGTCTCTGCGGACAACCACCATTGTCCCTTTGACTTGAAAGGATTTGAACATCTGGTTCATCTCCCTTCGCATGAAAACCCTGAAAATAGGATCTACAACTATATCGTGGACACTTTGATGACCATGAATAACAATATACATAATACTTTTAGAGAACTCACTGATGTCAGACGAGAAATCCTCCACATCAAAAATGAACTCAAAAGCTTAGGAAAACTTTGTAACATTGAGGAAAGTGTTTCTAGCAAGATTGCTAGACCGACTATCAAAGGAAAAATTGCCCCGGTTGTACAAACCCGTAGACGATGGGCAAACAACATCAATATGATGAAATTTTCTTCTAAGAAAACCAATACCATTCCTACAGAAGAAATTGACGATAATTTCTACAAAACCTTTCTAAGGTTACAACAACAAGAACTTTCTGGAGAAATAGAAAGTAATCAAATCTATGACTATTATGAAAAACATGCGTATGTTCGAGGCCAAACCCTGCCAGAAAGCCACGGTAGTTCTTTGATCCGTGTTATCGAAGAACGTAGGGGAGCTATGTCTAGCCGCAGAATTACGGGTCAAAACGAGCAATCACAGAAATCTGATAATATTTTTGTTAGAAAATACTTGAGCCCACCATTGCTCATATACTCAAGGACAACTCCTTACCATGGGAGAAAATACTCCGACGAAAGCCGACTATCGTGTCTCTGCAGACAACCACCATTGTCCCTTTGACTTGAAAGGATTTGAACATCTGGTTCATCTTTCTTCGCATGAAAACCCTGAAAATGGGATCTACAACTATATCGTGGACACTTTGATGACCATGAATAACAATATACATAATACTTTTAAAGAACTCACTGATGTCGGACGAGAAATCCTCCACATCAAAAACGAGCTCAAAAGCTTAGGAAAACTTCCTAACATTGAGGAAAGTGTTTCTAGCAAGATTGTAGACCGACTATCAAAGCAAAAATTGCCCCGGTTGTACAAACCCGTAGACGATGGGCAAACAACATCAATATGATGAAATTTTCTTCTAAGGAAACCAATACCATTCCCACAGAAGAAATTAACGATAATTTCTACAAAATCTTTCTAAGGTTACAACAACAAGAACTTTCTGGAGAAATAGAAAGTAATCAAATCTATGACTATTATGAAAAACATGTAAAAGCAATTGACTTCTTTAAATGGAAGTATACGGAGAGTTCTGATTCAGACTCTTCCGATAACGAAATAGATCATGTCCATGTTCGTGCCCTAGAAGAAGGGCAAGGCAGCAACGACACTATGGTTGTCGAAGCTGAACCTAACACTAATATTGGATCAATTAATCCTAATCCTGAGTTAATTATGAGAGATCCGAACTTTGTCTTAGAGGGAACTTCCCCTTATATGCCAAAGTATCGTGAAGAAAGACGAAAGGATTGGATTAAATCCACTCTTCCCAACAGGGAATCCATCATGACAAAAGATATTTGTCTGATGGTCCAATCTTTAATCTTGAGAATATTCCCCATAAGCAGATTGGTGAATATATATATCAAACTGGACTCAAAAAATCCAGGGGATGGCATATTTCCTCCCTGCAGATATTACTACCGAAGGATTTATTCACTACACCACTAGTTATTGGCAACGTGATAGCATTGCATGGTTGAGAAACTTTGAGATGCTAAATCCTCAGGTGGCTGCTATAAAGGCTACTCCTGATAAATATGCAACCTTGGATAAGCTAGTTGAACATCTCCTAGCAGATTTTACTGGAGAAAGTTCACAAGCTTCAAAAAATTACAATAAGATACTATACAAGATGGTCTTGTGTGATATCTGTATGCTTGAAGAATTTGTATCCAAATATATTGGACACATTTTCCATTTGAACAATGTTAGAGAAAATGAATTCTGGATGGAGGGATTTTTTACCAAAATTTCCTACCCATGGAATAATATTATAAAAGATAATTATGATAAAATTTGTGGTATGCTGAAAAAGGCATGTATGAGAAGCATGGAGGAAACCTGTGAGCAGGCTAAGGCCGCGTCACAAATGAATAAATTTATTAAAAACTCAGTACTTGGCTACAGATGTTGTAACAAGTATGATGAGGATGTAAATTTTCAATTCTGATGTCCTCCAGTTTGGCAAAAACCAAAGTGGAAAATACATGGAAAAGGGTAAACCTTTAGCAAGAAAAAAAAAGGAAAATCACTCGGAAAAAATGGAAACCCAACTTCAAAAAGAAGTTTAAAACTGAAAAGAATTTTCGGAAACGGAAATTTGTTAAAAGAAAGAAATTCAAAAAGGGTTGCAAATGTTTCAAGTACAACAAGGAGGGACACTTTGCAAATAAATGTCCCGAAAATATACAAAGTGTGGTCATAACTGACCTTGATGAATACGGTATCCATATTGGTACCATAGACGAAGTAAGCAGTAATACTTCTGCTTCTTCTATCTATGAGATTGAGTCTATTGATGAGCCTTCTGAAGAAGATAACTCTTCTGATGTTGAAGAGCTCAGTAATGTAATAGAACATCTTAAGATCAATATGAATACAATAAACAAAACCTATAATCAGGTACGAATTACTCTTCTAGATGATAAAGCTATCCTTCCCATCAAAGAGGGAGTCTCAGCGGGATATACTTTATACTCCAAAGAAGAAATTTGTATCAAAAGATACAGAAGTTCTGAGATATTTTTTTGGAATGAGAATATTTATACCTATTGGATACTATGGCATTATTCATAGTGTTCCATTACATACAAATAAGGGTATAATTCTGACGCAAGGTTTTATTGAACCTTTGTCAAGACACAATATTTGTATCACCGTCAAAAACACGGTTTATGAGGGTGATTACACGATTCACAGAGGTGACCCTATTGGGTTACTAGTTATACATAAATATGAAGATCTGCCAATTGTGGAAGAATCTCTTCCTCCTAGGGTTGTTCCTCAGCCTGGTTCTGGATCTAGTAGTAGCTCTAGTAGAAAAGACTCCGAAGAGCATTACTACGAATTCAGAATATATATGAACAAGTTAACGTCAGAAGAAACCTCAAATTCTAGCCTAATGCAAAGTGAAGGCGAGCAATTTCAAATCACTGACGAAGATCTGGAAAAGCTGAAAGAAGCTATTCCTCACTCTAACAAAAAAGCAGTTTATAAAACTATATCATTCCAGTCTAGGTTTTTAAACAAACACACATATTTATTCGAAAGAATGTAAGGAAATATCGAGCTACGGGGTGGAGAAGACTTTTCTTCTATCTGCCTTCTCAATAAAAAGAAAATAGAAAAATTAAAAAAGAAATACCCAAGGATGAGATATCTTCATATTGGGTTAATACAATTGAAAATAACAGGTCTATTTAGAACAGGAATAGACACGCCCATACTGGTAGTCTGTATGGACGAAAGGATAATCAACAGCCCTCTTAATAGAATTATTGGAGGTGCCAAGTCCAACTTGGTAAACAGGTTATTTGGAATAAATATTCATCCTGACTTTTCAATAAGTCTTGACGATGAAAATATTGAAAAAACATGTACCTTGTCCATAAACCTGCAAGGCATAGAGCTTATGCCAGGATCTAAGGTTTTGGGTATACAATGGGAACATTGTATGGCTTTAAACGATACTCCAACGTTTAAATCCATTACTCCTAAGCATTTGGTAAACTATTCGAGGTTGGTATAGGAAAGACTATACAACCACGATTAGTAAAACTGGAACATTTAAGGCTTGACAATGAAATGCAAGTATTTGTTAAGTCCTTAAAACCAAAACTCGAAGTACCTACTGAGTACTTTATTGCTTCTGGCAATACAATATCTACTGTTTTAAGTGGACAAAGGCCCAGAATGCATGATGCTGAGGCCTCTTCCTCTAATACAGTAAAAATTTCATGATCTAATTCTATAGATCATCTCAATTTAGAGAGAACGTCTTCGGACGAGTATGCCCATAGAGCTAGCATTAGTGAATCCCCTATTGAGGGAAGAACTAGACTCTTAATGGATGAAAAATCCAGAAGAGATAATCTAGTCATTAATGCATCCTTACCTGGATTCGGGAACATGGCTCGGATTTATCTTAATGGAAGACAACCGAGAACGTCTTAGTAATTATAAAAAGAAAACAAGCTATAATGCTTTACAAATTCGTGAAGCATATAAAATGCTTTGTTTAACAAATAAATTCAAAGATATTATTAAAAAGGAAACTTTAAATCGAATTACAGAACTATTGTAATGCGACACATGGAACAAACGAAAAAACTGCTCAGAGAGCATATCCATCTTTATAAAAATAGAAGAAATAGAGATTATATACAAAAACAAAAGGATAAGAAAAGGGTAACCTTTGCTCGGGTAATTGAGTTTGAGGATTCTGATTCGTCGGATCACAATAGCAATTTACCCATTGATACTACTAATCATATTGACCTGCCATTTAATGATGTGCTTGATTTAGAAATCCTAAGCACCTCTCTCGATCAGGTCGAACTTGAGGTTTGTTAATTAAATAAATATAATATTGATGATTGGCTTCAGCTAGATGGTAGTGATGACAATCTGACTACAAATGAAGTCCTCGATTGGGACGAAATCATCAATTCACTTAATGATAAGAGCGACCCTTGATCTCAAGACTGCTCCACAAGGACATATTTTTATACCCCTAATAATATGTATCCCAGGGTATAATGAGCTAACGATTCATGCTCTTGTGGATACAGGGGCCGAAGTTAGTTTATTACAAGAATTGTTCATACCAGAATATCTCAAGCTTAAGCTCGATCGTCCATGTAAATTAAATGATTTCATGGGGCGACAGGTTTTGGTTAACCATAGAGATAATATTGAGGTACAACTTCCAGATATCCATAGGAATTTTAAGACCTATTAATATACGTTTATATTACTCCCAAAGGAGTTTGATAATGACTGTTTAATCGGAATGGATAACCTAAAGCATTATCCTCCATTTAATAGGCATTATTTTGACATTGACGGTCGTTCTATACCTAGAATCCCCTTTAATGTCTCGATTGCTGACATATATGCACCGACAGCACAGCGTGGTGAAGTCACTATGACTGACAAAGTGTGCACCTACAACATCCCAACGGATAATAATTTCCAGAGAATTGTTCATGGAATGTTAGAACCGTTGTATTCTGATAGCCCATTAAAATGGTTTGATAAAGCTCCTAGATATTATAAAATTGAGGTTTTAGATATTCACAAAGAATCGAAGGTTCGAGTCAATAACATAATGATTTCTCCTTCGGATAAGGAAGAATTTGCTAAACAGATCGATGAACTACTTCGATTAAAGCTAATACAGAAAAGTTCTAATACCCATTCGTCTCCTGCATTCCTAGTCAGGAATCATACTGAGATAAAATGTGGTAAAGCTAGAATGGTTATTATCTACAGGAAGCTTAACAGCTATACTAAAATTGACGAATATTTTATCCCCTCTGCTGAAAATCTAATCAAGCAGATACATGGAACTAAGTTTTATATTAAGTTTGATGCCAAATCTAGTTTCTGGCAAATTAAACTTGCTGATAAAGCATCCATTGAGCTAACTGCGTTCAGTTGCCCTCAGGGACACTTTGAATAGTTAGTTATGCCATTTGGATTAAAAAATACACCACAAATATTCCAGAAATGGATGAACTCCATATTTGGACATCTAAAATTTATAGTAGTATATATCGACGATATTCTTGTATTCTCAAAAACTGCGGAAGAACATAAAGAGCATTTATTACACGTAGTAAAACTACTGCTGGATAAGGGTATTATCCTCAGTCCTAAGAAAATCGAACTGTTTAAAACAGAAATTAATTTCTTGGGAAAAATAATTAAAAATGGCCAGATTGAGCTGCAGCAGCATATCTATGCCAAGATAAAAGATTTTCCTGAAGACTTCAAAACTTTGAAGGAACTCCAGAGTTTTTTTCGACTGCTTAACTATGGTAGAAAGTTTATTCCACATCTTTCTGCTAGAGTTAAAAAGTTACAAGATAAGTTAGCCGCTGAACAGGCTAAATATAAATCAGTAACTGGTGAACAACCCCGAAAGTGGGATACCAGCAAGATATTTATTTCTTTTTCACCCAAAGAGAAAGAAGAAATTGTAAAGATTAAGGACCTGGTCAAAGACCAAAAAATCCTTTACTTTCTACTCGACGATGACAAAATGTTCTGCAAACTGATGCTTCTGACTATTTCTGGGCAGGAGTATTAATTGCAAAAAATAAAGAAATTGTTGCATATACCTCTGGAAAATTTACGAAAACCCAGATCAAGTATGCAACTTATGATAAGGAACTATTAGCTGTTAAATTAGCTATTAAAAGCTTAAGGATTTATCTCCTTTATAGAAATTTTATCATTGAAACTGACAACAAATTTGTCGTTCAGTTTCTTAAGAAAAAAACTATTAATAATCTCGAAGAAAATCTTTGAAGGATTCGAATTGCTATGTACTTGGAAATATTTAATTATGATGTTAATTATATTCCAGGCTATACTAAATTTTTTGCTGATACTCTTACCAGGCCGTGATGCTATGGACCAGGAAGAATATAAAAAGATGAAATCTATACATGAAGAGATGAAGAGGCAGGACGCGTTTACTCCTGTAGCTGGCAAAAAAAGGCCAAATCCGGTGCTGGTAACCAGGCATCATTATCTTCTTCTGGAGTGCTTAAGGCGAACAGCCCAGCTCCGGTTGCAAGCCAGGCGAATAGCCAAAGTGCTGCACAGGCATTCCAGGGCACACAGGCCCAATTTCAGGCCGTACAGGCCCAATCTCAGGCCGCACAGGCACCACAGGGCACACAAGCCCAGTTCCTGAAAGAAGGACCCAAGAGGCTCGTTCCTTTCCAAAACAAGACTTTCGCTAGTACCGTGGTAAAAAAACTGGTACAACCAAGAATTGGAAAAAAATGATAAAGATTCTTGGGATAAGTTCAATGGCTGTTACCGAGCCATCCAGTCCAATGACATCAAGGGAGCCAATTTTTGGCTATCCCAAATCGAGAAGCAGTTCTTGGCGGTTCGAGCTAAGGCCGAGCAGTTAAATTCTAAATTATACGAAGTCAGGCAGCAGACACTTTCGATGATGGCATATAGTGCTACATCAAGGTCACCTGCTCTTGAAGCAATAGAGAAGGACTTGTTCAAGGGATCTTCTTCTGAACACAAAGAACTGAGTAAGATCCTAGAGTAGATTAACAGTCAAGATCTGGTCAATCTGAGAATACCAGACTTGCTGAAGTTCTGCTCTTCCCTGTCCATCGAAAATGAGAAGACCCAAAGCATGGACACTACTGAGGGTATGGCACAGGGAATGATCACTCGATATCAGCAGGGGCTAATTGATGAGGCCCGGCTCTTAACCTACTTCAGACGCTTAGATGACTCCAGTGTCACTAAGTATTTTGAAGGGTTAGAGATTATCTACTCCAGTTACGGGAATATTCACCTGGTATCTTGTTTCCATGATATTGTTAATCTCTCCGTACAAATTAAAAAAGGATTTGTCCATGAGATATTTATCTGTTCTTAGGATGATAACATCTATAAGCAATTGATCCCAAAAATTTGCTGGGAAGGTGCTAAAGCTAATGCTTCCAGGTTCCATACCATGTTCCGATTCCGAATCTGGAGTATCTGGGAGGAGAAGCGATATATCAAGTGCTTCCCTTCTTACCAGATCTGGGAGCTCCACCGTCTCGCTGGAGATCCAGGCCTCCAGTTCTCTCCTTTTAAGAAGGGCAATTTCAACGAGGGGAAAGAACGCTACGGCGCTATGAAGGAGTTTTTTTCCGAGGCCCGGAAGCTTGCAGGAGGACAGGCGGTCCTCTCATGCAGCAGCAATGTCATCCTAGCAGACTATCTTTCAGTCAAGCCAGTTAATGAAGAAGAGAACACTGTCCTGCTCCAAGATTTTTTTAACAATATGTGTCTTGGTCCAGCAGGGTTACGGCCAAAGGGGACGACGGTGCGGAAGACGCGATTATGTCCCAACTCCAAGAACTGTGAAGCATGGTAGGCATGCTTATGAAGAAAATTCTGAGGCGCTACCGAAGGCGTGTGGGTTGGCGTCTACAAAAGAAGAAAACGTTGCAGGAAGGTTCGTCTGTCAGTTCAACAGAGGGAACCATCTCCCTTACCAACGGTCCAAATTTCTCCACTACCGGCCGAGACATCTCCACTACCATCTGATTTTGAGGAGTGGGAAGTCTGGTGGGAAAGTGTTAATGAGAATGTTAATGTGGGCCCAGAACCACCACTACCGCCAGATTTTGTTGAGTAGGAAAGATGGTGGAATGTAGTCTGGCAGGGGGATCCACTATACCCACCACGACAATAAACAGGTGGAAGATTCGTTTCTTTCCGAAACGAATAAAGCAACGATGTGACGTCATACCAGCCACAGGAATGTGATGGCGCACCATCTCGAAGATAAGAAGGAATCCTTCTTTAATAATTAAAGGAGGATTGTTGACACCGGTAGCCTTAACCGGCTAAACCGGTTAGTACCGACCCTGAGCCTTATATATAGGGAGGCTCATTGTATTCTAAGGGCAACAGAGTTTGAGAGTGTTTGTATTATTCCTGAGTGTTCTTGTTTGTGCTCTTGTTTTCTAATTTTTGTTGTACAATCTGGTATCAGAGCTAGAGTAATAAATAAAGATCTGCTGGTTTGATAGTAAGCCTTCTCTTTTCTTCTTTTTTACTTTTCTGACTTGTGTTCTTGAGTATGGATCTATGATGGGTAGTCAAGTTATTCTAACAAAAATATTATCAGATTTCTGTGATTGCTCGTTTTGATCCGTAGTTCTGTGGCTAGACATAGCTCCCCTACGTTCTTCGATAACACGGATCAAAGAACTACCGTAGCTTTCTGGTAGGATTTGGCCTCGAACATACGACCACAAGCCTAAGCTACCGTTTCACAGCTCAGAAGTAGAGAGCAAGAGGTCCACAGGTGGGTACATTTTTATAATGGGTGGAGCTGTTATATCGTGGAAATCGAAGAAGCAGACTATGCTCTCGCGATCATCCATGGAATCTGAGTTCTTTGTACTTGATACCGCAGCGGAGGAAGCAGAATGGCTTCGGGAGCTCATGTATGATCTTCCAGTGGCTGGGAGACAAATACCGACGATACCAATATACTGCGACAACCAGGCGACTGCGGTGGTGGCATCAAATAACCTCTTCAACGGGAAGAAGAGGACTGTGCGGTTGAAGCACAGGGCAGTGCACGATCTCATCAAGAAGGGTGTTATTGCAGTAATTGATGTTCGGAGTCAGGAGAACCTGGCAGATCCGTTCACCAAGGGCCTCAAGCGCCAGCTGGTCGATGACATAGCTTGTAAAATAGGCTTGAAGGTATTCTGATATTGTGTTATTACATTCCTACCATAAAGTTTTATGCTATTAGTTTAAAGAGAAATCTACTAGGCATCTAGCTTTTGGTTCAAGGGAGGACTATTAACCGGAAGAATATCAGGAACGATGGGTACTTGTCCTCTGTGGCATGGAGAGGTTACGGACCTACAAATACTGTTGTCTACTGTTGTTTTCTGCGAAAAATGGATCCTGCGGGAAGGTTGGCTTAAACGCCTTAATGAGTTCTCAGGCAGAGTGAATGCCTGGTGTGCTTTACAGGAAGCAAGGTAGCACAACACTACAAGGAGTAAAACTCTATGCTACTGTGGGGTGACTCCACCATGAGGTTCCCGAAAGGGGTAATGTCTCGGCTGTATGAGCTAAGTCACAGCGGCGCAGCACCGCAAATAGGCAGGTAGCCTAATGCTGTATGTTGAAATAAAAGAGGGTGTAGTCAGCACTACAAAAAGGAGGGGTTCCTCATGTTACAGTGGCACGACACCACATGAGTACCCGAATAGGGGTAAAGCCTCGGTCTTGTAAGCTATGTCGTTGCGGCGTAACACCGCAAAGGAGCCTAAAGCTTCATGCTGGATAGTATGGCACTACAAAGAGGCGGTGACCTCATGCTACAGTAGTATGACACTACGATCAGGTTCCCGATACGGGGTAAGGCCTCGGCTTTAGGCCATGTCATAGCAGCGTAGCACCGTAAGGGAAGCACAAAACGCTTCATGCCATGTCTCTTTAACAAAGAACTCACCTATAGTGTATGGAAAGAGATATCAGGCCGTCTCATGAGGGTAAACTTATAGACGCCCAAAATTATACACTGAAACCAGGCTGGCACAGGGCCTTTAATGTGTAGCCAGAAGCACATGTAACTACATTATATGAGTGGGAAGAATTTTAGCTATGGTGCAGAATTCAAGGCTTAGTCCATTCTTGTATTATAGTCTGTTATTTGACCCATGCGGGAAGATTCAACTCGTCAGCGATATCTCTCCTAATGCATGAAGGGCAGTTACTGTGGGGAACACTCAAACCCATATATAGAGATATATGGGGGATTGTTGGATGTTGGCCTTTTGTTTTAGAATTTTAGTCCCATATCGGCTAGGCCAAAGGAGTTGTATCTCTATATATTAGCTATGCTCTTTTAGAGATGCACATGTGGTGTGAAGGTGCACATCGGTGTGCCATGTGGGGGTATTTTTCTAATGGGAAAAGGCTAAATCAATAATGAAGCATTCATGCTTTTTTGTTCTTGGAAAATTTATTTCCATTGGAGCTAAGCCCCGTAGGGGGTTAGCGACTCGGACTCGGACTCGGACACGAACTCGGACTCATGGGCTCATGAGGCGTAATGTGGCATTTTGTTGGCACAGTTTGCACTTAGCACGTCAGCATCGTCGCTAGGCGCATAGTGCGCTTAAGTTGTGTTCGTTGCGCGAGCCACTTGTGCTGCCAATTGGCGCGACCAAGTGGCGCGCCCAGTTGGTGACGGAGAATTAGGGTTCGATTTCGGAGAGGGATCCTGAGAAACGGCTACCACATCCAAGGAAGGCAGTAGGTGCGCGCGAGGGCAAAAGTGCCCACGACGCATGTTGCGTGCAAGCACGGCGCGCGGCAGCAAAAACGCTGTGTGCGGTACTGTTCATCGTCCCAACAGCACCAAAAGGTGTGGGGAACCCATGAACACGAAAATAGCATAACTTCCTCATATGAAGTCGAAATCCTATGGTTCAAAATCCAAAATTGTGTAGAATGAAATTCCCCACAACATGGAACCATTAGATTTCGAAAATATCAAACTTTAAGAGATCAAAAACCAAGAAAAACAAGAAAATCTTAAAACTTAGATCTACAAAAATATAACCATCAAAACCAAAAACTCGAAGTTCTAAAGAGGCTTAGAATCATGAAAGGAAGAGAATAGAACAAACAAAAATAATATTGTTCAAGATTTGGCAAGATGTACTTGACTAGGTTTTGGAGGAGGAGCAAATGGAGAAGGAGTAAATGAAATGAATGGAGGAGAGAGAGAAGTTGGTTTTTATACAAAACCCTTCTTATCTCAACCCAACCCAAACCAACTCATGCCAAGTTGAACCAAACCAAAATAAACCAAGTACAAGATTAAACCAAGGCAAGGCTAAGAAAGATAAGTCAAAACACGGGTTACCTAACAAATGTCAGAAATTCGTATACGTGCACTGAAAATACGTATAACGAAAAACGGGAGTGACAGGTTTGTCGTCGGTATACACTGGTATACTGGTGGTATGCCGGTCATGGAAAAAAATCTATAAGTTGGGAAAATTTTAAAGCGTTCCGAAAATCAAGAAAATACAAAACACAGTACAAAAATACGTATCCATATATAAATATCGATACAGTGAGACGAGTCTCACAACTCTTCCATCCTTAGAAAAATTCTATCCTCAGAATTTTCTAAAGCTAGTCGAGCATGATAACCAAAACAAAAGCTCAAGAAAATACAACTATCTTAATCAAATAAGGCATGGCATATCAGTAAATGAAGGCAACGGTAATATAAATAAATGCGTAAGCAATAACACAACCACAATCAAGAAGGGCTGGAGGCATATGAATAGATATGTCTCCTGAGTCAGTAGAGTAGGGACCAACGTCCTCGTTGGCCTACGCTGACTCCAATAGATAAAGGTTAAGTCTCAAAGTAAGTCGGTACCAATGACTTAGTCCAAGACATGACTCTACCTATGACGTATCTTCGTAGTCGAGACATGTGATAGATATCATGTATCTCAAGATACAAAGACAGAGGAGTGGGACGAGAAACTCGCATTCACTCATCGAATAAGTTAAGCCGACCATTGTACTCCATATATAGATAGAATACCAAGTCGCCGACAAGAACCCAAGATATACTGCCACTACCTGGCCTGCTACTGAAAGACAGATCCAAAGGTCATAACTGAAAGAAGACCATGAAGATGGTACATGAGACTCCCAAGGTATTATCTTCATGCTGATACTACAGCTGTTCCTGGTACCGTGCTTTGAATCGCACTCTGAGCTGCCTGACCCTCTGAGCTCGTGATGTCGGTGGGTATTGTGCCAATGGTTGAACATCTAGTATTGGCCCCAACTGCTCGTCCACTGTTGGAGGTGATGATTGGGGCGACTGAAAGGACTGCAGTGGTACATCTGGTGTAGCTGATCGTCTTCGAGATATCGGATAGGGACAAGTACTAACTGAATGGTCCTCTGTTCCACAGCGGAAGCATCGTCTATTGGCCGTCCAACAAACTGATCTGTGATGCCCCAACTTCCCACAATAGGTGTATCCCCAAGAAAAACAAAAAATTCTTAAAACTTAGATCTACAAATGTAACCATCAAAACCAAAAACTCTAAATTCTAAAGAGGCTTAGAATCATGAAAGAAAGAGAATAGAACAAACAAAAATAACATTGTTCAAGATTTGGCAAGATGTACTTGCCTAGGTTTTGGAGGAGGAGCAAATGGAGGAGTAAATGAAATAAATGGAGGAGAGAGAGAGAGAAGTTAGTTTTTATACAAAATCCTTCTCATCTCAACCCAACCCAAACCAACTCATGCCAAGTTGAACCAAACCAAAATAAACCAAGTACAAGATTAAACCAAGGCAAGGCTAAGAAAGATAAGTCAAAATACGGGTCACCTAACAAATGTCAGAAATTTGTATATGTACACTAAAAATACGTATAATAAAAAATGAGAGTGACAGGTATGCCGTCGGTATACACTGGTATACTAGCGGTATGTCGATCATGGAGAAAATCTATAAGTTGGGAAAATTTTAAAGCGTTCCAAAAATCAAGAAAATACAAAACACAGTACAAAAATACGTATCCGTATATAAATACCGATACAGTGAGACGAGTCTCATAATCCTTCGATAAATCAAGGCAAGTACACTATAACATATAAAACTGTACATGATATTATTTGCATGCTTTTGTTACCAATTGTATCTTCTTTTCATTGCATATTGTCTTTAAATTCCAAGATTGCAAGTATAACATGTTTCTCATGCAACAAGCCTCTTTAACAACGATTGAATCACATGTTGCAAGATGTACACATTACCGACACTGGAAAGGGGAAATTACCTAACTAATACGTGATCAAAGCCCATAGTATAATATGAGTGCATAGCTTAACTCACACATCATGCACGTGTGGGTTTTGCCGGACCGGCATTATGCCATATCAGTTGCATTTATTTTTATCGTCTTATTTTAGCCTGTAAACCCTTGAACCCATTTATTACAATTTTTTTATCACTATATTTATTATTATTTTGTTTTCTTCCTGAAATACTAAATGACCTATAAGAACGAATATAATTATTCTCCCTAAACAAATAAAGAAATTTGTGGCCTTTGCAAACTGATTTTCTCAAAGGGCTTAAGTGCAGCTTGGTTGTTTTCAAATACAAAGGAACTTTAGTCGTTTTAAAACCCTGTATTTGAAATTTGGCCTCGAGCCCAATTTTGACTCTTCCAAAATTCTCTGATAAACCGTATAGGAATTCAAAACTATTTCCTTTTATCATCTATTACATATATATATTGGTTGCTCCACTCTCTCTCTCTCTATACTATATATATATATATAGAGAGAGAGAGGAGCAACCAATCCTTCCCTACAAACCCTAATATCCTCACCTCTTTCCCGCCGCAAAGCAGTCGAGCAAAGCCAGAGGAGCAGTCGAAGCACCCCAATAGGTAAGCTTTTACTTTAGAACTCTACAATTCCTGTCATTAATAAGAATCTAGAGTAACCAAAGGGTGTTTGATCAAATTCCTGAGAAGAACCTTTATGAAGTGACTAAGAGTTTTAGCGGGTGCTTTCGAAAAGGAAACGAACTCGTTTACAGTCAATGTATGGTATCATACTCGATTCTTTGTATCGATTTGTATATTTAGGTATCAGATTGATACCGACACCATATTTGAATATTGGTATCAGATGATACTTGGTAGCTTATTCGATCCTTGGTATCAGTCGAGATGAGATACTGTCTTGACAAATGTAGCAGTAGGATACCCAAGTACCCGTGTGGCAAAGTATAGATATGAAGGTTGGTATTCCTTAGATGTATCAGTAATGCCGTGTCTATGCTTCAAAAATTGGTATCAGAATTGACTCTTGTATCAATTTTTATACCTTGTATCTGACCATACCCCTTATAGCAGTATCAAACCAAAACTGTGTGAGTGCAAGAAAAAGGAGTGCACCCAGTGTAACGACCGCAACTGTAATTAGTAAGCCTATCTGGGTTTAAATAAAATCCTAATATATGGGATAGCAACAGAGAGTTGTAACTATGGTATTCCCTATGTGAGTGTCTATTTGGGGGCTTGGGTACATCAAACCACAGATAAGCATGAGTACCAAATTGCATGCCCTTGTCCACGTATTCCTGTAACGTCCAGTCCCAAAATATGTAGGACTAGGAACGTAGACATGCCAGCTGTATAAATACGAAGTACAAGGGCCTTGTGTGTATACATACGCTGTAAAATATAGTAATCCAAGACAAACTAAATCTCATCCACAATGAAAAGAATAATAATATAAAAATCAACTTGAATATTTATGATACAATTATTGGGCGGAGACAAAGTCCACTACCAACTATCTAAATGAAGAAATGTACAAAAATAGATCAATAAAATGGCAAGACGAACCAAGCGTAATCGTCTTCGAAGGAACGGAGAAGACCACAGCCTTGGCTAGGATACCTGCGGAAGACATGAACACACACCTCAGGAAAAACCAGGTCCTCAGACGGACGTAGCAAGATACAGGAAGAACAAGCTAATATGAACTGTCAGAATAATAAAATAATATATAAAAGACTATCCTAGTCACAAATATGCAAGGAGATTCTAACCGCCTAATGTGCAATTTTGAGGACAACTTTCATGCGCATGGGTGGGATTTTAGGCTATGTGTACGTAACTGGCATCCAGTCATCTGTATCCGGCCGTAATGTCCAAAACGTCAGAGGGTATCTGCAAATATATCGCCACAGTTCCATCCGGAGACTGTGGGTTACCTGTTTGGATTCCCATACGCACTAGCGACTGTTCTCCCCCAATATTTCCCATACTGTTCAAGTCATGTCCATGACTCGTCCAGTTTTGTAACTGCTTGAGTCTCTAAAACCCTAGTCATAGCAGTTACGAATATCTACCGTCACACGACTTTAGAGATAGCTAGTCAATAAGTCGTGCCCCTAGCAACATGTCTCCAACCGTGTAGTGTGTGTGTGTCACAGCCAAAGAGATATAAGGATATCCCCCAACAAGAAGGTAGTCCGCTAAAACTAAGTTAACATGCATATAGTAAAGTAAACGACTAATAGAGTCGCTTGCACCCAAGTATGGCTTGGACGTGCAATTTATAACAAATGAAACTAACAATATGAAACAAAATAAATAATGCAGAAAATAAATAATTGACAGTTAATTAGCAAGGTATACTTGCCTGGTAGGACTCCTGGTGAGCTATCTGGTGTGGTACAATAAAGGTGGCACAAGATCGACTTCGGTGTTACAACTATGCAAGGTGACCTCGGATGGTGGCACGGACAGTTCCATTGGGTCCAGAAGGGTCAAATTAGTTAGGATGGACATAAGGTAGTCTAGAATCGGTAAGGAATTGGGAGTAATGGCTTGGTCATGGACAAGAATCAATAGTCGAAGGGTTTGTGAAAGTAATATATACTATTTTAGAAAAATAGTTATAATGCTTGAAGCTATATTCTATAGCGAAAAATAATTTTAGATAATGCATACTTAAAAAATAGAAATCGTTTTTAGGCTAAACCCTAAATTTGTCAAAATAAAATTATAGGTAGAAAACTATATATATAAATATCATAATATATTCTAAGTTAAAACAAATTTAGACAAAATTCATGATATAACTTTTTATAATATCTATAACAAATATATTTTTAATCCACTACTAGTAGGTACAAAAATGATAATAACCATAAAAGAAAAATACGATAATAATAATAATAATAAGGCTTCTAGCAACTTATACCTAGTATATTAAGATACCAATAATTTAATAAAAATATAAATATAAATATATTTTTATATATGTACTGTTTGCGACAGTACTTACAATAGTAAAAATAACAATGATTAAAATAGTAATAATAATAATAACAACAGAATAAAATAATAATAATAATAATAATAATAATAATAATAATAATAATAATAATAATAATAATAATAATAATAATAATAATAATAATAATAACAGATGCAAAAAAAAACAAGAGACTAAGAAAAATAATAATGATAATAATAAAAGTGTTCCCTCACAGTACAAAACCACAAAAAGTCAAGTATTCTCACAAGCAAAAAAGAATAGAATAGAATAAAATAAATTATTATTATACTGAATAAACGAGCACTGTTGCTCTCTTGAGAGAGAATAGAGAGAGAAAACAAAAAAAGAAAGGGGAAGAGGAGAGAGGGAGAATGGGAAGAAGAGGCGGCGGTGGTTGCGGTGCTCTGGCGGAGAGGGGTCTCGGTCAGCGGGAGGAAGGACGGCAAGCCACTCGGGGCGACGCCGGAGGAAGGATGGGGAAGGCGCATGCGCACTGTAGGGGCGGTCAAGCCGGCGCGGGCGGAGGGAAAAGGCGGTGACGCTCAGGCGGCACGGCGATGGGGTTTGCGGTGGCGCGCGCTGCGAGGGGAATGCAGAGGCTGGGTGCGGTGGTTGGGGCTCGTAGGGGACGGTGTGGTCGAAAGTGGAGTGGAAGGAGGAAGACGGAGGGGGAGATCGGCACGGGTTTGGTGGCGGCATGCTTTTCCAGGCGGCGGTCGGAGCGGCTGCGGTGGGGGCTCCGGCGTGGGGGTTTCGGCTCCGGGCGGAGCTCGTGGCCTGGTGGCGGATGGTCGAGGGAGGATGAGGGCTGCGGAAGCTCGTCGGCGGGTGGCCGGGCGCACGCGAGGCAGTGGCGCTCCAGATCCGACCGACGGTGGCGAGGAGGACCGGGCGGCTGCAGGGGTTACTCGACGACGGAGGTCAGGGGTCGCGGCCAGCCAAAATCAGATGAGTGGCTTGGCCTTGCTGGGATTTTGGGTTTAATTTAAGCTGTGGTTGTGACGGCGGCCGTCGGTCTCCGGTCGGGCGTGGTCGGGTATGACTTGTGGTGGTGGTGTCGGGGTTGGTAGGGTGGTCGGATTGGAACGGTCGGCAGGACGTGGCGGAGGTTTTTGTCGAGGGATGGCCGGAGTTGGCTTAGGGTTCCGGTGTGGTGGTGGTGGTGGCTTTGGTCGGAGGTCGGGTGTGGCAGAGGTGGTCGGGAATCCGGGTTGGGAAAGAGGCTGTGGTGGCGACAGCGGGTGGCGGCTGAAGAGAGGAGGAAGGAGGCTGTCAACAGGAGGGTTAGGGTTAGGATGTTGATGAATCGTGTCGGAAGACATGGAGGAAGAACGGATTAGGTTTAGGTTTTCGATATTTGGTTCGTGTCGGGGGTTGTCCCGCACGTAGATGATAATGTAATTGTAAAATTGAATAAGAATATGGATGGTGGAACATGGACACGGTGCACGCACATTGTGGAGAATTTTGTGGAGGAATTATGAATGATAGAAATTTGGAGGAGTACCTGCCTATTTATAGGATGTGGGAATTCCCAGTTGGATAAGGATTAGGAGTAGTTTAAACCCAATTAGATAATTAGCTACTAATAAATTTAAATCCAAATTCAAATCCAAATCCAATCCAAATCCCATTTTAAATCCAATTAAATTCCAACCTTTAGCTTAAAATTAGATAAGGTAAATCAAATTTCAAAATATAGATATTATTTTAACTATTTAAATAAATCCATAGAATCAAATCAAGAATTAAATCGCCATAATAATTCAAAAATATATTTTCCAAAAATACTAATAATATTAATTTCAAAAATAATAAATATTATAAAAAAATAAACTAATAAAATATTTATGAAATATATATGTATGTACAAAGAATGTTATTTACTATTAATAACTGTATAAACCAAAGGCTTTTTATAAATAAATTTATAAACTTGAAAAATAATTTATACGATAGCTAAAAATAATTATTATATATATTATTTTGAAACGATACAAATAGAAAAATGTTTTTCAGAAAAAACATGTACGCTCGCACATATTCGCACTCGTCGATCAATTTCAAAAATCAAAATTTTGCGCGTGACGTACAATACGTTATTGAGACGTATAAATACAAAAAAAAATCAGTACAAAAAAATATAGTAGAAATTTAGGGGTTTTACATCCTATCCAACTTACAAGAATATCGTCCTCGAAATTAAAAATAAGTAAGGGGTTTGAGAAGGTGCAAGGGTATATCGATTCGGAACACGATCCTATCATCAGGCGAGGCAAGGAGACGACGTTCAATGCAACATGCATTAGAAAATTGCGATTTCAAATAGTGCCGAAATAATCATGGATATGGTTATGGGTGAGGTCGCTAACTAATGTAAGTAAAAGATCAAGAGTTTTGGAAATGGAGGTAAAATAATTTTTGAACAAGGGCACATGGTCTCTTGGAAAAGATAGTCATCTAGGTTTAGGGGTACGACTAAGAAAACATTTCTAGTCATTCCTAAGTTCCAAACGATTAGATGGTCAGGGTAATAGTTTGAGGGCGAATAACTTGAGACAAAATTATAGTCACGTGGCTTAGTTGATGGCTAACTAGCTTGGCAATAGATGATGGGACAACTAGAGGTAATACTTTGGGTCTATCTATTAAGTACGAGTCTTCGTCTAAATAGGGGAAAGACGAGAACCAATATGAGTCCAAAGAAGTTGTTTCCGAATACCAATATGTGGTTCAAAGGCGAATGAGTAATTCAAAAGAATTGCCAAGACTGTCGCAGATGGGACTCTAGAGGACAAGTTTAGCTATGTCCCCATCCACGTAGAACGATAGATAAAAGCGAACCAAAGTGCAATAGGTTGATCAGACCATCATGCACCAGTTCTGATTAAACAATATGCTAATGAGCGCTCAATAGCATATGTCATGAACAAGCTTGATAAAGAATTGAGCTTGCAAAAACTAGGCTACATTAGCATCATTAGTCTAGATAATAAAAATATAGGCACGTGAGATTATGATTTGAAATAAAGTAGAATTTGGTCAAAGTCCTTAAAAATCTAGGTCATCTCCTATGTTGATACCTATATAGTCATTCTACCGTCTACTTGTCTAAGACTTGGTCAAGGTCATAAGGAGGGTTAGGTCGTAAGGCATTCTACCCAACTTATAAGAGTTAAACTAGTAGGGTGATGGGACAATAGGACAAGTCTACCTAGTATGGATTGCCTTTCTAACCAACATCAAGCACGAAAGAAGGATAAGAATTAACGGTAGAGGGAATCAAGCAAGATGTAAATCGAGGAGTCAAGCGAGAAGGCAGTCAAGTATGTGGATGAGATCCTAGACTCTAATCCTATACGCAGGCTTGCTTGGTACGGTAAAGTAACCAAACAATTTATCTTGACCTGTATGGGCCACCAACAAAACATGTAACGCCCCAGTCCCAAAATACGTAAGACTAGGAACGTAGACATGCCAGCTGTATACATACGAAGTACAGGGGCCTTGTATGTATACATAAGCTGTAAAATATAGTAATCCAAGACAAACTAAATCTCATCCACAATAAAAAGAATAATAATATAAAAATCAACTTAAATATTTATGATACAATCGTTGGGCGGAGACAAAGTCCACTACCAACTATCTCAATGAAAAAATATACAAAAATCGATCAATAAAATGGCAAGACGAACCAAGCGTAATCGTCTTCGAAGGAATGGAGAAGACCATAGCCTTAGCTAGGATACCTGCGGAAGACATGAACACACACCTGGGGAAAAATCAGGTCCTCAGACGGACGTAGCAAGATACAGGAAGAACAAGCTAATATGAACTGTCAGAATAATAAAATAATATATAAAAGACTATCCTAGTCACAAATATGCAAGGAGATTCTAACCGCCTAATGTGCAATTTAGAGGACAACTTTCATGCGCATGGGTGGGATTTTAGGCTATGTGTACGTAACTGGCATCCAGTTATCTGTATCCGGCCGTAACGTCCAAAACGTCAGAGGGTATCTGCAAATATATCGCCACAGTTCCATCCGGAGACTGTGGGTTACCTGTTTGGATTCCCATACGCACTAGCGACTATCCTCCCCCAATATTTCCTACACTGTTCAAGTCATGTCCATGACTCGTCCAGTTTTGTCACTGCTTGAGTCTCTAAAACCCTAGTCATAGCAGTTACGAATATCTACCGTCACACGACTTTAGAGATAGCTAGTCAATAAGTCATGCCCCTAGCAACATGTCTCCAACCGTATAGTGTGTGTGTCACAGCCAAGGAGATATAAGGATATCCCCCAACAAGAAAGTAGTCCGCTAAAATTAAGTTAACATGCATAGAGTAAAGTAAACGACTAATAGAGTCGCTTGCACCCAAGTATGGCTTGGACGCGCAATTTATAACAAATAAAACTAACAATATGAAACAAAATAAATAATGCAGAAAATAAATAATTGACAGTTAATTAGCAAGGTATACTTGCCTGGTAGGACTCCTGGTGAGCTATCTGGTGTGGTACAATAAAGGTGGCACAAGATCGACTTCGGTGTTACAACTATACAAGGTGACCTCGGGTGGTGGCACGGACAGTTCTATTGGGTCCAAAGGGTCAAATTAGTTAGGGTGGACATAAGGTAGTCTAGAATCGGTGAGGGATTGGGAGTAATGGCTTGGTCATGGACAAGAATCAATAGTCGAAGGGTTTGTGAAAGTAATATATACTATTTTAGAAAAATAGTTATAATGCTTGAAGCTATATTCTATAGCGAAAAATAATTTTAGATAATGCATACTTAAAAAATAGAAATCGTTTTTAGGCTAAACCCTAAATTTGTCAAAATAAAATTATAGGTAGAAAACTATATATATAAATATCATAATATATTCTAAGTTAAAACAAATTTAGACAAAATTCATGATATAACTTTTTATAATATCTATAACAAATATATTTTTAATCCACTACTAGTAGGTACAAAAATGATAATAACCATAAAAGAAAAACACGATAATAATAATAATAAGGCTTCTAGCAACTTATACCTAGTATATTAAGATACCAACAATTTAATAAAAATATAAATATAAATATATTTTTATATATGTACTGTTTGCGATAATACTTACAATAGTAAAAATAACAATGATTAAAATAGTAATAATAATAATAACAACAGAATAAAATAATAATAATAATAATAATAATAATAATAATAATAATAATAATAATAATAATAATAATAATAATAATAACAGATGCAAAAAAAAAATAAGAGAGTAAGAAAAATAATAATGATAATAATAAAAGTGTTCCCTCACAGTACAAAACCACAAAAAGTCAAGTATTCTCACAAGTAAAAAAAGAATAGAATAAAATAAAATAAATTATTATTATACTGAATAAACGAGCACTGTTGCTCTCTTGAGAGAGAATAGAGAGAAAACAAAAAAAGAAAGGGGAAGAGGAGAGAGGGAGAATGGGAAGAAGAGGCGGCGGTGGTTGCGGTGCTCCGGTGGAGAGGGGTCGCGGTCAGCGGGAGGAAGGACGGCGAGCCACTCGGGGCGGCGCCGGAGGAAGGATGGGGAAGGCGCATGCGCACTGTAGGGGCGGTTAAGCCGGCGCGGGCGGAGGGAAAAGACGGTGACGCTCAGGCGGCGCGGCGATGGGGTTTGCGGTGGCGCGTGCTGCGAGGGGGATGCGGAGGCTGGGCGCGGTGGTTGGGGCTCGTAGGGGACGGTGTGGTCGGAAGTGGAGTGGGAGGAGGAAGACGGAGGGGGAGATCGGCGCAGGCCTGGTGGCGACGCGCTTTTCCGGGCGGCGGTCGGAGCGGCCTGCGGTGGGGGCTCCGGCGTGGGGGTTTCGGCTCCGGGCGGAGCTCGTGGCCTGGTGGCAGATGGTCGGGGGAGGATGAGGGCTGCGGAAGCTCGTCGGCAGGTGGTCGGGCGCATGCGAGGCGGTGGCGCTCAAGATCCGACCGACGGTGGCGAGGAGGACCGGGCGGCTGCGGGGGTTACTCGACGACGGAGGTCAGGGGTCGCGGCCAGCCAAAATCAGGTGAGTGGCTTGGCCTTGCTGGGATTTTGGATTTAATTTAAGCTGTGGTTGTGACGGCGGCCGTCGATCTCCGGTCGGGCGTGGCCGGGTACGACTTGTTATGGTGGTATCGGGGTTGGTAGGGTGGTCGGATTGGAACGGTCGGCAGTACGTGGCGGAGGGTTTTGTCGAGGGATGGCCGGAGTTGGCTTAGGGTTCCGGTGTGGTGGTGGTGGTGGCTTTGGTCGGAGGTCGGGTGTGGAAGAGGTGGTCGGGAATCCGGGTTGGGAAAGAGGCTGTGGTGGCGACAGCGAGTGGCGGCTGAAGAGAAGAGGAAGGAGGCTGTCAACAGGAGGGCTAGGGTTAGGATGTTGATGAATCGTGTCGGGAGACAGGGAGGAAGAACGGATTAGGTTTAGGTTTTCGATATTTGGTTCATGTCGGGGGTTGTCCCACACGTAGATGATAATGTAATTGGAAAATGGAATAAGAATATGGATGGTGGAACATGGACACGGTGCACGCACGTTGTGGAGAATTTTGTGGAGGAATTATGAATGATAGAAATTTGGAGGAGTACCTGCCTATTTATAGGATGTGGGAATTTCCAGTTGGATAAGGATTAGTAGTAGTTTAAACCCAATTAGATAATTAGCTACTAACAAATTTAAATCCAAATTCAAATCCAAATCCAATCCAAATCCCATTTTAAATCCAATTAAATTCCAACCTTTAGCTTAAAATTAGATAAGGTAAATCAAATTTCAAAATATAGATATTATTTTAACTATTTAAATAAATCCATAGAATCAAATCAAGAATTAAATCGCCATAATAATTCAAAAATATATTTTCCAAAAATACTAATAATATTAATTTCGAAAATAGTAAATATTATAAAAAAATAAACTAATAAAATATTTATGAAATATATATGTATGTACAAAGAATATTATTTACTATTAATAACTGTATAAACCAAAGGCTTTTTATAAATAAATTTATAAACTTGAAAAAAAATTTATACGATAGCTAAAAATAATTATTATATATATTATTTTGAAACGATACAAATAGAAAAATATTTTTCAGAAAAAAATATGTACGCTCTCACATATTCGCACTCGTCGATCAATTTCGAAAATCGAAATTTTGCGCGTGACGTACAATACGTTATTGAGACGTATAAATATAAAAAAAAATCAGTACAAAAAAAATATAGTAGAAATTTAGGGGTTTTACAATTCCAGTCTATTTAGAACAGAGTGAGAGGACCAGTAGGGTTATCTCAGTTGGTTAGATAGGAAAAATCGATGAGCAGGTCCCTACATTATGTAGTATCTTAGATACTAATAACAGATATGTGTGGGGCATGAGTCTATCCTTACGGATATAGATATTTGAACTGTGCCATATGTGGCAGCAATTGGGTTTCAATTGGGGCATGTACGTTTAATCTCTTAGAAATTGACCAGCATTAGTCAATGAATATTTGAGACCCAAAACTGAATTAGTTGTTGCCATGGCTAGATAATGAGTTGTTGGTGCATTTAGTAATAGTTGAGCTATAAATATTTCTCTTGTGGTTCCTCTTAAGTGGTTGGTTTATATTTTATTCCAAGCAAAATTGCTTTTAGAACTTCTTTTTATTTTTATCATAATGATGAAATGAGATACTGTCAGTAACAGAGTAAAAGGGGTATTCATGTCCGTTGGTTAGAAGGTGTACAGGTCAGTTCGAGTCTCATGTGATGGAGAGGGAATCGAGTACAGGCATATGGGAAATAGTTGGTATTAGATTACAGCCCTTAATATGTAGGGGAGTCCAATATCTCTACAGGAAGCAGGTCGGTGGATGCCTCTACTGTCGATTAGTAGATGTATAGACACCATTGCAACTCGATAAGAGTATAGGCTATGCAAATATTAAGTATACAGACTATTGAGACTAAGGTATACATAGAGCTTAGCCTCTGTTTGGCAAACTGAGTAATAGGAAGGATACGTGAGTGGGTTTTAAGCTAGAACGACAGCTGCTACTGTCATTACCTATTAGAGCATTCAGGATGACTTGGCAGCATTAGACAATAACAGTTGGTTCTCAAGCAATTCTGTGTTAGAAATAAATTGTGATAATGAAGATACAAAGTGACCCATGTAAATGCTTAAGCCTGTTCTAGTTGAAGGGCTGCTGCCTGGATTAGCTTTCTTAATGGATACAAATAGTCAAGCTGCAAATTAATTCCTGTGTATAATTTGTGGCAGGTTGATGCAACTTTATCATAGCATAACTTGAATATTAGATGATCCTAAATAACATGGGTATATAGGAAGGTATGTAGGGGTATCCTACTGTTAGAAGGACATCAACATGGCGGGTACCCTAATGTTAGCTCAAAACCTATAAGTTGTCTTATGCCAGTCAGTTAAAGGGAGGGGAAATAGAGATATATGGGAGTAGTGTATGTTATATGAAGAGAGGGAAATGTGGGGCAGTATAACAGGAGAGGCTAGGTATGCAGGAGAGTCTAGTAGTTGGGAATGGGAAAGGCTTATAAACACCCAAAATGACTAGGTAATGTAAAGTACTTAAAGATAACACATGAATGAAGGGATGAACATATACTAGATAGAGATTATAATCAACCAGGACTAGAGGCCTAGTGAATTGAGGAAACCAAGTGCCCTAGAAATCTAAATAACCAAGTAGCTAGTCTATTTTACTTTATTTCGCGTATTGACATTGCGAATTTATAAACAATAGGTTACTTGGGCTCAAATTTGGCATCGGACCCGTACCAGCAGCTCAGGACCACAGGCAAGTATACATTGCCAAAATTATGCAGTATTTACATGTCTTCTCTTTCCATGTTACTTTCTTCTCATATTGTACCTGGATTATCGTCTACTACTTTACCTGTTTCCTCATTACACGTGCAAGTAGAATTGTTCTTATTTTCCATTATTGCTTGTCGTAGTAGATCTTCGTGTTCTTATACATTTCTTGAGATTGTCATTGTCCAGTACAGTGTCGCTATGCCTTTGATTGACTTGACCGGATCTTGTAGGAGAGGAGATTGATAGTAGGATTGACTATACTCGATTGAGAGTATATTGTATTGTACTACAATCGAGGCATACTATAGATTGAGATTATCTTGTATTGTACAACAATCTATAGGAGTTATTCGATTGATTGTTAGCCAAGTCTAGTATTACATCTCCATATGACATGTCATTTTTTTAGATGTTCTTCTTGCACTGTTCTTATCTTCCATACATGTTACTGTCATAGTAGTAGGCATATTTTTATGTATCTTTCTAGTCCTCTAAGGACCTGATGATCTCTTTAGGTTTAGCCGAGTTTGAGCCAGGTGCAGACGAGCATGTATATTAGTTGTATTACGGTACCACTGCAGTTGATGATGCCATTGATGCTTAGCGTAGTTGGATCCTGTTGTTTTATTTCCATGTCTTTATTTTATTTTCGTCTACTGGTAGTGTATTTGTGTCTACCTGACGTAACTTGAATTGTTGATAAAATGGATACTTTATTTTATATTATCATTTATTATTCAGTCTTTCAGTATTTATTCGTTACTCTTTTGAGTTAGTAGTATCTTCTGATTTCTGTGGATGAGATATAGAATGCCTTGATTGATCTAGACTGCCATGTCTCTGTGACTTGTGAGTCTATAGACAACGTTCTACTGTCGACACTGTGGCGTAGGCTAGACTTGGACACAGACTTGTATCCAAAAAGCGGGTGTGGGTCGTGACAAATTTTTTTGGTGGCCTATATAGGTCTACGTTAATTACTTCGGTTACGTTACTGTGCCGAAGTGAGCCTGTAAATAGGATTAGACACTTAGGATCTTATCCATATGTCTTGACACATTATTGATCTCTATCCTTGATTTTTATTGAATCCTTGACATGCATCCTGCTTGAAATCCTTCAGCGGCTAAATGTTTTCTTTATTGCAGTTAAATGGATTCTCAAGACAGGAACAACGCTCCCCTGAACACCCTACCGACTGCAGGAGGATTCTTCACATACATGACCCTACCGACGCAGGGAGGCCAGCCTACTCATCTGGACAACCCGGCACAGCCGCAGTTCTCGAGATTCCACAGAGACGACATTCCATCGCCTTCGTAGTTTCCTCCACAGACTCCACCACCAGCACCCGTTCTGCCCCCAGCATCTGTCCAACAACTAGCATATGTTTCATGTCCAGCCCCTGTTCTACCGCCAGCACATGTTTTTCATCCAGTATATGTCCCGTATCCAGCACCCACCATGCACCCCGCACCCGTTATGTATTCAGCACCTGTTCTGCCTCCGCCACCTGTACTGGATAATGTTACGCTCCTCGAAATCTTCCAACAACTTATTACTTCCAAGATAGTGCAGGCCAATATTTTTTGTGACACCTTGAGAGAGGCTCTTCAGGCTCCCCAAACGCGACGTTCCGAGGTCTTCATGGATCTCAGGCCCAAGGAATTCTATGGGACGAAGGGGATTCTCTACAATGACGAGTGTATAGAGAATGTGGAGCGATATCTGCGGATAGCCCGAGTTTCGAAAGACCTAAAGATCGAGTCAGCCAGTGTACAGCTCTTCGATATCGCACGGACGTGGTATAGAGATGAGCCCCGTCTTTCCATGCCAGACGTGACTTGGGAGGAGTTCAATCAGCTGTTCAAGAAGAAGTTCTACCCCGACGTAGCTCGAGAGGCGTTAGTGAGTCAATTCGAGAGTCTGGAGCAGGGTACCTCACCATTGACGAGTATACCTTGGAGTTTTCTCGTCCCAGCCGCTTCGCAGAGAGCATGATCAACACCCCTAAAGACAAGGCCCGACGACTTAGAAAAGGATTGTGTCATAAGATTTGCCTAGATATCGCCACCAGTCGAGCCACTACCTATGAGGAGATCTTGAAGTTCGCACAAGCAGTAGAGGAAAAGCTGAGCCACAAGCCAAAGGAGAGACCAAGATGCAAACGGAGGAGGTAGTAGCCAATTGGGATCGACAAAATATCCTAATGTTCCAGGGAAGACCTCAGCACAACAACATCATTAGCAACCAAAGTCATCCCATACCTGAATCAAGAGCTTCCAACATGTCATTGTTGTAAAAAGAAGGGACATAGCCAAAGCGACTGCCAATGGAGACTAGGCCTATGCTTAAACTGTGGTTCAGATCAGCATCAGTTTCGAGATTGTCCAAAGCGTCGACCTGTAGCACCAGGAGGAAATCCACGAGGACCGATTCCCGATCAGGCGACATGATTCACGCAGGCCAGATAGCAGACGCCAACACTACTAGAAGCGACTGACGGTAACATTTCAAAATTTTAGGATAGAATTAAGGGCATGGATTAAATTTTATGATTAGTATGCTAGTTGCTTATTTTGGATAGGGTCGATCTGTTATAGAATAACCATGCTAGATATTTTCTAGTTATATAAGTATACTCTCCTTGATTTCTTTCTTCTTAAATTTCGAGGACAAAATTTTTCTAGGGGGTAGATTTGTAAACCCTTGAACCCATTTATTACATTTTTCTTATTACTATATTTATTATTATTTTGTTTTCTTCCTAAAATACTAAATGACCTATAAGAATGAATATAATTATTCTCCCCAAACAAATAAAGAAAATTATGGCCTTTGCGAACTGATTTTCTCAAAGGACTTAAGTGCAACTTGGTTGTTTTCAAATTCAAAGGAACTTTAGCCGTTTTAAAACCCTATATTTGAAATTTGGCCTTAAGCCTAATTTCGACTCTTCCAAAATTCTCTGATAAACCGTATAGGAATTCAAAACTATTTCATCTTATCATCTACTATATATATATATATATATATATATATATATATATATATATATATATATATATATATATATATATATATATATATAGAGGAGCAGCTGATCCTTCCCTACAAACCCTAATATCTTCACCTCTTTCCCGCGGCAAAGCAGTCGAGCAAAGCCAGAGGAGCAGTCTATATATATATATATATATATATATATATATATATATATATATATATATGTAGAGAGGAGCAATAGGGGATAATAGGTTTGGAGTGCTTCCACTCCTGGAAGTAGAACGGACGCCGGTCCGGTCATCTCCCACCGTCGGGATCTCCTCCTTTGCTCGCCGCCGCCCCCTCCACCTTCTCGTGGTCGGGTGGCTCGCTTGGCCGGTCGGCCTCCTAGGGTTGGCCACGCCCCCAGGCTTCTCCCCCCTATCGATGGCTCCCTCTCTTCCCGACGCCACCGCCTCCCCGGATGGTCGGGTCTATCGCCGTTCGGCTTCCCCCCTCTCTTCTCCCCCTCGGCACCGTCGTCCTCGTCGGCGTCCTCGATGCCACCGGGCTCGGCGCTGGCCGTTCGGTCCTGTCCCGCCGGCGGTACCCCCTGGAGTACCTCTGGCCCCGTTCCTTCTCGGCCCCATCCCGTCCGTCGCGACGCTCGCTGTGCCGTCCCACTCCTCGGCAGCGGCCCCTTCTCCGGCTCCCTTCTCCCTGCAGTGGCCCCCTGCCCCTTCGGCCGCGTCCACCGCCCCCTCCTCGGCCCCTGGCGGGCCTGGCGTTGCTCCCCTCCCTCTCGTCTCAGTCTCAGCCTGGGGCTCCCCGGGGGCTCCTCCCCCTCCGCCAGCTTTGGTTCCTCCTCCAACGTCTCCTGGTGATGGCCAGCCCCCCCAGCGTGTTGCACGCCCCCAGCATCCCCCGGCCTGGCCCCTGCTGATCTGTTCATCATCCTCCCATTCTTGGGGCCGGCCACCTCGTCGGGCCTCCCCCTTCTCCGTGCCCCCCCGGGGATGAGCCCCCTCGTAGGCAAGCCCACCTCCTCCCCTCGCCGTCGCTCTCCCCTTCTCCTCCTGGCGGCACTCCCCGGCTCCTCACCTCTCCCTGGCGGGTCCCCTCGTCGTGGCCCCCCCTCCGTCGTGGCTCCCCAGCTCCTGGCGGCTCCCCCTCCTCTGCCGTGGCTCTTGCAGGAGTTAGGCCCTTCCTAGCGTCGGCCGACCGAGCCCTTCCCCTTGAGTCGTGGCTCTCCCCTCCCCTCGCCGTGGCTCCCCCACCTCCCTTTCCGTGGTGTCGCTCTCGCCGTGGCCCTCCTCGCCGTGGCCCACCTTGCCGTGGTTCCCCTCGTCGTGGCCCGGGCCGACGCCTTTGCTCCCCCCTGCTCCCTCTGTAACGCCCCAGAAACAAAATACTGGAGAGCGGGGGCGTACATAGCCAGCTACGTATATTGAAGTGCAACCTACCTCGCTATACGGTCACGGCTGTCTAGATACATGAGGGTTTAACTACAATCCATCAGTCTCCTATGGTCATGAACAAGCCTAGTGTCTCAATCACAAGCAAGTAGTAGCAGTCACAAGATATTAGAACATCAAATATACAATAGTAAGGCGTCCCATACATTACATATTGGATGATCATGAAGCTAGTCGTACAAAATGTGAAGACTAGCAAGAGTTTAGTCATACATGATCAACCCTAGGATTTGTCAATCATGTTATATCCCGTAGGCAGACAGTAAATAAAGGTACAACCGAGCTAACACGTGCTCGTCGGCTAAACGTCTCAAAAGAATAATTTACAATGAAGTGAAAAAACAAAAGAAACCCACTCGTTGCCAGGGTTACGCCCGGTGGCCACCATCTGGCTGGAAGGTAGGTAGAACCTCTGGAGCTGCTCCGATATCTGGCCACACAAAACCAGCTGGGTCAGACCCCAGAAAGAGCAAGTGCCACAAAGGAGGCTTCGCTTAGGAACTAAAACTAGCATATCACAATAGAGTATTAAAGATAAATAATAAATAAAGAACTGATAATAATAGAGATAACAACAGTAAACTGAGTACGAAGAAACCATTCAAGTAGCCAGGTCACAACCCTTAAACCAAACAAGGACCGGGGTTGCAGCCCTTCACCTGAATAGAAACCCGTCTCAAATACTATTGGTAAGTAAAACATGATTAGTCTTGGCATAGGGTAAAAATAAGACAATAAACGAAGAGAGGATAAAGAACTGCTCCGGAAGCCAGGTTACAACTCTTAAACCAAACAAAGACCGGAGTTGTAACCCTTCGCCTGAACAGAACCTTGCCCCTGATCTTTATTGTGAAGGCTGGTATAAATAATCATGTTATTAGAGTAAGGAAAAACAAGACGAACATGGCTTGGAGAGCAATAAGACAATAAACGAAGAGAGGACACAGAACTGCTCCGGGAGCCAGGTTACAACCCTTAAACCAAACAAGGACCGGGGTTGTAACCCTTCGCCTGAACAGAACTGGACCCCTGATCCTTATTGTTAAGATAAGCACACATAATCAGGACGATATATGATAAGATAACCATAGAACTATTCAGATAGCCAAGTTACAACCCTTAAACCAAACAAGGACCGGGGTTGTAACCCTTCATCTGAACAGAACTTGGTATCTCAACATTTATCGATACAAAAAATTAGGTCATGATACATTCTTGTACAGGATCATGATAACTAGACAGGGCTAGACTCCATCCAATCAATCACGGCCAAGCAATGAGTACGGCTTGATACATTAACTAACTAGGGTTATCACAGGCCTAGTTACTAGCAAGATGCAATGAGATTATCCCAACAGCCACAAGCCCTGCAGACCATCCGGTTATCCAGGTCGAATGTCCGTTTATTAATGGTGCACCACATGACTGTGTGCTGGAAATGTGCCATACTCGTCGGTAGGCTACAAGTCCACTGAATGCACCCAGATAACGAGATTGCCTGTAGCGGGGAATCTCTTCATGTCTACTGAATTATTCTAGTTAATTAGCCTTAGTCAATTTCAGTAGGTACCCCTGACCGTGGTATTCAGGGGTCCCCGTCCTAGACATGATGCAAGACAGTACTTATTTATATGTACAAACACAATCGTCCACGGTGTCCAGGTCAATCATTCTTGTCAGGTCGTATCATGTCATGTTAGCCGTCGCAACAGCAATTCGAGATAATCATGTCAGGTATACTTGTCATACTATGCCATGTTCAATTATCATTTCCAAACATATTAAATAAATTCATGATTTTTAAGTTCATGACAAAAGGTGTAAGGATATAAAATAGGCGTAAAATATATATAAAAGGTAAAGGTGTACGCCATAGGAACTCAAGTTTCTACGCACGTACCACCGATTACGCTAGTAAAACTTTACGCATGAGCTTTACGCTAGCAAGCTCTACGCGAGCAACGGAGCATATGGCTAGGATTTACGCTAGCCAGGCTTTACGCTAGCAAGATTGTACGTGCGTAAAATTTTACGCGCGCGAACCCTCGAACAGATTTTACGCGAGTAAAATTTTATGCGAGGAAAACTCGGGCAACTTTACGCTCGTGAAGGTCTACTCGAGCTAGGGATTTACGCTAGTAAAACTTACGCAAACCCACGTCTACGTGAGCACGATTTTACGCTAGCGGGAGAGCCCCGAGCGTAAAATTGATAAACTCAGCGTAGAGCGGGATACGCTTACACGCAATGCGTGAGCATAAAAGGGGCACTATGCAGGCACGTTAAGACGTGAGCGTAAAAGGCCGAAATAAATGCTGGCACGTAAAACGTGTGCGTAAAAGACTGATATAACACGCTGACACGTAAAACCTGGGCGTAAGGGCTAAACACTATGCTAACACGTTAGAACGTGTGCGTAAAACTTCATCTTCTCCCCATGGCCAAAGCAAACACGCGTAAAAGCTCAGGAACTCCATCTCGGCCAGGACTTGGTGAAATCCGGCCATCCCAAAACCAAACTTGTGCAAATCATGAGGCCTACTACATGGAACTCTTAGTTTTCGAAAACAAGTTATTTTAGTAGATCAAAACCAAGAGGATCGAAAATACTAGAAACTTAGATCTACGTAGAATGAGCCATGGAATTTGAAAACACTAAGTACTAAAGAGGCTTATGATCTTAAGGAGAAGGAAATGGAACAACAAAATGGGAATTCCTTCGTGAAGCAAGTTACACTTGCCTAGCTCTCTTCCTGGTAGGTGAAGAAGAGTAATGGAGAAGAAGAAGAAGTAATGAGGAGAGAGAGAAAAGTAGGTGCCTAATAAAGGAAGGGGGAAGTGGTAGGTGGGGGTTTGCACTCCAACCCAAACCGAACCACATCAAGCCGAACCTAACCGAACCCAGCCAAGAGACATGAAATACGAGTCAAGATACGTACATGTATACCAAAATACGTAATACGAACCACATGCATTACACCCTCCCCACCCCCTCTCCTCGGGCTGCATGCCGTGCCCCCTCCTCGGGCAGAGCGTTCGCGTGCCCCGAGATTCCCTCGGGCTGCACGCTCTTTGGGGTCCGTTCCCCCTTTTTTGTTTTTTTTTGATTTTTAAATTTCGTTTGAAATTTGAATTTTAGCTGTTTTCTTTCTTGCTGTATCCTGTTTTTTATTCAATAAAATCTAGTGTTCCAAAAAAATATAGAGAGGAGCAGCCGATCCTTCCCTACAAACCCTAATATCCTCACCTCTTTTCCGCGGCAAAGCAGTTGAGCAAAGCCAGAGGAGAAGTCGAAGCACCCCAATAGGTAAGCTTTTACTTTAGAACTATATAATTCCTGTTATTAATAAGAATCTAGAGTAACCAAAGGGTGTTTGATCGAATTCCTGAGAAGAACCTTTATGAAGTGACTAAGAGTTTTAGGGGGTACTTTCGAAAAGGAAACGAACTCGTTTACAGTCAACGTATGGTATCATACTTGATTCTTTGTATCAGTTTGTATATTTATGTATCAGATTGATACCGACATCATATATGAATATTGGTATCAGATAATACTTGGTAGCTTATTCGATCCTTGGTATCAGTCGAGATAGGATACTGTCTTGACAAATACAGCAGTAGGATACCCAAATACCCGTATGGCAAAGTATAGACGTGAAGGTTGGAGTTCCTTAGATGTATCAGTAATGCCGTATCTATGCTTCAAAAATTGGTATCAGAATTGACTCTTGTATCAAGTTGTACACCTTGTATCTGACCATACCCCTTATAGCAGTATCAAACCAAAACGGTGTGAGTGCAAGAAAAAGGAGTGCACCCAGTGTAACAACTGTAACTGTAATTAGTAAGCCTATCTGGGTTTAAATAAAAACCCAATGTATGGGATAGCAACAAAGAGTTGTAACTATGGTATTTCCTATGTGAGTGTCTATTTGGGGGCTTGGGTACATCAAACCACAGATAAGCATGAGTACCAAATTGCATGCCCTTGTCCACGTATTCCAGTCTACTTAGAACAGAGTGAGAGGACCAGTAGGGGGTACCTCAGTTGGTTAGATAGGAAAAATTGATGAGCAGGTCCCTGCATTATGTAGTATCTTAGATACTAGTAACAGATATGTGTGGGACAGGAGTCTATCCTTGCGGATACAGATATTTAAACTGTGCCATATGTGGCAGCAATTGGGTTTCAATTGGTACATGTACGTTTAATCTCTTAGAAATTGACCAACATTAGTCAATGAATATTTAAGACCCAAAACTGAATTAGTTGTTGCCGTGGCTATACAATTGCTTTTAGAACTTCTTTTTAGTTTCCTCATGATGATGAAATGAGATACTGTCAGTAACAGAGTAAAAGGGGTATTCATGTCAGTTGGTTAGAATGTGTACAGGTCAGTTCGAGTCTCATGTGATGGAGGGGGAATCGAGTGCAGGCATATGGGAAATAGTTGGTATTAGATTACAACCCTTAATATATAGGGGAGTCCAATATCTCTACAGGAAGCCGGTGGGTGGATGCCTCTACTGTCGATTAGTAGATGTATAGATGCCATTGCAATTCGATAAGAGTATAGGCTATGCAAACCTTAAGTATACAGACTATTGAGACTAAGGTATGTTGGAACTGGAGATTCCCAGGACCCTTACTTTGGTGTGCGTATTGATCGATAGAAAGTTAAACAGATTTAATACGTGTTCTAACCCTTCTTAGGCGAAAACTAGGGTTCACAAATTATACCTGCGGCGGAAATAAGACAAGTAATTCCAGACAATCTCGAGCGGATGACCACAAGATCTTCTGCACGTATTCCTTCCTCGAGTTGGACATTGTGTGGGCGATGATCTTCCAACCTTTTCTTCTCCTTGGAAGCCCTCTCTTTCTCTCCTTATGTGAATCACGAATTTAGAGAAAGCTTCAGATTTATGATCAGTAATATGGCGGCCAGAGAATAGAGGATATATATAGGCTACGACAAGGACCATAAGGAGAAATTAGGGTTAGGCCTCCTAACAAATCTGGATATCCCGTGTTCAGTTCGAACACACAATTCAGGCCTATTAACAATAGCTCGGTCTACTAATGAGCTATTATTGTACTACCTCCCTAATCCCAAATTATGTTTGTGGGCTCCTTTTATTATATGCTCGTTTAGCTCCCCAAGTTAAGATATCGTATGTCCGTCGATCAAATTAAGTTACTGACAACTATATTGATTCAACATCTTTTATCCTTAAGTAGTACCGCTCAACTTTATTTGTCATGTCGGATATAATCCACCTGCAGGGTTTACATGACAATCCTTATGAGCTCCTTAAGGGGACATCATCAACTCGATGTATCGGGACATGGATTCCATTTATAATGAACAACCCATCATACATACAATGTTATTACCCAATTCATAGAGATTTTTGATCCATAATGAATCTCACTCTTTCATGAGTCAAAGTAATACACACTGCATATACATGTCTGTTATTATATCCGGATTAAGAGCACAAGCATTCTTAATAACAGAGGTGTTTGTTCTCTTATGTAGTCAGTACAAAGAGAACAACCTCAAGTGGTCCTGTTTAATACACACAAAGTGTACTAGTGTAAACCTATAGTCAAGATAGACTAATACCTGATTACACTACAACCTTTCCAATAGATTGTCCAAGTCCATCTAGGTTGTGAACTATTTATATACTCTATAGGGAACTGATAATATGATCTTCTGTATGACACCACACACCATATTATCTACAATATAGAATATCAGACATTTGCATTAACACTTGCAACAAATACAATATGCAAACATTTGCCATATGATTCTCATTCAAAATTTAAGGAAATAAGGTTACTACAAAAGTGATGCTTTTAGTATATAACCCTAATAATCTCCCACTTATACTCAAAGCATTGCTTTTTAGTATACTGTTACAAATCTTCCCCTTATACTTAAAGCCATGATGTTACACATCTGACTCCCATTCCCTCAACATGTCTATCAAAAGCCTTAGCTGGTAAGCTCTTTGTAAAGGGATCAGCTAGGTTGTCAGCTGATGCTATCTTGATCACAATAACTTTTCCTTTCTTTATGAAATCTCGTATCAGGTGGTACTTGCGCTCAATGTGTTTACCTGTCTTATGGGCTCGTGGTTCCTTCGAGTTTGCAACTGCACCACTATTATCACAATAAAGTGTAATAGACTTAGGCAAACTAGGTACCACATCCAAGTCCAATAGAAAGTTTCTGAGCCAAACTGCTTCTTTGGCTGCCTCAGCGGCTGCCACATACTCGGCTTCTATGGTAGAATCAGCAATACATTTTTGCTTGATACTCCTCCACACAATGGCTCCACCTCCCAAAGTAAATACATAACCTGAGGTAGATTTTCTGGAATCCCTATCTGACTGAAAATCTGAGTCTGTATACCCCAAGGGAACTAAACTATCTGCCTGGTAAACTAGCATATACTCTTTAGTCCTTTTCAGGTACTTCAAAATATGCTTTACGACAGTCCAGTGCTCTTGTCCTGGGTTAGACTGATATCTGCTGAACATGCCTACGACAAAGCAGATGTCTGGTCTCGTACATAGCATAGCATACATTAAGTTTTCTACTGCTGAAGCATAAGGAACTGCCTTCATGTTCTCTATCTCTTTAGGTGTCCTCGGACACTGCTCCTTTGATAGAGCAATTCCATGTCTAAAAGGTAAGAAACCTTTTTAGAATTTTGCATACTAAAACGAGTTAGTACAGTATCGATATAGGAAGCTTGGGATAAGCCCAACATTATTTTTTTACGATCTCATAGAACTTTGATCCCAAGGATGTGACCTACTTCTCCCAAGTCCTTCATATCAAATTGTTTGGATAACCATACCCTTACATCAGATAACACCTTCACATTATTTCCAATGAGCAAGATGTCATCCACATAAAGTACTAGAAACACCACCACGTTTCCGTCACACTTTCTGTATACACATGATTCATCCTGACATTGATCAAATCTATAGGATTTTATCACCTGATCAAAACATGTGTTTCAAGATCTGGAAGCTTGCTTAAGTCCATAAATGGACTTCTTGAGCTTACAAACAAAATGCTCTTGGCCCTTTTCAATGAATTCGTCTGGTTGCTTCATATAGATGTCTTCCTCAAGACTTCCATTAAGGAAATCTGTCTTGACATCCATTTGCCAAATCTCATAATCGAGATGAGCTGCAATAGATAAAAAAATCCGGATAGACTTAAGCATGGCTACTGGAGAAAAGGTTTCCTCATAATCGATACCCTCTCTTTGAGTAAAACCTTTTGCTACAAGTCGAGCTTTAAAGGTTTCAACCTTACCGTCTGATCATCTTTTTCTCTTATAGACCCATTTGCATCTAATGGCTTTTATACCAACGGGTGGTTCTACAAGCTTCCAGACCTGATTAGAATCCATAGATTCTATTTCAGATATCATTGCTTTTTGCCAAAACTCTGCATCTTTATCTTGGGGTACTTCATTGTAGGTACAAGAATCATGATCTTGTTCCTCAAGGACGAAGTCTGACGACTCTCCCAAAAATATATATCTATCAGGTTGTATCACAACCCTCCCACTACGACGAGACACTATCAGTTGTAGTGTAACATTTGTGACACGTTGTGCAGTTATTTGTGGTTCATCCTCTTATACTGTTGGTACTGAAGTACTTGGTGTCTCACCTCTCAGTTCTTCTAGAACAACTCTACTTGTGGGTTTATGGTTCATCACATAGTCTTCCTCTAAGAATCGGTCATTGGTGCTAACAATGACCTTCTGATCCTTAGGACTATAAAATAAACCTCATTTCGTTCCTCTTGGATAGCCTACAAACAAGCGTAATTCTGTACGAGATTCTAATTTATCTGCTTTCCCATTCAGCACATGTGCTGGACTACCCCAAATACGAACATGTTTGAGACTAGGCTTATGCCCAATCTACAGCTCTGTGGGAGTAAGAGGTACTGACTTAGAAGGAACCAAGTTCAAAATATAAGTTGCAGTCTCTAAGACATATCTCCAAAATGAATCTGGCAAATCCGAATAACTCATCATTGATCTAACCATCTCCATAAGAGTTCTATTCCTTCTTTCGGCTACACCATTCTGCTGGGGCGTTTCAAGTGCAGTCAATTGGGATGCAATTCCAGCCTCTGATAAATAATCCCTAAACTCTCCAAAGAGGTACTCGCTACCACGATCTGATCGTAATGACTTGATACATTTTTTATGACGTTTCTCCGTTTCAGCCTTATACTCTTTGAATTTTTCAAAGCACTCAGACTTACGGCGCATCAAATAAATGTATCCATACCTTGAATAATCGTCAATAAATGTGATAAAATATTCAAAGCCACCTCTAGCTTGGATAGTCATGGGTCCATACAAATCAGAATGAACCAATTCCAACACATCTTTGGCCCTATACCCCTTTGCCGTAAAAGGCCTTTTGGTCATTTTACCTTCCAAGCAGAATTCACAGATTGGTAGTGCCTCAACTTCCAATGAACTCAAAGGTCCATCTTCAACCAGTCTTTGAATCCTTCTTAGGTTAATATGCCCCAATCGTAAGTGCCAAAGATATGTTTGGTTCATACAAGAAGGTTCTTTTCTCTTATTTAAGTTAGATGACATATTATTCATTTCCATAAGTTGCATTGTGGGCGAAATAGGATTATTGACATACATATTATCAACCAATGCACCAGAACAGATAAAATGTTTATTCTTTCTAATAACAATATTGTCATTAAAATAAACTGAATATCCATCCTTAACTAACATAGAAACAGAAACTAAATTCCTTCTAAGTGAAGGTGCATAAAGACAATCTCTCAATGTCAAAGACTTAATTCTACCAAAAGATAAAGTAACATCTCCTAATGCAACGATCGATACTTTTGTAGCATCACCCATGAACAAGCGTATCTCTCCATCATTGAGCCGTCTGGTTTCCTGGAACCCCTGTAATGTATTGCAGACATGATTAGTGGCTCCTGTATCTACACACCAGGTATCGATAGATAACACCGCTAAACATGTTTAAACTACTAGTAAATGAGATATACCTTTTTTGTTCTCTTGTTTGAGAAGTGGACAATCAGTCTTCCAATGTCCTGACCCTTTGCACTTGAAATATTTGCCTTTCGACTTTTTTACCGTGCCTTGAGATCCCATGCTCTTCTTTGCTGAGTTTGCCTGTTTCTGAATGTTATTCTTCTTCTTACCGTCTTTTGGCTTAGAAGTAGAAGCCTTTTCAGAAACAAAAATATGACCACTCTGCCTAAAGAGAGATTTAACATCCTGTAGCTCTTTTGCAAGTTCTGCCAAACTATACAACCTTTTGTTCATGTTGTAATTAAGGCAGAAATTGTCAAAACTTTTAGGCAGAGTCCCGAGAATGATATCGACCTGGAATTTCCTATCGATTTCAGCTCCAAGGATCTCCATCTCATTCAGATGACCCATCATCTTGAGAACATGATCCCTTACTAGTGTACCCTCATCCATTTTTGTATTCATCAAACATTTCATAGCAAACTGCCTAGCTGCTCTACTCTGATGTCCGAAGAGTTCCTTGAGGTTATACATCATGTCATAAGCTGTGGCCATGGCCTGATGCTGATATTGCAGTACATTTGACATAGATGCCAGAATGTAATACCGCGCCATCTCATCTACCTTTTTCCACTTCTTATAAGCCTCTTTGACCTCTTCATCAGAGTTAGCATCAGGCTTAGGTGGGCATTCCTCAACAAGTATATATTTGTACTCCTCAGCAGTCAGAACAATGTCCAAATTACGTTTTCAGTCAATATAATTAGGCCCAGTAAGTTTGTTTTCTTTAAGAATCACCATAAGTGGACTGAAAGGACCCATTTTGAAATCTTGAGAATCACATAAATAAAATTATGTAGGGCAAAAAAACTTTTTGAATTAATTAAATATTGATTCCCTCAAAACAATAATAAGAAATTCACCAACACCTTGAACACCATGAATTTAGCATGCCACGATAGTGTGGACGTATACAAATTCAACTTTGTTCAAGTAGGTTTTTTTATTAATTTTACTATCATGTCAACATAACTTTATGACAAATAAAATTAATATGTTGGTCTTACTCTAGTCATACAAATAATAACAGTGACTCCGATGGGGAGGATACCATTATTTGTATCTAAGTGTATACCATTACTTAATACTAAGTCCATTACCTTGTAATGAGTTCCTTCAGATGGAGAAGTGAACACATACTAGGTAACTTTCTATAATTATCCCTAAGGAAGTTTGTACTGGTGATCCATAATTATACTCATCCGATATGGACGAAGGCACTAAAGCTAACGCACAAGTATAATTACATCACCTACAAACCAGTAATGGAGACCATAGGATTTATACTAAATAAATATCCTTTCCCACTTAGTTATTTAACAATGAGAGTTTTTCTACTAGTTGATATTATGTCCATGTTGTCCATTATTAATGTAGGCTTAGTTTTTCAAAAAAAATATCCACACAATAATAAACATGCATAATCAGAAAAAACAAAATAATAACAAATAAGAGAAAAATATCCAACTATTATGGTCATCTTTCCTGCTCCGTCTTCAACTATCCGAATCTAAAATCTGGCGCTGCGCAGATCTATTCGGGGTCAGAAACAACCACCACCGTCATCACGATTGATCAAAAATCATCTGTCTGCCTCTGGACTGCTTAAAACCAGCATCTCGTCTGGCGTCAAAAAAAGCCACCATCGCCATCACGATTGATCAAAAATAATTAAGATTACATCAATCCTATGCCTCCCGAAAGAGTTCACACATAATCTAGATTAAAAAATTCAAATAATAAGCACGATCAACCCTCGTGATTTTAATTACATACACAGCAACAACAACATCCACGACATGTCCGTAGTTTAAACAACACAAGAAAAAATATGCATTGGACCATAATAGTTGGATCTAAGATGCCTGTAAAACTGAGTTAGAACAGATCTACATCTGCCGACTATTACACAGCACAGGTTTTATTGGACATTATGGACGTATAAATCAATATGCAGATCCAAAGTGGCTTTGATACCAATTGATGGAACTGGGGATTCCCAGGACCCTTACTTTGGTGCACGTATTGATCGATAGAAAGTTAAACAGATTTAAACATGTTCTAACCCTTCTTAGGTAGAAACTAGGGTTCACGAATTATACCTGCGGCGAAAAGAAGACAAGTAATTCCTGACAATCTCGAGCGGATGACCCCAAGATCTTCTGCACGTATTCCATCCTCGAGTTGGACGTCGTGTGGGCGACGATCTCCCAACCTTTTCTTCTTCTTGGCAGCCCTCTCTTTCTCTCCTTACGTGAATCATGAATTTAGGGAAAGCTTCAGATTTATGATCAGTAATATGGCGGCCAGAGAATAAAGGATATATATAGGCTACGGCAGGGACCATGAGGAGAAATTAGGGTTAGGCCTCCTAACGAATCTGGATATCCCGTGTTCAGCCCGAACACACAATCCAAGCCCATTAACAATAGCTCGGTCCACTAATGAGCTATTGTTGCACTATCTCCCTAATCCCAAATTATGTTTGTGGGCTCCTTTTATTATATGCTCGTTTGGCTCCCCAAGTTAAGATATCGTATATCCGTCGATTAAATTAAGTTACTGATAACTATATTGATTCGACATATTTTATCCTTAAGTAGTACCGCTCAACTTTATTTGTCATATCAGATATAATCCATCTGCAGTATTTATATGACAATCCTTATGAGCTCCTTAAGGGGACATCATCAACCCGATATATCGGGACATGGATTCTATTTATAATCAACAGCCCATCATACATACAATATTATTACCCAATTCATAGAGATTTTTGATCCATAATGAATCTCACTCTTTCATGAGTCAAAGTAATGCACACTGCATATACATGTCTGTTATTATATCCAGATTAAGAGCACAAGCATCCATAATAATAGAGGTGTTTGTTCTCTTATGTAGTCAGTACAAAGAGAACAACCTCAAGTGGTCCTGTTCAATACACACAAAGTGTACTAGTGTAAACCTATAGTCAAGATAGACTAATACCAGATTACGCTACAACCTTTCCAATAGATTGTCCAAGTCCATCTAGGTTGTGAACTATTTATATACTCCATAGGGAACTGATAATATGATCTTCTGTGTGACACCACACACCATATTATCTACAATATAGAATATTAGACATTTACATTAACACTTGCAACAAATACAATATGCAAACATTTGCCCATATGATTCTTATTCAAAATTTAAGGAAATATAGTTACTACAAAAGTGATGCTTTTAGTATATAACCCTAACAAGGTATACATAGTGCTTAGCCTCTATTTGGCAAACAGAGTAATAGGAAGGATATGTGAGTGGGTTTTAAGCTAGAACGACAGCTGCTACTGTCATTACCTATTAGAGCATTCAGGATGGCTTGGCAGCATTAGACAATAACAGTTGGTTCCCAAGCAATTTTTGTGTTAGAAATAAATTATGATAATGAAGATACAAAATGACCCATGTTAATGTTTAAGCCTATTCCAGTTGAAGGGCTGCAGCCTGGATTAGCTTTCTTAATGGATACAAATAGTCAAGCTGCAAATTAATTCCTGTGTATAATTTGTGGCAGGTTGATATAACTTTATCATAGCATAACTTGAATATTAGATGTCCCTAAATAACATGGGTAAATAGGAAGGTATGTAGGGGTATCCTACTGCTAGAAGGACATCAACAGGGAGGGTACCCTAATATCAGCTCAAAACCTATAAGTTGTCTTATGTCAGTTAGTTAAAGGGAGGGGAAACAGAGATATATGGGAGCAGTGTATATTATATGAAGAGAGGGAAATATGGGGAAGTATAACAGGGGAGACTAGGCATGCAAGAGAGAGTAGTAGTTGGGAATATGCAAGGCTTATATACACCCAAATGATTAGGTAATTCAGGCCAGCATTGAGATGTCACCTTTTGAGGCTCTGTACGGGCGTAGGTGTCATACACCCTTATCTTGGGATGATGTTGGAGAGCGAGCTTTACTGGGACCAGAGATGGTTGTTGACGCAGCCGAGAAGGTGAAGCTCATCAGGGACAGACTTCGTGTGGCGCAGGACAGACATCGGCACTGGGCCGATAGCCACCGGAGGCCGTTGGAGTTTGAGGTACAGATTTAGAGATAGGATTAGAAGTAGGTTGTATTTTGTTTTGTTTGATTGATCGTGTTTGATTTTTAGTAACTTGAGACCTTACTTGTGATTAGGTTGGAGACATGGTTTTTCTGCGGATACCTCTGACTCGTGGTACGATTCGTTTTGGTGGAGGTAGGATGCTTAGCCCGCGCTTCATCGGCCCTTTCGTTATCAGCGGGAGAGTCGGTGACGTGGCATACAGGCTAGACTTGCCACCTGCACTAGTGGGAGTTCACAACGTATTCCACGTATCACAGTTGAGATGGTACATAGCTGACCCTAGCCATGTGCTCGATCATTCGAAGATTGAGGTTGGACCTACTCTCAGTTATCCAGAGCAGCCTGTGGAGATTCTGGATCGTCGGGAGAAGGTTCTGAGGAACCAGGTGATACCCTTGGTACGCGTCGCATGGAGGCATCATTCTCCAGGAAAGTCTACCTGGGAGCGGGAGGATGAGATGCGCGAGCGGTACCCCTATCTTTTTGGACCTTGAGGTATACATTTCTATCCTTCTCAGCAGTTAGTTTTGTCTTTAATTTCGAGGACGAAATTATTTTAAGGGGGGTAGATTTGTCACTACCACTTTTCTAGCTTGAGGGTATTTTGGTCATTTTTAAATTTTGGAATTAATTTGGAATTATTAGTATTAATTATATTTATTAGAATTTTAAGTGATTTTTAGTATTTTTGATTTGGTGCTATTCTAGACTTTGACTAGTGTTGACTTAGGGGACTGTCCTAGAGACTAACCTAGGTCATGACTATTTGGTTAGGTTATGGAACCCTAGCTTGACCTAAGTTAGTGACATTTAACCCATTACAATTATTTTGGGGAATTTAGGATTTGAATTGAATAGAAATGGCTTGTGGTTTCACAAGTCATGACTTGTGACTTAAAGCCTTAGAGGCCCAACCCAACCTAGTGAAACTAGCCCTAGCCCAGCCCATGGACGGCCACATGAGGATTCCCCCTCTATTTAATCCCTCCTAGAAATTAGGACTAGCCTCCATTAGGAATTATTTGCAAGTTTTAGAAAGAGGTGAGTCTCCATCTTCATTAAATCCTAGAAATTCCATTTCAATTCCTTTTTCTCCCAAACCAATTGCAATAGGCTCTAAATTTAATTTACTTGCTGTTGGTATTGAGAAATTTCAGGAGAGAAATAATTTGGTAGAGTTTTGGTGGCTTGAGGATCCATTCTCTTTTGGGGCTTTTTGAGCTTTGCACACCTATAGGTACATTCTAATCTACTCCATGAAATATTGATTTTATTGCATATCTAGGAAGCCCTAGGCCTACCCTAGCTGTAGGTGTAGCTAACCCTAGGTTTCGAGTCCTATACGTGTCCGTATCGGACACGTATCAGTTCGTGTATGCATGTGTTTGACGAAATGCCCCAAAGGGCATTTCAATTTGTTTTTAGGAATGTAATTGAATAGGAATTAGGGTTTTAACCTCGCTTATGTGTTTCCATTGCACTGAGCACGTATTGGTGTCGTGTCGTGTCGCCATAGACACGGGAACACGCGGGTGCATACGCGCGCACGGGCACTGTAGCTGTCCTGATGCTCGGGTGTGTTTGTGCAGCGGACACGCCATGTCGACACGTGAAACTTGACACACGTGTTGGGACACTGACTGACACGAGATTCCCAGAGTTTTACGAACTCTCGTGTCGTGTCGGACACTATATTGCGCGTGCACTGTGTGTGCGCTGTGCGTATCAGTGTGTATTTTTGTTTCCCTGTTGATTTCAGTTTTTAAATGTTTTAATTAGTGTTTTTAATTGTTAATTAAGATCCTATCATGATTAATAATCTATATTAGAATTATTTTACATGATTAGTTAGGTTGTTATGAGAATTGGGTTCGAATTGGGGATATAAGCCATTTGGCTGATACCAGGTTTCTGATACTTCATTTCAGTATTCCCTAAACATTTGAAATCCTATTTTGAAGTAATGTTCACTATTATATGTTTCCCTATATATTGCTAGCTCATGTTTAGCTTAAATATTGCATTCGATTAGGCTTTATGATATGGAAATGAGATTTTGACATTTGGGTTTGGTTTTCGAATTTGCTTTAACTGAGACTGGTTCCTTCCATCCTTTTTAACTGAGATTAAAACCATTCTTAATTGACTGTAAACTGAGGTTTGTTCTTCCTAATTCCTTAGATGAATCCTCTGAATGTGTCAACTGATTTCCTTAAATACCTGAGATTGTTTCCCTTCCTATTTTCCTGAACTGTTTCTCTTAACATGCCACTGTTTTCCTTTTTGCACTTTACTGATTTCAGATTTTCTTCAACTGTTAAATTCCAGATTTCATATTATGGTTAGTTCACTGTTTTGGGTTTGATTCCTTGCTGTATACACACAGGTTAATATTATTTCACTGTTTTCCAGATTATCATAGTGTTCACTGTTTCACTAGTGCACTGATTAATTCACACTGTCACGACCCGCACCCGCTATAAGGACACGTGTACGTGACAACGCCCAGCCCTCACCGGAAAAACGGCGTGGAATGCTGTAGGTTTTCTACTCTAATAACAGTTTTTATATATATATCAAAAACCTGTCGAGAATATGGTCAACTCCGAACGGAGGACAAGCAGTGAATATATATGAGTGCTCAATCACAACTCTAAGATGATAAAGTAAAGACTGAAAGATAAAGACAACAAGACGATAAAATATAACCTGTCAAGTCCAAACACAAATAATATACAAGTCCAGTCTCTAATACAGTCCAAATGTAATACAGTCTCAAAAGTAACTGGAGACAAAGTCCAGTACAAAAGACCTACTCTATCTAAGCAAGAGGTAAAGTCTCGTCAGGCGGAGCTAAGCCCTGCGGGACCAAGTCTAAGCCCACTACGTCATCCGGACTGTAGTAGGTACTGCAATCTGCCTCATCTGCATCTGTAATATTTTCAACATATCCGATCAGGATGGAACGAGTACATATATCTCATAACAGATCTCAAGATAGAATAAAAGCTATAAGACTGTAAATAGAGCATATACAATGAATCATGGAGTGTACATGTATGTTTCATGGCATGGTAAGCTGTAGAGCTAGAGCTAGAACAAGAAAGTAGAACGGAATCATGGTATGTACACAAGTCAAGGTAAGCCATATGTCCAATGTGTGTGAGTAGTAGTTTCAGCTTGTGATCGGCTTGGGTACCTGTCAAAAACTGGCCTGGCAAGTCATATGTGCGGTATATGACTCACACTGTTCGGGAATGCAAGATGGATCTGATCACAGGCATATGCTACTACTCCTCCTACCCCAACTGGTAGAATGGATCCAAACATGACACGTCACTATACGGGATTCTGATGAGAAGGTCGCGAACCTTCTCTAGAATCAGTGACCATATATTGAGCAAGAGCTACAAGGGAGCTTGCACAATACATCCCAACCTAAGAAGGAGAAACATCTCTCGTCGGGATCCAAGAATACCAATCCGTGAGAACCATGTGTCAGGAATAAGCATATCAACACTAAGTACATGAATCATAACAGTTATCATAAATTGGGAATAAGTATCAGAGAATGTACTAGCCTGTAAGATGATAAAATATGTCAACCGGATCCACTGCAGTGTCTCGAGGACCTATAGAGAACAAGACGTATCAATACTAAGTTTAGGAAGTAAAGTTAAATCAAATTAAATCCGATTAAGTCATTCTAGGTCAAGACAAGCCTAGTTAGGTCAATCTTGGTCATAGGAGAACATTGGAAATCAATCCGAATCAAACTAGGTCGAAAGTTGACTTACCATTGACTTTTGGTCAATGGGTCAACTCTGGTCAACTCTAGGTCAACCCTAGGTCAACCTTAGGTCAACCCTAGGTCACTGGTAACTAATAGTTGACTTTTGGTCAACCGTCCAAGTTTAATGAAATTTGGGACTAAATTGGGTAAAGTGTTGACCCATAGTTGACTTTTGGTCTAAAAAGTCAACCGGGGTCAAGACTAGGTCTAGGCGACTATTTCTAATCATTACCAACCCTTACAACCCATATCCAAGTCCATCTTGGACTTCGAAACCCGTATCTTGGCCGTAGGCCAATATCCTATTTTACCCTTTAAAAAGGTAAAATTCTAACTTAGGCAATTATCAAGTTAGCCTACCTACGCTTGGTATTTTGACCCGAGCTCCCTAGGGTAGTATGATACTAGCCTATACATATGTTACCTACCAAGATACCTAGGTAAAGTGGACATCTAGTCCATCTTACGACCCATTGGCGATATCTTGAATATTTCAAGATACGCAATGGTACGGCGCGATACCGGCGCCCTACGACCCCGATTTTAACTCGGGAGCCTACCCGCAAAATCTAATCTATATAATCTAGGTCTCCCCCAAGTTTCAACTCATTCCGACGCTCGGAGCCCGATTTCGCCCTTTAACTCAATCTCCTCCAAATACTATTTCCTATTCTAATTCCCTCTTCTCATTCTAATCTTCTTCTCCTACTTCTTCTAATTCTTCTAATCTTTTTCTTCTAATCTTCTAATTCTTCTAATCCTTCTTCTATCTAACTATCTAATTATATATATATATATATATATATATATATATAAAATATATATATATATATATATATATATATATATATATATATATATATATATATATATACATGTATATATATAATAGGATTATTAGGAGGGTTAAAAGGGGCTTAAAGGGGGGCTGAATAGGGGGTAACAAGGGGGGACTGCTGCCCTGCTGCAGCTGCTCCAGCTGCACTGCTGCAGCTTGCTGCTACTGCTGCAGCTGCTTGCTGCTACTGCTGCAGCTTGTTGCCACTGCTGCAGCTGATGTGGTTCTTATTCTTCTTCTTCTCTTCATCTAATTCTCCTCCTACTCTTCTCTCTCTCTCTCTCTCTATATATATATATATATATATATATATATATATATATATATATATATATATCCCTCTATATATATATCTAACCATCTATCTATGTATATATATCTATATATATACACCCAAACATCTCTACATATATATAAATTCATACACCTATATCTATATACATAAATACACACACACACACACACACACACACACACACACACACACACACACACACACATATAGATACATATATATACACACAAACATATATCTATATATATATATATACACACATAGGCACATACACTTATCTATATATCTCTAAATTCATACACCCACACTCACTCTCTCACAAACACTCACACACACAAACACACACTCTCACCACCACTCTCACTCATACACCACCACCACCATTCTCTCACAAACACTCTCACACACACACAAACACACACTCTCACCACCACTCTCACTCATACACCACCACCACCATTCTCTCACAAACACTCTCACACGCACACAAACACACACTCTCACCACGACTCTCACTCTACACACAAATACATATAATTATATCTACACATATATACATATATATACATATATATACCACTCTATATAATAAAACCCCCTAAAATCTCTAACCTAGATTTCTATGGAATCCTACGAAATTTGTGGGCAAAGTGTAGAGAATCTCCCCCTCTATAATTATTGTGAAAGTAATAAATGGAAAAGAGTAATAAATAGAGAATAAAAAACATACCTAAATTGGTTTTCTTGAAGGAAAGAAAGGAGCTTGGAAAGAAGAAAGAGTTTAGAGAGAGAGAGAGAGAGAGAGAGAGAGAGAGAGAGAGTTTAACTTAGTGAAGAAGAAAGGGGGGGTTTCCTTCTTGGCCGGCCATGTGGGGGGGGGGGGGGATATTGGGTTTGGGTGAAGCCCATTAAGCTCCCAAACCCAATAGACTTAGGTTGGGTTGGTTCGGGTTTGGTTCGGTTCGTTTCGGTTTAAATTCTAAATACTAATTAAGCTCTAAAATGACTAATTAAGCCATAGAAATAGGGTTTATGGTTTCTAGTCTAATTATGATAGTATGTGGGCCAAGCCCAGCTAGTATGTGGGTCCTACTAGTGTCCAGGCTACCCGGGTCACCAATTTAAGTCCAAATTGGATAAAATTCAAACCGACTCAAATAAATCCCTAAAAATCATATAAAATCAAATAAAATTCCTAAAAAATTATAAAACTTAAAAATGATGAAAATACTCCTAATTCAAAAACTGGGGGTGACAAATTTACCCTCCTTAAAAAAAATTTCGTTCTCGAAATTGAATGAGAACTAACACAGCAATCATGAACAGAACAAGGAAGAAAAAGAAAGAATTTTACCTCAAGGCTCGAAGAGATATGGGAATCGCTCCCGCATGTCGTCCTCACTCTCCCAGGTGGACTCACCTAGAGAGTGGTGTCTCCATGCAACGCGAACCAAGGGAATGACCTGGTTCCGGAGCACCTTCTCTCTTCGGTCCATGATCTCAACCGGCTTCTCTGGATAGCCGAGTGTCAGTCCCACCTCGATCTCGGAGTGGTCTAAGATGTGACTGGGATCTGCCACGTACCGTCTCAGCTGCGACACGTAGAACACACTGTGCACTCCCTCTAGCGCGGGCGGTAACTCCAGTCGGTAAGCCACTGCACCGACCCTGCCCAGGATACGGAATGGTCCGATGTATCGTGGACTAAGCTTCCCGCCGCCACCAAAATGAATCGTGCCATGCGTCGGAGAAATCCGCATAAAGACAAGATCATCAACCTAGAACAAAATACAAGACTTAGAGCTTGATCTAAAACAATCACAATCGGACTCAAATACTAGAAAATCTAAATTATACCTCAAACTCCAATGGCCTCCGGTGGCTATCGGCCCAATGCCGCTGCCTATCCTGCGCCACCCGAAGTCTATCTCTGATAACCCTGACCTTCTCTGCAGCATCCACCACCATCTCAGGGCCAAGCAAAACCCTCTCACCGACATCATCCCAAGATAAGGGAGTGCGCACCTCCGTCCGTATAGAGCCTCGAAAGGTGACATCTCTATACTGGCTTGGTAGCTGTTGTTGTAAGCAAACTCTACCAAGTGAAGGTGGTCCTCCCAAGATCCCCCGAAGTCCAAGACACAGGTACGAAGCATATCCTCGAGGGTCTGAATCGTCCTCTCCGACTGTCCGTCTGTCTGAGGGTGGTATGCGGTACTGAACTTGAGCGATGTGTCCAAGCTAAGCTGCAAACTCCTCCAGAAGTGAGAAGTGAATCGGCTGTCCCGATCCGAGACTATACTCACTGGAACCTCGTGCAATCGGACTATCTGCCGTATGTACATCTCGCCAACCTCTCCGTCGACAAACCCACTTTGAAAGGCAAAAAGTGGGCCGATTTGGTCAATCGATCAACAATGACCCAAATCGCATCCTTCCCTCCTGGAGAGCGCGGAAGCCCAGATACAAAGTCCATAGTGATATGCTCCCACTTTCACTCAGGAATGGGTAGTAGCTGGAGCAATCCACCGGGTCTCTGCCTTCCGGCCTTCACCTGCTGGCACACCAAGCATCTAGAAACGAACTGAGCCACCTCACATTTTATGCCATACCACCAAACATGCTGTCTCAAGTCTCTATACATCTTGTTGGCTCCGGGATGCATAGAGTACTGAAAACGGTGCGCCTCCTGAAGAACCTCCTCCCGAAGTCCTCCGCTCGTCATGCACAATCTGGTACCATGCCTCAACGACCCATCCCCTGCTATAGAGAACTCATCCAACAGTCCTACCTGGACCTGCTTCCTGATGACTCTCAGAGCCTCATCCTCAAACTGAGCTGCCCTGACTCTGTCCATCAGCTCCGACTGCACCTGGAGACCCCACATCTGCGCCTCGAACCCAGGAACTATCACCTCTATACCCAAGCTCTCCAGATCTGCCAGAAGGTGACGATCCATCGTCAAACACATGGCTACGGGATACCTGCTCAAAGCATCCGCGACCACGTTGGCCTTCCCCGGATGGTACTGTAAGGATATATCAAAATCCTTCATCAGCTCTAACCATCGCCTCTGCCTCATATTCAGCTCCTTCTGGGTAAACACGTACTTCAAGCTCTTGTGATCTGTATAGATCTCAACTCGCTCTCCGTACAGATAGTGTTTCCATAGCTTCAAAGCAAAGATGACTGCTGCCAGCTCCAGATCGTGGGTAGGGTAATTCCTCTCATGAGGACGTAACTGCCTAGATGCATAGGCAATTACCTTCCCGTGCTGCTAAAGCACACAACCCAAACCCCGTCCTGAAGCATCACTGTAGATCGTATAACCACCAGATCCAGATGGCAGCGTCAAGATAGGAGTTGTAGTCAACCTCGCCTTCAGCTCCTCGAAGGCGGCCTGGCACTCCTCGGACCAAACAAACTCCTCGTCCTTCCTAGTAAGGCAAGTCATCGGCTGGCAATCCTGGAAAAGTCCTGCACGAACCTCCGATAGTAACCTGCCAGACCCAAAAAATTTCGAACCTCTGCTACTAAGCTCGGCGTAGACTAGGACTCTACCGCAGATATCTTCTTCGGATCCACTAAAATCCCCTCGCCAGAGACAACATGGCCTAGGAACTCCACGCGATCCAAGAAGAACTCGTACTTGGACAGCTTCCCATACAGCTGCTCCCTCCTGAGAGTGTCCAACACAATCCTTAGGTGCTCTTCGTGCTCCTCTGGTGTCTTCGAATAGATGAGAATGTCATCAATGAAGACCACCACGAACTTGTCAAGGTACTGATGAAATACCTTGTTCATCAAGTTTATGAATACCGTCGGGGCGTTGGTCAATCCAAACGGCATGACGGTATACTCATACTGGCCATAGCGGGTCCGAAAGGCAGTCTTCAGAATGTCATCCTGCTTCACCTTCAGCTGATGGTACCCGGTATGTAAGTCGATCTTCGAGAACACCCTTGTGCCGCTCAACTGGTCGAACAAGTCATCAATCCTTGGCAAAAGATACTTGTTCTTGATGGTAAGGTTGTTGAGCGCCCTATAATCAATGCACAGACGTACTGTACCATCCTTCTCGGGGACGAAAAGAACTGGCGCGCCCCAAGGTAAAGAACTAGATCGAATAAAGCCCTTGTCCTCCAGCTCGTTGATCTGTCTCTTCAGCTCTGCTAATCCACTGTTGTTGATTCTATAGACGTGCTGGAAGATAGGCTCAGCGCCCGACACTAGGTCTATAGAAAACTCAACATCACGATCTGGCGACATCCCGGGCAGCTCCTCGGGAAATACATCCAAGAACTCAGCAATGAGTAGATGCGGCAACACCGGCCCCGCCAACAATGCTCCGCAGAATCCATCTTCCTGCTCCGCTGTACCCCTGGTGAACTCATACTCCGGCTCTCTCGGCGGCCTAAACAGAATCCTGCCCCCTCTGCAGTCGATGCTAGCGTGGTGCATGCTCAACCAGTCCATACCGAGTACCACATCGTAACTCGGAAGTGGCATTACGAGCAAACACGCACTCAGCTCCCGGCCTCTCAAAGAAACTCTCCGTCCCTTGCAAACATTATTAACTAGGATGATTCCATTCCCAGTCATAATCTTGCAAGTCCTACCAAGATACTCAGCAATAATATTGTGCCTAAGAGCAAAAGAAACAGACACAAAACTGTGCGTAGCACCAGAATCAAATAAGGCCAAAGCTGGAAAAGAATCGAGCAGAATAGAACCTGCGACAACATCCGCAATAGGCTCCATCTCCTCGGCTGCAAGAGCAAAGGCTCTACCCTGACCACCCCTCTGCTGGCGGTGCTGAACAAACTGCTGCTGCTGAGTCGGAAGTGGACCTCGCTGCTGAACTACCGGCACACTAGCTGGTGCCCTCTGAACAGGTGCCCTCTGAGCTGCTCCAGTAACACGGGGGTTCTTGGGACACTCCTGCATCTGATGCCCAGTGGCACCGCAAAAGAGACACAGCCCCAGCCTCCTCCAGCAGAACTCAAAGAGGTGACCGGGCTTCTTGCAGAAGTGGCACGGTGGATCATCCTGCCCCGGACGTTGCTGACGCCTCTGGACAGATGCTTTGGCCTGCCCCTGCTGCTGATGATGCTAGAATGTCTGATGCTGAAGCTGAGGGCACTTAGCAGCCCCTGCGCTGCTACTGGCCCCCAAAAATAAATCACGATCCCTCTTCGGCTTCTAGCCCCACTCCCTCTCCACCTTCCGAGCCTCCGCATAAACCTCTGCATATGTCGCATAGAAGGAAGGGATCAGGATCTTGATATCCCATGTCAATCCCTCCCGGAAGCGCTCTGCTCGGATCATCGGGTCGCTCACCATGTACTCGACGTATCGGCTCATCCGGCCGAACTCCGCCGTATACTCCTCCACAGTCATACCGCCCTGCTGCAGGTTCTGGAACTGCCGCACTAGGCCGATCTTGTCTGTGGGGGAAAAGAACTTCTCTCTGAACAAGGCCCGAAACTCAGCCCAAGTATGGCCCTCTCCTGCAAGAGCCGGCTCGTTCCAGAACCATGTCCGGGCAACATCTAGCAACTACAAGCCAACCGCCTCGACCTTCATATCGTCTGCCAGGTGGGAGGCCCTCATCTGACGCTCGATATCCTCGAGTCAGTCATCAGCATAGATAATGCCCTCGGTCCCCTTGAAATCCCTCGGATCCAGCTTCTTGAAAGCCAGGATATCCCTGATCTTCTGTTGCTGCTGCTGTACCTCCCTCTGTGGAGCCCTACGCTCCACTGCCGCCATAGCCAACCTGTGTGCATCCTCCATGCCCTGGCGTATGGCCTCTGTCTGCCTCAACTGAGCCTCGTGCTGTGCCCGCTGGGACTCCAACACCTGCTGAAAGAATACGAGCATCTGCCCCATATCTGTGGGTAGAAAAGACAACTGAGGAATAGCTCCCACCATCATCGGAGGAGTCCCCTGCTGAGGAGGAAGAACGCCCCCGACAACTCCCGTCGTAGCCCCCGGCACTGCGGGAAGAGCACCCACAATGGCCCCAGGGACGGTCATCGAGAGCGCTGGAGGAGTACCCCCGAGAGCCCCAACAGAAGTCCCATCTGCAGGAGAAGTGATCGGAGCCTGTCCGCCAGAGGTAGCAGACCTCTCCGTCTCTCCGTGCTCCTCACCGGGAGAATGAGTCATAACCATCCTGGAGACAGATTGAAAAGAAGATATCAATATGGCACATGAAGGACAATATCAAAGGAGGACAGCTAGAATGCAGTAAATCAATATCAAAGATGGTAAGCAAGATAAGCAAGGAAAGATCCTACTGTGATTGAGTACTCTTAGCCTACTACCTCCTATGTGTAACACAGGCTCGTAGTCAACACTCTAAGACGAGTGCCGCTACGACATCGCACTAATTACGACTTCAGGACCTGCATGGGCCACCACTAAAACGTGTCACGACCCGCACCCGCTATAAGGGCACGTGTACGTGACAACGCCCAGCCCTCACCGGAAAAACGACATAGAACGCTATAGGTTTTCTACTCTAATAACAGTTTATATATATATATCAAAAACCTGTCGAGAATATGGTCAACTCCGAACGGAGGACAAGCAGTGAATATATATGAGTGCTCAATCACAACTCTAAGATGATTAAGTAAAGACTGAAAGATAAAGACAACAAGACGATAAAATATAACCTGTTAAGTCCAAACACAAATAATATACAAGTCCAGTCTCTAATACAGTCCAAATGTAATACAGTCTCAAAAGTAACTGGAGACAAAGTCCAGTACAAAAGACCTACTCTATCTAAGCAAGAGGTAAAGTCTCATCAGGCGGAGCTAAGCCCTGCGGGACCAAGTCTAAGCCCACTACGTCATCCGGACCGTAGTAGGTACTGCAATCTGCCTCATCTGTATCTGTAATATTTTCAACATATTCGATCAGGATGGAACGAGTACATATATCTTATAACAGATCTCAAGATAGAATAAAAGCTATAAGACTATAAATAGAGCATATACAATGAATCATGGAGTGTACATGTATGTATCATGGCATGGTAAGCTGTAGAGCTAGAGCTAGAACATGAAAGTAGAACGGAATCATGGTATGTACACAAGTCAAGGTAAGCCATATGTCCAATGTGTGTGAGTAGTAGTTTCAGCTTGTGATCGGCTTGGGTACCTGTCAAGAACTAGCCTGGCAAGTCATATGTGCGGTATATGACTCACACTGTTCGGGAATGCGGGATGGATCTGATCACAGGCATACGCTAGTACTCCCCCTACCCCAACTGGTAGAATGGATCCAAACATGACACGTTACTGCACGGGATTCTGATGAGAAGGTCGCGAACCTTCTCTAGAATCAGTGACCATATATTGAGCAAGAGCTACAAGGGAGCTTGCACAATACATCCTAACCTAAGAAGGGGAAACATCTCTCGTCGGGATCCAAGAATACCAATCCGTGAGAACCATGTGTCAGAAATAAGCATATCAACACTAAGTACATGAATCATAACAGTTATCATAAATTGGGAATAAGTATCAGAGAATGTACTCGCCTGTAAGATGATAAAATATGTCAACCGAATCCACTGCAGTGTCTCGAGGACCTATAGAGAACAAGACGTATCAATACTAAGTTTAGGAAGTAAAGTTAAATCAAATTAAATCCTATTAAGTCATTCTAGGTCAAGACAAGCCTAGTTAGATCAATCTTGGTCATGGGAGAACATTGGAAATCAATCCGAATCAAACTAGGTCGAAAGTTGACTTACCATTGACTTTTGGTCAACGGGTCAACTCTGGTCAACTCTAGATCAACCCTAGGTCAACTCTAGATCACTGGTGACTAATAGTTGACTTTTGGTCAACCGTCCAAGTTTAATGGAATTTGGGACTAAATTGGGTAAAGTGTTGACCTATAGTTGACTTTTGGTCTAAAAAGTCAACCGTGGTCAACCGGGGTCAAGACTAGGTCTAGGCGACTATTTCTAATCATTACCAATCCTTACAACCCATACCCAAGTCTATCTTGGACTTCGAAACCCGTATCTTGGCCGTAGGCCAATATCCTATTTTACCCTTTAAAAAGGTAAAATTCTAACTTAGGCAATTATCAAGTTAGCCTACCTACGCTTGGTATTTTGACCCGAGCTCCCTAGGGTAGTATGATACTAGCCTATACATATGTTACCTACCAAGATACCTAGGTAAAGTGGACATCTAGTCCATCTTACGGCCCATTGGCGATATCTTGAATATTTCAAGATACGCAATGGTACGGCGCGATACCGGCGCCCTACGACCCCGATTTCAACTCGGGAGCCTACTCGCAAAATCTAATCTATATAATCTAGGTCTCCCCCAAGTTTCAACTCATTCCGACGCTCGGAGCCCGATTTCGCCCTTTAACTCAATCTCCCCCAAATACTATTTCTTATTCTAATTCCCTCTTCTCATTCTAATCTTCTTCTCCTACTTCTTCTAATTCTTCTAATCTTCTTCTTCTAATCTTCTAATTCTTCTAATCCTTCTTCTATCTAACTATCTAATTATCTATCTATACATATATATATATATATATATATATACATATATTTTTTTTTTAATATATATATATACACGTATATATATAATGGGATTATTAGGAGGGTTAAAAGGGGCTTAAAGGGGGGCTGAATAGGGGGTAACAAGGGGGGGACTGCTGCCCTGCTGCAGCTTGCTGCTACTGCTGCAGCTGCTTGCTGCTACTGCTGCAGCTTGCTGCCACTGCTGCAGCTGCTGTGGTTCTTATTCTTCTTCTTCTCTTCATCTAATTCTCCTCCTACTCTTCTCTCTCTCTCTCTCTCTCTCTCTCTCTCTATATATATATATATATATATATATATATATATATATATATATATATATATATATATCTAACCATCTATCTATGTATATATATATATCTATATATATACACCCAAACATCTCTACATATATATAAATTCATACACCTATATCTATATACATAAATACACACACACACACATATAGATACATATATATACACACAAACATATATCTATATATATATACATAGGCACATACACTTATCTATATATCTCTAAATTCATATACCCACACTCGCTCTCTCACAAACACACTCACACACACACAAACACACACTCTCACCACCACTCTCACTCATACACCACCACCACCATTCTCTCACAAACACTCTCACACACACACAAACACACACTCTCACCACCACTCTCACTCTACACACAAATGCATATAATTATATATACACATATATACATATATATACCAATCTATATAATAAAAACCCCTAAAATCTCTAACCTAGATTTCTAGGGAATCCTACAAAATTTGTGGGCAAAGTGTAGAGAATCTCCCCCCTATAATTATTGTGAAAGCAATAAATGGAAAAGAGTAATAAATAGAGAATAAAAAACATACCTAAATTGGTTTTCTTGAAGGAAAGAAAGGAGCTTGGGAAGAAGAAAGAGTTTAGAGAGAGAGAGAGTTTAACTTAGTGAAGAAGAAAGGGGGGGTTTCCTTCTTGGCCGGCCATGTGGGGGGGGGGATATTGGGTTTGGGTGAAGACCATTAAGCTCCCAAACCCAATAGACTTAGGTTGGGTTGGTTCGGGTTTGGTTCGGTTCGTTTCGGTTTAAATTCTAATTAAGCTCTAAAATGACTAATTAAGCCATGGAAATAGGGTTTATGGTTTCTAGCCTAATTAGGATAGTATGTGGGCCAAGCTCAGCTAGTATGTGGGTCCCACTAGCGTCCAGGCTACCCGGGTCTCCAACTTAAGTCCAAATTGGATAAAATTCAAACCGACTCAAATAAATCCCTAAAAATCATATAAAATCAAATAAAATTCCTAAAAAATTATAAAATTTGAAAATGATGAAAATACCCCTAATTCGAAAACTGGGGGTGACACACACATCCATGTACCCTCTTGTTATATCCTAAACTGTTGAATTGGATTCAATGTATGCTCACTGTCTTTTCCATTCCCTGTTTACACTATACTGATTTTTTCCATTTCCTATTGCACCCCACAGATGTTCTACCACTGTATACAGGTTTCTTTGTACACATTGCCATGCCACACTGTTTTACCCTCTTGTACCCTCTTGACATACACACATACCATATCACACACACACACAAGTACAACACCACTTCCCCTTCCTATCCCAATATATACATGTGTACATACATGTGTACATGTATATATATATGTTTGTCTAATGTGTAAATATAGATAATATATGTATGTTTGTATGGTATACATATAATAGCATAAAGGTTATGTATATTCTAAGTTATATTATATAATATATCAATATGTGTATTCTATATTAGAGTGTACTATATTAGATATATTTTAACTTGTGTTATGTGAGTATGGTTTGGTTCATAGGCATGGTATAGCCTATGGCCTAGGCTCTTAGCCTATGGGTGTACACTACCAAAATAAGGCATATCAACGACGTATTTAGCGACTCCAAGAAAGAACGTCGCTAATTTTTGGGGTTTTAGCGACGTTTCTAAAAGACGTCGCTGTTTGTCGCCAACAGCGACTAATAGCGACGTCTAGCGGCTATAATTTGTTAAATGGGAACCTGCGTCGCACGTTCGTCGGTATCCGTCACTGATACAGCGACGTGTAGCGACGCATTTTAAGCAGTGTCGCCGTTTATTATATAGCAGCGACGTTTAGCGACGTCCTATAAGGACGTCGCTAATCGTTTCATATAGCCAGCGAGGGTTTCCTTTTCGATCATTCACAATTTTTTCCCCCAATTTTTCGTGCGCTCCTCCTCCGCGACGCTCCTCCGGTGATTTCTCTCCTCCGGCCTCCTCCTCCGCAGTGCTCCTCCGGCGATCTCCCTCCTCTGGCCTCCTCCTTCTCCTCCTCCTCCTTCCTCAGGTAGCTCCTCCTTCTCCTCCTTCTCCTCCTCCTCCTTCCTCAGGTAGCTCCTCCCCAGTTTCTCCTTGTCTTCTAGCTCTCTCTCTCGCTTCTAGTTCGTGTCCATGAGAGCGTGGACTCGCTGCGGGGGACACGAGACTGACAGTAGACTCGCTGTGGGGGACACGAGAGCGTGGACTCGCTTCTAGTTCGTGTGACACCTATTTTGTTGGTTTGGATACGTCGTGTCCTACTGTGTGGACACGAGACTCACAGTGTGACACCTATATACTGATACTGGGAGTTTTTTTGGGCATATCAACTGTCAATTTGATGTTTTGCTTGGATTCGAATTCTAATTTAGGGTTCGAGCCCTATTTACTGATACTGGGAGTTTTTTGGGCATTTTCAGGGTTTTGAAATGATGAATAAATTGACTAATAATTATTATCGAGCCCTATAAAATTTTAGCTATGTCACGAAGGATGGATACTAATCCTGTGAATGAGTTTTCTCCTAAGTATTCTCGACAGTTGAGTATGATTTAGCTCACTGACATTACTGAAATATGGAATAATTAGACTTTCTGTTCAGTACCCTTTGACTAAATTAAGTTGACCGAAATACCATATTTTAAATCCTAAATCTACGGTACGACATCGTGATCAGGACATAGTCCCTGCAGCAATTCGACTGGCGAGGCAGAAACTATGTAGCCGTAGATAAAGTTGACTGTCCTCCGACCCTCATCCCTCGGCAATGATGATACAACAACCTATCACTATATCTTATATAGTAGTAGATGATGTCTTAGTATTACATTATGTGAGTTCATCTTGATTCTGTTACATTCTTCAGATACTAGATACGATAAGAACATATACTACACCATATGTACAGAACATAGATGATTCACACTAATGTATGCTAGAATGAATCTTGGGTTGTGTTTTGAGCCATCCGTTCTCACACTTGGCAAAAAAATCAAATTTATTGTACTTTAGTTAGCTTGCTTATGCTACAATTATATTATTTGTGAATATCGATCTTACTAGATGGCACCCATGACCCGAGGAGCGGCACGTCGTTTGAGGGAAACAGTGAATGCTGAGGTGGCTCCTCCTACAGTTAAGGAGGAAGTGGCACCGGTTGCTAGTGAGACCGGGAGTTCTATTTATCCAGCACCGGTAGCTAGTGAGACCGGGAGTTCTATTCGTGCAACACTTGCAAGGGACGACATCTCTCCTCACGCCAAAGATCTCGCTTTTTCGAAGTGGTTGCGTGATCGTATCACTGAGCGTTTGCGTGAGCTGCGTGGTTCTCATTAGCTATTAGTACTTATTTCTATTGGACTTTTTATATTGGGTTGTTTTTATATTAGACTATTTGTATTGGACTACATATATGAATTAGTACTGTGTCAATCTCTGGATTGTATTGGTACTACGACCCTCATCCCTCGGCAATGATGATACGACAACCAACCAGAGAGGATACTCTGAGAGATCCATCTGAGTAGGACGTATACTCTGAGAGATCACCTTTACAAGTATGATATCAGTAGTGGGATTGAGTGTGTACGTCCTACTCAGATGGGTCTCTCACCGTTACTATTTTTTTCTGACAGCATGGTGGATGTGCTCCGTCAACAGATTATTGCTCCGAGCCAAAACTTTGCCCTGGAGCTCAAGTGGACATCTTTCGTATAGAGCTCGAGTGAGAGGTTCCTGACAGCATGGTGGTCTCCTTTGTCAAAGTATCCGTGCTCATCATACATTGGTTGTGGGACGAGCACGGATACTTTGACAAAGGAGACCACCATGCTGTCAGGAACCTCTCACTCGAGCTCTACACAAAGGATGTCCACTTGAGCTCCGGGGCAAAGTTTTGGCTCGGAGCAAGAATCTGTTGATGGAGCACATCCACCATGCTGTCAGAAAAAAATAGTAACGGTGAGAGACCCATCTGAGTAGGACGTACACACTCAATCCCACTACTGATATCATTCTTGTAAAGATTATCTCTCAGAGTATACATCCTACTCAGATGGATCTCTCAGAGTATCCTCTCCGGTTGGGTTGTGTTCTGAGCCATCCGTTCTCACACTTAAGATACATATGAATTAGAACTGTATTTTGTATTTTCGGCAAAACTAGGGATTTGATTCTGTATTTTGTATTTTGGTTTCTGTATTTTGGCTCCAGCTCCATTTGCATTAATCTACGGTACGACATGGTCCCTGCAGCCATTCGATTGGCGAAACAGAAACTATGTAGCCGTAGATAAAGTTGACTGTCCTCCGACCCTCATCCCTCGGCAATGATGATACGACAACCTATCACTATATCTTATATAGTAGTAGATGATGTTTTAGTATTACATTATGTGAGTTCATTTTGATTCTGTTATATCCTTCAGATACTAGATACGATAAGAACATATACTACACCATATGTACAGAACATAAATGATTCATACTAATGTATACTAGAATGAATTTTGGGTTGTGTTCTGAGCCATCCTTCATCTGCCCCCTTCCCTGTCCCTCTCGTTATGTCGCGAACCTCTTCCTCTATGCCATCAAAATTAGAATCCTCGACTCTCTTTCGCTTCTTGGATATTGACCCAGCTTCCAATCTCTCATTTTCCTCCGGGTCCACTCTACTCCCAATCTCTTCCTCTTTATACACGGATCTACAGAATAAATACCATCCAAGGAAGGCAAAACTGAATCAGCATTGTCTTTCGGATCGTCCTCATCAAGGCATAACGGGCTGCTCAGCGTGCCCAGCTTCTTCAACTTATCGCTGGCTGCAGAGTCGAAATGGAAACGGGTCCTCTTTGCCGGCCCGGAGCTCTGACTCACACTCGTCGCCTCGCTACCGGTTTTCTCTCCTCCTCTAACACGGGTCATAAGAAAAGAAATTTCGTACCTCTTCTTCACATAAACATCATTGCCGCCTTGTACTCGTGAGCCTCCTCGTCTGTGATGCTATCCAACTTCTCGGTGCCTACATTGTCACTCGAATCTCCCCTTCGACTCGTATCGTCCTCTTCTTCGCCTGTCTTTTCGCTCCCTGTCTTACAATCATCTGCTATCACCGTCGTCTCATTCGACTCCTTCTCCGATGACTCCGAGGAGGGGGAGAAAGACTCGGAGAAGGTGTCGAATGAGTCGGCGGTGATAGCAGATGATTGCAAGACAGTAAGCGAAAAGACGGGCGAATAAGAGGACGATACGAGTCGAAGGGGAGATTCGAGTGACAATGTAGGCACCGAGAAGTTGGATAGCGTCACAGACGAGGAGGCTCGAGTACAAGGCGGCAATGATGTTTAAGTGAAGAAAGAGGTACGAAATTTCTTTTCTTATGACCCGCGTCAGAGGACGATAGAAAACCGGTAGCGAGGCGACGAGTGCAAGTCAGAGCTCCGGGCCGGCAAAGAGGACCCGTTCCCATTTTGACTCTGCAGCCAGCGAGAAGTTGAAGAAGCTGGGCACGCTGAGAAGCCCGTTATGCCTTGATGAGGACGATCCGGAAGACAATGCTGATTCAGTTTTGCCTTCCTTGGATGGCATTGATTCTGTAGAGCCGGGGGAAGTGGCTCCTCCTCGGCAATGATGATACGACAACCTATCACTATATTTTATATAGTAGTAGATAACGTTTTAGTATTACATTATGTGAGTTCATCTTGATTCTGTTACATTCTTCAGATACTACATGCTAGATTCGATAAGAACATATACTACACCATATGTACAGAACATAGATGATTCACACTAATGTATGCTAGAATGAATTTTGGGTCGTGTTCTGAGCCATCCGTTCTGATCAAGCATCTTCCTTCTCCTCTCCTCCACCATGGCTCTGGACCCATCTGCTCCTCCCTACTTCCCTTCTTCTTATTTGACTCTCTCAGGCACATATGATATCCACCTCAAGTGTAGAGTCGGAGGAGAAGAAGTGGGCAGGAAGAGGAGGGGGAAGCAGCACAGCCTGCGGCATGACCCGGAGGAAGTACAGATGTTTTCTTCAAATCCGTAGGAGAACTATAAGGATATATCTTTTCATAATATGTCATCTTGTCAAAGACCCTTAATGTGACAACCATGTTACCGCGGTGTCGGAAGACTAACATGTCATAATTTTCTAAGCCGTGTGTTTTGACATAATCCTTCCACCTCTTTCCTCCTATGTAGTAATCTTGCATTATTACATAGAACTGAAATCCGGTTGGAGGATTATGTCAAAACACATGGCTTAAAAAATTATGACATGTTAGTCTTCCGACACTGCGGTAACATGGTTGTCACATTAAGGGTCTTTGACAAGGTGATATGTTGTGAAAAGATATATCCTTATAGTTCTCCTACGTATGTTGAAGAAAACCTCTGTACTTCCTCCGGGTCATGCCGTCGGCTGTGCTGCTTCCCCCTCCTCTTCCTGCCCACTTCTTCTCCCCCGACTCTACACTTGAGCTGGATATCATATGTGGCTGCGAGAGTCAAATAAGAAGAAGGGAAGTAGGGAGGAGCAGATGGGTCCAGAGCCATGGTGGAGGAGAGGAGAAGGAAGATGCTTGATCAGAACTTGAGGTGGAAAAGTTGTGACGTTGATAGCGTGAGAGAGGGAGAGGGTGGAAAAGTTCTTCTCCCCCGACTCTACACTTGAGGTGGATATCATATTTTGGTTTCTGTATTTTGGCTCCAGCTCCATTTACATTAATCTACGGTACGACATGGTGATCAGGACATAGTCCCTGCAGCCATTCGACTGGCAAGGCAGAAACTATGTAGCCGTAGATAAAGTTGACTGTCCTCCGACCCTCATCCCTCGACAATGATGATACGACAACCTATCACTATATCTTATATAGTAGTAGATGATGTCTTAGTATTACATTATGTGAGTTCATCTTGATTCTGTTACATTCTTCAGATACTACATACGATAAGAACATATACTACACCATATGTACAGAACATAGATGATTCACACTAATGTATGCTAGAATGAATTTTAGGTTGTGTTCTGAGCCATTCGTTCCCATACTTGGCAATTAAGTTGTGGACCATTATGTTTGACATTGTTGTTAGAAATTTTTATATATCTGTGTTGATTGATGAGATTGTGTTTCAAACGTGTTCGTGATTGTGTGTATCTGTGTTGTTTGATACTGTGTTCGTGATACACACCGTTGTTGCTGTAACAAATGGTGTAGGGGATGCTGTAAATGCTGCAGGGGATGCTGCAAATGCTGTATTTTTTTATATATTTTTTTCAATATTAGCGACGTTCAGCGACGATCAGCGACGTTCAGCGACGAAAATAACGTTGCTAAGTAAGTACCCCAACGTCGCTAACTGTGACGAATACCGTCACTGATCGTCACTAAACATCGGTACTGTAGCGACGTAGAAAAGTCGCAGAACGTCGCCATATGGCTCTCAAGCCATGTCAGCATCGATGCTTGTAAAGTCGCTCAACGTCGCTAGTATACGTCGTTAAATGATGACGTTTTACGTCGCTGGTAGTCGCTGAATTAGCGACATGTCCACGTCGCTAAAGCTCGTCGCAATAGCGACGTATTGCGACATTTTCTTGTTTAGCGACTAGGTTAATCGCGACTACTTACATACGTCGCTGAAGACGTCGCTAATCGAAATTAGCGACGTATTTTCCCTATTTAGCGACGTCTTGAGACGTCGCTGTTTTGACAGATTTTAGTAGTGGTATTTGTATGTCAGTATAGAGTCTAGATTGGACTTGTGTAGCCTTGTTAGACCTAGAATAGACTAGTTAGACTAGTATAGACTTGTTTGACTTAGGTTTGACCTAGTTGACCTAGTTTGACTTCTAGGGTTGACCAGAGTTGATCAAGAGTTGACTTTGGCCTTGATTGACCTAGATTCATGTAGAATGCATTGACTTGCATCTTATTATCATTGTAGACTCATAGTGACTTATACTGTTCTATAGGAGACAGACACCACTCCTCGGACAGTATATATCCTCCAGATTCTCAGGATACAGGCGAGTACATTCTCTGATCATTTCATATCCTGTCTTAGGAGTATATTTCCTGCTTTAGATTACTTTACATGATGCTGACACGTTGGAAACACGGATTAGTACTATATTGATCTTGTTGTGCGATGTTATCCCCTTAGCGAATACATCGGGTATTCGTGTTCGTGTACTTTATCATGAGCATCATGTACTCCTTGTATTCGTGACATTCGTGTACAAATCGTATGAAATCGTGTATATTCATGTATTCACATGATCTTCGTGTACGACTATACTTCGTGTACAATAACATAACTTAGCTAGATCCTTGTATATTGATTGGGGCGGGGGAGTAGAAGTGGTTATGTAATCAATCCAGTAGATTACTCGTGTACAACCTCTGTAGATTATTCGTGTACAACATCGTGCCGTTTATATAAACTTGTGCTCTGAATCACTAGATACTGTTAGTTCCCTATATATGGTAGCTATTTATTTATAGTCTTCCTTTTATCATGTTATTCTTTCAGTTTCTTGTATCTTACTCTCTAGCATGATTATATATCCTGACCTGCTATGATTTGTTGAGATGTACTGTGCTCGCTCCTGTCCTGACTGGACCTGTTGAAATATTATAGAGGACGAGGCTGAGGCGTTCTGCCCTACCTACTACGGTACTACACTAGATGAGTGCCTGGACTTGGACCAGCAGCAGGACCCACTAGCAATGGATGACACTTCTTTAGATTAGGATGTCTTTACTTTTCTGGATCACTGTATATAGATTCTGAGATATTTTGGGATATGTATTTATTTAGATACTTAGAATTCTGGATTGTATTTCTGTGTTTTCATTCCTGGATATTTATCTATCTATTTATCTTTATCATGTTCTACTTTAGTTGTGATTGAGTTATATTCTGTTATGTCACCCCCATTTGGGGAGTATAACTGTTTATTACCTTAAACTGTTAGATGTTGTGACCTAGGACAGCGTTCTACCGCCGACACTGCTGCGTAGGCTGGACGTACCCACGTCTCGTGCCCTTACTCTAGGGTGCGGGTCGTGACAGTTGTCGGCTGCAATCCTCCAATGAGAGTTTCCTTGTGGTGCTGGCTGAGATTGCCGGGCTGGAAGAGCCTGTCTTCTTTCCTTCATTGCCAGGAAGAACCTTCCGAGTTGAATTACAGGAGGCGAAAGGAAATTCCTTGTCTCCCAAATTTTTTACATGTTCCTCAAGTGGTTGTCGGACAGGTGCTGGTTGGTGCAGTCGTTGGAAAACGGACTGCCGATCTTCAGGTGCTGCCGACTTATCGCAGCAGTAGTTGATGATGACCTGGGTGCAAAGACGTCCCAAAAAGGGCTCATCATATGCCAAGGTTGCTTCTTTCTCCTTGCGTTTATGAGTAATCACCTCTCGCAAGTCGATAGCAGACTGATCTATCTTTGTATCCAATTTGTTGATTCCGTTATCCCGAGCACATGGGTACGTAGGTATCATGTTTGCTCCCTGATCCGAGGCTAGTAAAAGCACTTGCTCTCGATCGTTGGAGGGAGACTTTTGAGACCCACCCTGTCCGTTAGCCCTGGGGGACTGGACGCGGGTGGTTCCGTACAACTTTCTATCAGGAGCTTGTATAACAGTTAACGGTGCCCGCTGACGGTCAGCAGCTTGAACAGTTGACTGGGCTTTTTGGACCCGCACTGTCCTAGACTTCTTCGATTTAGCACCTGAAGGCGTATAGTAAGAAGAGTCCAGATTAGAATATTCCACATTCTCACTGGGCCGCATGGAGTCGGGCCCGTATGAGAGATGGTCGAACGCAGAGCTTCTGACAGGGCCGTATGAGACATCTTCTCTGTGGCCAGGATTGGCTGTCGCATGGGCCATCTGTCTGCGGCCAGAGTTGGCTGCCGCATGGGACATCTGCCTGCGGCTAGAGTTGACTGCCGTATGGGCCATCTGCCTGCGGCCAGAGTTGGATATCGCATGGGCCATCTGTCTGCGGCCAGAGTTGGCTGCCGCATATGCAGACTACTCATCTCTCTTATGCGGCCTCTTCCCCGTTCGAATAGATTTCTCTTGTGCCCCTAAAAACTCAGCATCGTAGTATTTTCCTTTGCTGGATTTGGGGATAGTGGGGTTCTCCGCGGTCGGAAGCAAGGCCGCAGAAGAGCTTTGATCACCGTCTTGGGCCGCAGAAGGAGCTTCTTCGAGAACCTGGTCGGAGGCAACAGTTTTGCGCTTCGACGTCCTGTGGGTTCTCTTTGGGTTGGCTCGCTTCTGCGACGGGCTGGCGCTCCTTTCAAAGAGCATTTCTTCGAATGCTCGTTGGTCAAAACAAACCACGAACATTTGCGGCGTAGAGCCGAGCTTGGATGCGTCAGATTGCATCACCAACTTCTCATCAGAGGAGAAGGAAGTCCCCAGCATAGTCGCCATCGTGTTTGCTATTAAATATCAAGAATAAAAATTACAGAGGAATTGAACTTGATTGCAAACTCGCTTGTACAAAAAAAAGCCTAGAAAAAACCCTAAGAAATAATCTAAGTACAATTGTTTAGTTTTTGATTCTGGGGGGTGACGATGGAGGCTCGAGAAAGTGTAGCAACTCTGCCTTACTCCTTGGACTATCGGACACAGTCTTTACTCTCAAAAAAATTGTCATTCGTAGGTTGCCAGCCTTTTGCATGGGTGTGGTACCCAGCTATTTATAGTGATAGATATCTTGAGCCGCATAGATGGCCGCGTGACCACGTGGCTACAACAGCACACGAAGACCCGCTCTTTGGCCGCCAGCTGGTGACTTGTTGAGATTTTGTTGCAACAAATCTGGGTGGTTGAGACTTGGTCAGCCTGCCACGTGTCCTATCGCAAGATAGGATCAATCTGCTTGAGTTATTTTAAGCCGCATAGGTCTTTTAGTGTTCGGCCATGCTGGGCCGCATAAGACTCATGCGGCTTAGGTCGCAGTCTCCCTTAGTCCGCATGTAACTTGGGGACTTTTGAGCCGCATAGATTCTATATTCTGGGCCGCATAAAGCTCATGCGGCTCAGGTTGCAGTCACCCTTGGCCGCATGAAGCACATAGATTGAGCCGCATAAGGTTCATGCGGCTCGGCTCGCAGTCGTTCTGGCCGTATGACCATGTCCAGGCACGTAGACCCTGTGTCACGTCTTATCTTCTTTTTTTCAGAGTGTCAGAGCTGTCAGTTTTGTCAGTTTTGACAGAATTTGTCAGCTTTATCAGAAGGGCTGATCAGCTTGGCCGCATAAGTAACTCTTCCTTCTGTGGCTCAAATCAGTCTGGTTGCTTTTGATATATAATCCGAGATAGTGAAGATGGGCCGCAGGGGGCTTGCTGAGTCTGTCATGCGGCTCTTCTTTATGCGGACCAATTTGGCCCAAAGTACTCATGCGGTCAGTTGTGATCCGTATGAACCCCATATTTTCTATGCTTCTACAATACATAGGAGAAATGTGTGCGAGAAACATAGGATGTTAAATCAAGTTATAAGTCGATAAGTGTACTCAGTTAGTTTCGAGGATGAAACTTTTTCTGAGTGGTGTGTGATGTAGTACCCCGTCCCGCTCAGTCAATCAGAGGAATCGGAACACCGACGGCGTTTGGACTTAGCCTTGCAACGACTGCTCGAAGATATCGCTCGGTCGAGGCGACTCCTTGCTCAGGTGGGATAGTTTCGGTGAACTTGCCTCATCTTAGCCTTCACACAATAAATCGCATGTTTTCAACTTGCACAAGTAGGCTTGATAATAAAAGAGACGAATCCACGTAGCTAAGGGAATAATTTCGACGAGTCGAATTGAGTTAGAATATGGAAAGGTCCAACGGTCGGCTTAGAGTTGGTGCACGGCATGTTTTGAAAATGACACTCGGTCCTTCGTCCCGTGGCTTGGGAGAAGAAAAAGTTGGTCTTCGCCACAAGCTAAGAGTTAGCCTAAGTTATAGGCGTCGCCCGCATAAATGCTTCATAAAGCATGCACGGTCCCATCGTCCAAGGCTTGACGTAGTCCTTGCTCGTCAAGTTGTTGCATGATTAAGTTAGGCTAAGTGATTCTAGGCGATCAAAGGCATTCTAAGCAATGTCCCACGTTTTCTACGGTTGTCGATATTACTTGGTTTCACGATCATATAGAGTATGACTGGGGCGGAGGTGTCGCATAGAGTTCAAGTTGGTTTAAGGTACGATGTCACGGACTTAGTGTTTTAAGTCACGGGCCATGGTTGATTTAATTGAGTTGCAAGGAGGGATTTCAAATAGTCGTTCCTGAGTCGAATGAAATGATAGGACAAGAAGGAAGAATGCTCGCGACCATGGGTCGTCGAGGCGGTCTCAGATGTGAGAAGTATTGAACATGGCCCTGAAAGAAATGGTAACACTAGAAGTAGGATGACTGTGTGAGACGTCAGTTCGAGTCGAGTCTTGCATGGTCATTGAACAACCTGTACAAGGTGAGTTTGTTTCTCGAACGGCGACCTAGGCGGCCAATGGGACCATTTCGATGGTAGACATGATTAGCAGTGCTGGATGACCGCACGAGTTAGGCAGAGACTTGCAGCGAAGCTCGCTACTCGCGCTGGCAAGGGCGGTCGCCCAACAAGCTATGGTAGTCCATGATAGCGTTGGGCGCTAGTGACTAGTTCATATAGATGAGTCGGCATGACAGCAATCCGCGTGTATATCTTTGGATTGAGTCGATTATTGTGTTCACTATATTAATGAGTCGAGTCGAACGCGTGCACGATCAGAAGACAATATTTGGGCCAAAGATTTGGCTGCAATGAAGACACCGTGCTTCGGCACGAGATGTAGCGTCAAGTCTTAAGTTGTCGGCATATAAGTTGTATAAGTTGGATTTGAGTCATCTTGAGTTTAAGTCAGGAAATGCCGCAAGGTAAAGTCGGTTGAGTGACACTTAGCCCACAAGTCTCGATTGGGCCAGTTGGTGATTAAAGTAGCAAGGGCCGCGAGGCTACGATATGTATAAGTCACACTGAGTTGCGAGGCACGGCACAATGGACTTGTAGCACGGTCACATAGAAATGGAGTTTTATCGTGAGTTGCGTCTCTGATTTTGGACCGTAAGACAAACACGACTTGATAGGCTAACGTTGTTGGTACGATAAGGGTCTAAAGGTAAAGTATGTGTTGGCATTGTTGTTGCAAGCACGGGATGGTCTAGAGACACAAAATAGGCCAAAGCGTCTGTCCTAAAACTGATCCTAAGACAAGAGTAGAAAGACAATCATAAAGGGACTATGTTACACAAAGTAAATGAATGTGTTGGTTTTGTATGGGTGGGCGAGGAGCTCATTCCACCAGTACAGTTGAGTACTGACACCCACACAGTTTTCATGTGCAGGCACAGGTAGAAGCTCGTGGTGCGGAGCTCGCTTGGATGCGTCGAGGTACGGAGTTCCTTGGCGATTCGTAGCGTGCGTCCGCGTGGAGTCAAGACTTATACGGGACATAATGTATGGACGCCGCCTCTCCGAAGCATCTGCTGGTTCAAGACTTGTATTAAAAGATGAGAGTGAGCTTGAGTGACTTGTAATCTTGGCCATGTGTCCCTTTGTAATCCTTGTTCCAATATTAATAAAATGCATCTTTTGAATGACTTGTGTTTTGTTCTAAATTTCTGCTGGCATTTCAATGTCTTTGTTTGGGACTTCTGTACGACAACCCCGTTGCAGCTGCTAAAATCGGCCGTTATGGAACCCGCCTTGCACAAGCGCAATCTAGGCTCGTGCGGCATCACACCTTAGCGAGGACGATCGCTCCTACGGGAGCGAGGCGTGACACATATTGAGGCCGTGCCTCGCAACTCAGTATGACTTAACCATATTGTCGCCTCGCAGCCTTTGCTGCTTTGATCATCAACTAACTCAATCAAGATTTGTGAACTAAATATCATTTAACCAACTTTGCCCTAAGGCGCTTCCTGACTTAAACTCGAAACGACTCGAATCCAACTTATGCAACTCTATGCCAACAACTTAATACTCGACGTCACATCTCGTGCCGAAGTACGTGTCTGCGTTGCAGCCAAATCTTAGGCCCAAACATTGTGTTCCAAATCGTACACACATTCAACTCGACTCATTGATACCGTGCACACAATACTCGACTCAATCCAAAGGCATGCATGCGAATCCCCATTATATGCCGACTCATCTATATAAAATAGTCACTAGCACAACAAGCTATTTTGGACACATTAGCTTTATTATTCGGGGACCTTTCAAACGCAAGTAGGGAACCCCTCTGAAAGTCCCCGAATAACCTGAGCGGTACTCCCAGCTCGGCTAAAACCCATGTTTCTTCCTAGGTCGAAACGGTCCCGTGGCCTCGGGTTGCCGCTCGAGAAAACTTTCCTTTGTCGACAAGTTGTCCATGTCCATACAAGACTCGACTCGAACTACCGTCTCACACAGTCATTCTTCTTCTAGTGTTACCATCTTTTCATGACCAAGTTCAAGACTTCCAGTATTTGAGACCGTCTCGACGACCCATGGTTGCGAGTATGCTTCCATGTTGCCCTCTTATTTTATTTTAAATCAGGAACGACTATTCGATAGACCTTTTTCCAAACTCAAGTTGAATGAACCGTGGCTTGTGCCTTAAAATACTAAGTTCGTAACATCGTGCCTTAAACCAACTTGCATTCTGTGCGACACTACTTCCCAAGACATACTTTATATGATGGGCCTTGAGATCGTAGGACTATATGGTTATGACAGCCGCAGAAAACATATGACAGTGTTTAGAATGACTTCGATAGCCTAACATAACTTTGTCTAACTTAATCGTACAACAACTTGACAAGCAAAGGCTGCGTCAAGCCTTGCATCGTGGAAACGTGCCATGCACGCGTTCGACTTGAACAACTAAGTTCTTTGGGTACCTAGACTTATGCCACAAGCCATGCGATGCAACTTAACCCGTGGGGCGAGCAAAGGCTATGCCAAGCCTTAGACGCTGAAACCGTGCATGCTTTATCAAGCATTTATGCGGGCGACGCCTATGACTTAGGCTAATTCATAGCTTTGTGGCTAAGACCAACTTTCCTTCTCCCAAGACACGGGACAAAGGACCGAGTGTCATTTTGAAAGCAATCGTGTAACACTTCTAAGCTGATCGTGGGACCTTTTTCGATGTTCTAACTTAGTTTGACCCAAGTTGGGATTAATCCCTTAGCTATGTGGATTTGTCTCTTTTATTATGGAGCATACTTGTGCATTTGAAAACTTTTGTTTTATTAGTACGAATGCAAAGCCGAGGCAAGTTCACCGAAGCCACCCACATGAACGAGGAGTCGCCTCGACCGTACGGGTCTTCGAGCAAGCCGTTGATTCTTCCGATTGATGGAGCAGGACGGGATACTACAATCCACATCCCCAAATTTTTGTATCCCCATGCTATCCACCGTCGGATGTTGTTTATGTCATCTAATCTTAACCATTAATTTGAATTGTTCAAATCAACGGCTAAGATTAGATAACTTAAACAAGATCCAACGGTTGTTAACATGGAGATGCTTGGGGATGAAAAAAAATGAGCGGATACGGATCTCTCAATCTCTCTCTCTCTTCATATATATATATATATATATATATATATATATATATATATATATATATATATATATATATATATATATATATATGATCCGATCAAAGACCCCGCGCCCCCCAAAGCCCCGCCCTCCTGCACCATCGGATCGTGCGGGGCCCACGTGATGTCGCGTATATATATATATATATATATATATATATATATATATATATATATATATATATATATATATATATATGATCCAATCAAAGACCCCGCACCACCCAAAGCCCCGCCCCCCTGCACCATCGGATCGTGCGGGGCCCACGTGATGCCGCGCGATCCAACGGCCAAGGATCGCGGGACTTTGGAGGGGCTCTGAAAAGGGGCTCCCGGACCCATATATATATATATATATATATATATATATATATATATATATATATATATATATATATATAAGCAAATGACCTTTAGCCTAGTGGTTAAGAGAGATGCATGCGGTATATATTTTGAAACAATAGTAATTGTAGCAAACTCGTCCCCACTGGCGCTCGAACTCCGACCACATGGACCGCATACATCTCTTTTAACCATTAGGCTAGAGGTCATTTGCTTTTATATATATATATATATATATATATATATATATATATATATATATATATATATATATATATATGGTAATTGGAAAGCCAGTTCAACTTCACCCAGCTTCTGGAAGCAGTTGGGAGGCTGCTGTCAAAAGCTGCTTCTGTTGTCGAAATATTTTTTTTTTGGAAAAAGGTGACTTTTATTCCAAAGGAAAAGCCATAATCTTACAACATACAATCAGAGTGGGACTCCCACTCATCAATTCTCCATAGCATTTACATCAAACTCGATGTTATGGAGAATGCCAACAGGAGGAGTGACCAGCCCCTCAAAGATCCGACGGTTTCGCTCCCGCCATACATGCCAAACCGAAGCAGCCAGACAAACTATGGCTGTTCGGAACCAGTCCTGCCCCCTACCCCTGCTATCTCGGATCACCGTGATGATGTCTCCAATATATTTCCCGGAGGCGCACACTCCCAATACACGACTCTGCTCCGCCCAGATCTGCCATGCCAGAGTGCACTCGAAGAAGATATGCTTTATAGATTCAGGCTCCAAACCGCAAAGCACACACTTGGGATCCGGAACCGGCACTCCAAACGAACTCAGACGATCTCTAGTCAAGAGGCGGCCCAAAAGAAGCTTGTATACACACAACTGCATCTTCCTGGCCAGACCCTTGCACCAAACGAACTCGTAATCGAACTCAATGGGAAAGTACGCCGGATAAGGTTATAGCAGCTACGGAACTGGAACTCCCCAGTTCTCGAAGATGCTTCAGTCGGCTCCCAAATCTACCGATCCACGGGCAAAGTCGGATCAATGACTGTAGACATAATGCACCCATCCAGCTCCACAGTGAACCGATAAGAATTCGGCCTCCACTCCCCATCTCGTATGATACGACTGCACGTCAGACCACGCCTGTCCTCCTGATGAGTCGGGGCTCCACTGATGTCCAACAGCGAACGTCGATCTATCCAAGGATCCCGCCAGAGGTCCGTACTCGACCCATCCTTCATGACCCTCCGGATAGCAGACTTGAGCACCCCCTGTGTCTCAAGACAGTCTTGAACGTGACTGAATGGTTGTTGTCAGTAGAACACGTCCAAAAGTTGCCCTGCTTCACATATCTGCCGTACATCCAGTCTGCCCAGAGAGATCTCCCGCTGATGAATCTTCAGGCCAGCTTAAGCGCAGAAGCCTCCCTAATCTCCAGCAACGGCCTGAGCCCCACTCCTCCCTCCTTCCTGGGACGACAGAGCTGCTCCCAGGAGATCGCATGCATACCTCCCCTCCAAATAAAATCGGCACATAGTCGCTACACTCGCCGAATAGTGGCCACAGGTAGGAGGATGGACTGCAGCCAAAAATAGGCCACAGCCGAGATCACCGATCTGACCAGCTCAATGCGACCGCCAAATGACAGACATGCTGCTTGCCAACCTTCTACTCTCCTCTGGACATACTCCACCAGACTATGGCAATTCTGATCCCGCGCATAATTGACTGTGAGAGACACTCCTAAGTATCTCACCGGAAGATCACTCCTCGCGATACCCAGCACATCAGCCCGCTCCTCCTTCCGGGGACACAAGGAGCTAAAGTAGACCCTACTCTTATCCCTGTTCATCTGGAGACCCGAAAAGGACTTTAAATCTTCCATAATAGCCGCAAGCGTCTCCAACCCCTCCGTCGAAGGCTGGATGAAGACTAGCAGATCATCAGCATAAATAAGGTGGGTAACTGGGGGGTCCATCCTCCGAAATAGAGGGACCAGCCATCCACGGTGCACTGCCAGATCCATCAAACAAGTAAAGTACTCCATAACCAGCGTGAAAAGGTAAGGGGACAATGGGTCACCTTGCCTAAGCCCACGGTTGCTCTGTGTCACGCCCCAGAACCAGAATACTGGAGAGCGGGGGCAGACATAGCCAGCTACGTATAATGGAATGGAATCTACACCGCTATACGGTCACGACTGTCTAGATATGTGAGGGTTCCACTACAATCCATCAGTCTCTTAAGGTCATAAAATAGCCTATTGTCTCAATCTCAACCAACTAATAGTAGTTACAAGATATCAGACCACCAAATACACAATAGTAAGGCGTCCCATACATTATATATTCGGAATGATCATGAAGCTAGTCGTTACAAAATGTGAGGACTAGCAAGAGTTCAGCCATACATGATCAACCCCCGGGGCTTGTCAATCATGTCACAGCCCGTAGGCAGACAGTAAGTAAGTACAATCGAGCTAACACTTGCTCGTCGGCTAAACGCCTCAAAAGAATAATTTACAATATTACAGTGGGAGAACAAAAAGAAACCCACTCGATGCCCTAGTTACGCCTGGTGACCACCATCGGGCTAGAAAACAGGGAGATCCTTTGGTGCTGCTCCGGTATCTGGCCATACAAAACCAGCTGGGTCAGACCCCAGAAAGAGCAAGTGCCACAAAGGAGGCTTCACTTAAGAACTAAAACCAGCAAATCATTAGCATTCAACATGTAAGAAAACAACAATAAGTAACACAGATTGAGGTTTGTGCACTACCAATGCACTTGTCCCAATCAGAGAAAATAATTAAGAGAAGCATCATTGACGTAAAATAATTGGAGAATCATGCTAAATAAAATATAGCTGGGCAATATATGAAGAGAAAACGAAGGTACTATTCCGGAAGCCAGGTTACAATCCTTAAACCAAACAAGGACCGAGATTATAACCCTTCGCCTGAACAGAACTTAGTCTCTGATCATTTATTGCTAACGGTGACAATCATTAAGGTGAAAATGAGAGGGTACAATGATAAAGGTGACAATGAAGAGTACAATACACTAGAGTGACAGTAGAGTACAATCATTATAGTGACAATCTGGAGTGAAAATCATTCAATCATTCTGGTACAATCTTGCAATCAATCAATCACTTCTAGACAATACTGTACTGGACTAGACTCCATCCAAGCAATCACGGCCAATCATTGCCTACGGCTTTCTACATTAACTAACTAGGGTTATCACAATCCTAGTTACTAGCAAGATGCAATGAGATGCTCCAAGTAGTCACAGGTCCTGCAGCTATCCAGGTTATCTAGGCGAACATTATAGTGACAATAGAGTTCAATCATTAAAGTGACAATAGAGTTCAATCATTAAAGTGACAATGGTGGGTGCCCCACATAACAGTGGGCTGGAAATGTGCCATACTCGTCGGCAGGCTACAAGTCCAAACATTTGCGGCCGGGATAACGGGATCGCCTGTAACTGGGGAACATCTCTTCATGTCTAGTAAATTATACTAGTCATTAACCTTAGTCCATTTTAATAGGTACTCCTGACCGTGGTACTCAGGAGTCCCCTCCTAGACATGATGCAAGACAAGACTGGATTATTTGTACAAGCACAATCGTCCACGGTGTCCAGATTAATTATACAGGTCATGTCATGTCAGGTAGCCGTCGCAACAGCTATTCGAGATATATCATGCCAGGTTATCATACCAAGTGTACTGGTCAAGAGTGCGCCACGACGGGCCACCATCAGGTCATGTCAGGTTATTATGTCAGGAGTGCACCACTACGGGTCACTATCACGTCATGCTCAATTATCAATTCCAAACATATCAAGTAAATTCGTGATTATCAAGTTCAGGACAAAAGGCGTAAGGATATAAAATGGACGTTAAATATCTAATGAAATATCAATATACAGGGCTATAGAAGAGCCATGCGGCTAAGGCATATGCGGCCAGGAATGACCTCATGCGGCTAGAAGAGAACAGCCCATACGGATGAAGGGAGAATCGGGCTTATGCGGCTGAGACAGCACATCTCATGCGGCTCAGGGTGACGGGTCTCATGCGGCTCAGAAAACGAGCCTCATGCGGCTGGGTCCAAGCAAGGGTCATGCGGCTCAGGAATGTGGTGCTTATGCGGCCAGCGGGAGATGGGTCATATGCGGCCAGGAGAGACTAGTCCTTATGCGACTGGGAACGAGTAGTCCCATGCGGCTCAGGAAATGAAGGAACTCATGCGGCTGAGAACTCAGAAGTCCATGCGGTTAAGATAACAGGGACTCATGCGGCTCAGTCTGAGCAAGGCTATGCGGCTAGATCCGAGTCAAGTCTCATACGGCTGGAAAAGACTTGCCGCATGATTGTTCATGCGGTCAAGTACTCAAGAAGTCTTATGCGGCTGGGGAATTCCATGCGGCCAGTAGAACTCGCCGCATAGAGTTATGCGGCTGAGTCCATGCGGCCAGACTGTTCTTCTTCTCCAAGTTTTCCGAGAAGAAGAGCTAAGCAACCATGGCTTCCAAGCAACGTAAAACTTCCATCCAGAGCCCAAATCCGAACTTCCATAGGTCAAAATGGGGCAGAATGAAATGCTCTACAACATGGAACCATCAAAATATAGAAATAACAAGATTAAGTAGATCAAAACCCAATAAATTTGAAAATGAAATAAACTTAGATCTACAAGAATCTAGCCATGGAAAGTGAAAATGGCAAGTTCTAAAGTAAGTTAGAATGCTGTAAGGAAGAGAATGAAGTAATAAAATTGGAGTTCCTCCATGAAGCAAGATGCACTTGCCTAGACCTCTCTCTCCCTCTCTCTGGTAGGTAAGGAAGTAAATGAGGAAGAAGAAGATGATAAATGAAGAGAGAGAATGAAGAGGGCTAATAAATACCAAGGTGGTGGTAGGTAGGGGGTTCACATTGGTTCATATTAAACTAAAGAAAACCGAGCCAAGCCGAACCAAGCCAAGAAATAACCAAGCCAAGATGCAAGCTAAACAAGGAATCATGCAATACAGAATAAAATACGTACACGTATTCCAGAAATACGTAATACGGACCACAGGCATTACAACTCTACCCACCTTAAAAGAATTCCGTCCTCAAAATTTAATCAAGAGGCTAGAGATGTAAGGGAAAGCTATTCTATCATAGGCAATCTACCACTACCAATCAATCATACAATCATTCATGCAAGCAAGGATTCGAAGCGTAAGGCATAAGGAAGATATTACACTGTACGAGCCGAGCCGATTGGGATAACGTAATCGGATATCATCCTCACACTCCCACGTTTGACTCTCCCAAGGAGCGATGAACTCAAGCAAAAACACGAACTAAACTAATAGTCTTGCGCTTGAGGCCTCCCTCTTTGGTCAAACATGGACACGGGCCTATCCTCATACGAAAAGGTTGGTACCAATAACCAGTTTCGAATGACCTAGGATATGGCTCGGGTCCGAGATGTTCCGTCGCAATTAGGATACATGAAATACGTTATGCACCCCGCATAATGACGGTAGAAAAGCAAGATGAGAGGACACATATACCTCTCGGCCGATTCTGAACCTGAGCCTGGGCTAGGGCAAATTGCCGCGGGTTCTGTTGCTGGAAAGTCTGGGCCTGAGTCGGCAATGGCCTCGGGAACGGGAACTGCTGTTGCTGGTGAACTGGAGCTGGTACTGGTGCTGGTCCCCTAACCGAGGGACTAGATACTGTCGATGCTGAATCAACTCTGAAAGGGCAGGACCCTACCCTATGATCCGGTGCTCCACACAATAAACACAATCCCAACGCCTTGCGATACTCCGCTACCACGTGTCCAGGCTTCCCACAATAAGAACAGCCTACGGCGGAAGACTGTGCTTGCTTCTGTTTCTGCTGAGGGTACGTCGGAGTCGAGTACTGGACCGACGTAACTGAGGTTGCTTGCCTCGGAGTTCTAATAGTCAAAGCCCTAGCTGCCGGGGCTGGTGCTGAAGACTGATTCATCTGACTATGGGACCGCTTCCGACCTCCAGTCCTGTCCACTATTCTCTGGAAGGTATACTCGTGCCTCCTTGCTGCTCGTAACACCGCATCATAGGTCTGATGCTCGAACTGTTCTATTGCCAATATAATCTCTAGGTGAAGTCCTTGCTGGAACCTCTGCGCTCTGTCAAACTCGGTTGCCACCAAGGTAGGAGCAAACCGACTGAGTCTGGAAAACTCGGCCGCATAACCGTCGACCGTCCTCCCCATCTGCTTAAGATTACTGAACCTGGTCTGCAAGTCATATCGAGCCACTGCATCATAATACTTGGTCTGGAACTTTTCGCTGAACACTGTCCAGGGGACAGGTGTTGTCAATCCCACTGCTTGTGCGGTCCACCAACTGCGGGCTAGATCCAATAACTGTAGGCACACCACAGCCACCTTCTCGTCTTCTGGAATCTTCGCGGCTTCGAGAATCACCTCTATATCCTGTAGCCAAGCATCGGCAGCAATGGCATCCTCGCTGCCATCGAAGAAGGGAGGGTTCAGGCGCTTGCAACTGTTGACCGCACTGTTCTCTCGAGGACCACTTCTATTCAGAGCATCTTGTACCACTTGGTGCAGGGCATCTTCCTGACGATCTTGGGACGCAAGCAACTCATGGATGAGTCCTACCAAGCCTCCATCCTCTGACCCTGCTGGCTGGACGGGCTGAACTGGCGGTACTGGTTCTCCAGGAGGCACGGCTCGGGAGGCTGCTGCTGAGTGCTGGGCCTGATCTTCTAGTTGCTGCTGGTCCACGGGAGGTGATCCGCCTTGCTGATCGGCAGGTCCAGGTTCAATGCCACTGAAGAAGACGACATGGGAACAATAAGGAAGGACCAGGACAGATCAACGATTACAAGCATGTGATCAGGACAAGAATTTCAGGAATCAAGAGGATACGAGCAGAGATAAAGGGCGAGTACTGATTGAGACATCTATTCGGTAAACCCTAAGACCTTGCATGGGCCACCACTTAAACCATGTCACGCCCCAGAACCAGAATACTGGAGAGCGGGGGCAGACATAGCCAGCTACGTATAACGGAATGGAATCCACACCGCTATACGGTTACGGCTGTCTAGATATGTGAGGGTTCCACTACAATCCATCAGTCTCTTAAGGTCATAAAATAGCCTATTGTCTCAATCTCAACCAACTAATAGTAGTTACAAGATATCAGACCACCAAATACACAATAGTAAGGCGTCCCATACATTATATATTCGGAATGATCATGAAGCTAGTCGTTACAAAATGTGAGGACTAGCAAGAGTTCAGCCATACATGATCAACCCCCGGGGCTTGTCAATCATGTCACAGCCCGTAGGCAGACAGTAAGTAAGTACAATCGAGCTAACACTTGCTCGTCGGCTAAACGCCTCAAAAGAATAATTTACAATATTACAGTGGAAGAACAAAAAAAACCCACTCGATGCCCTGGTTACGCCTGGTGACCACCATCGGGCTGGAAAACAGGAAGATCCTTTGGTGCTGCTCCGGTATCTGGCCATACAAAACCAGCTGGGTCAGACCCCAGAAAGAGCAAGTGCCACAAAGGAGGCTTCACTTAAGAACTAAAACCAGCAAATCATTAGCATTCAACATGTAAGAAAACAACAATAAGTAACACAGATTGAGGTTTGTGCACTACCAATGCACTTGTCCCAATCAGAGAAAATAATTAAGAGAAGCATCATTGACGTAAAATAACTGGAGAATCATGCTAAATAAAATATAGCTGGGCAATATATGAAGAGAAAACGAAGGTACTATTCCGGAAGCCAGGTTACAATCCTTAAACCAAACAAGGACCGAGATTGTAACCCTTCACCTGAACAGAACTTAGTCTCTGATCATCTATTGCTAACGGTGACAATCATTAAGGTAAAAATGAGAGGGTACAATGATAAAGGTGGCAATGAAGAGTACAATACACTAGAGTGACAGTAGAGTACAATCATTATAGTGACAATCTGGAGTGACAATCATTCAATCATTCTGGTACAATCTTGCAATCAATCAATCACTTCTAGACAATACTATACTGGACTAGACTCCATCCAAGCAATCACGGCCAATCATTGCCTACGGCTTTCTACATTAACTAACTAGGATTATCACAATCCTAGTTACTAGCAAGATGCAATGAGATGCTCCAAGTAGTCACAGGCCCTGCAGCTATCCAGGTTATCCAGGCGAACATTATAGTGACAATAGAGTTCAATCATTAAAGTGACAATGGAGTTCAATCATTAAAGTGACAATGGTGGGTGCCCCACATAACAGTGGGCTGGAAATGTGCCCTACTCGTCGGCAGTGTCACGCCCCAGAACCAGAATACCGGAGAGCGGGGACAGACATAGCCAGCTACGCAATCCCAAAGTACGTTAATACTCTGAAATCACGTATAAGCTGTCAAGACATGGGGGTTACTCTACAAGCCATCAGTCAATCCTATGGTTTAACAATCCTAGGTATCTCAATCACAGGCAATTATACAAGAGCAAGAGTACGATCATCATACATACAATAGTAAGGCGTCCCGAACCATATATACATGACTGATCATGAAGCCAGTACCACAGAACTGATGACTAGCTAGAATATTAGTCGTACATGATAAGGACTAGCTATAGTCTAGAATACACATATCATGTTTATGCCCGTAGGCTACAATATCAAGGAAAATACCAAAACACGAGCTAAACACGTGCTCGGGGCTAAATGTTACAAGAGAAGAATTTACATATCAGTGGAAGAATGAAGAAGAAACCCACTGAGGCACTCTGGTGCTCCGGCTGGTCACCGTCGAGTGGATGGTGCGGTAGATCCTTCGGGCTCTTCTATTAGAACCTGGCCATGCAAAACCAGTGGGGTCAGACCCCAAATAGCAAGTACCACAAAGGAGGCCGAACTATGAACTTAAAACCAGCAGTCATTAGCATTCAACAAGGAGAGAAAGCAATAAGTAAAGAAGGATCGAGATTCGTGCGGTACCAATGCACTTATCCCGAACATAGGAAGACAGTAAGTAAATCACCATTTGACATAAAGTAAACTGGAGAACATGTTAAATAAATAGAGCCAGGCAATATACGAAGAGAGGACGAAGGCACTGTTCCGGAAACCAGGTTACAACCCTTAAACCAAACAAGGATCGAGATTGTAACCCTTCGCCTGAACAGAACTTAGTCTTTGATCATTTATTGCTACAGGTGACAATCTTTAAGTAACAGTGAGAGAGTGACAATACAGAGTACAATCATTATAGTGACAATCATTGTAATCATTATCCTGGAACAATTAGGAACTGGATCTAGACAAGACTTAGACTTGAAAGGTGATATACGATGGGATAACCATGGGACTATTCAGATAACCAGGTTACAACCCGTAAACCAAACAAGGACCGGGGTTGTAACCCTTCGTCTGAACCGAACTTGGTTTCTCCCACCATTTATCATTAAGATAAAATAAGAAATCAGGATATGTAACAATCATGTACAAGATCAAGACAAGACTAGACAGACTGAACTCCATCCAACATTCACGGCCAATCATTGCCTACGGCTTTCTACATTAACTAGCTAGGGTTATCATAAGCCTAGTTACTAACAAGATGCAGCGAGAATTCCAAGTCCGGTTACCTGTTTGTTACTACCTGAGTGATCCCAACAAGAAAAGGAAAAGATAGCATGATATAGCAGACACACTGTAGTAAGATACATGTGTCCTAAGGTACCACACTCGACGGCGGGCTGGAAGTGCGCTCATCTCGACGGATAGCAACAAATCCCATGTATATATATATATATATATATATATATATATATATATATATATATATATATATATATATATATATATATATATATATATATATATATATAAGGCCGGGACCAAAGGGGCAACAGGTAACTGGAAAATTCTCCATGAACTATTTGATCAATCTAGTCATTAATCCTAGCCATATTCAGTATGAATCCCTGACCGTGGGAAACCAGGGATTCATGTCCTAGACATGATGCAAGACAAGACGGGTTCATTCGTACAAACACAATCACCCACGGTGTCTAGACCATTTATTCTTGTCGTGTCATGTTAGCCGTCGCAACAACATTTCAAGGAGTATCATGTCAAGTTTATCATGTCAAGAGTGCGCCACGGCGGGCCACTATCATGTCATTATCATGTCAAGTTTACTGGTCAAGTGTGCGCCACGACGGGCCACTATTCGGTCATGTCAGGTCATTAATCAGGAGTGCACCACTACGGGTCACTGTGCACCACTACGGATCACTGTTGTGTTCAGGGGACAAGTGTAGGACAGTATAGTACAAGCATTCAATCAGGAGACTCAAGTTATGCAGAGGTTACAAGACACAAGTCATCAGTAAAGATCAAATAACAATAGAGAAATAATAATAATAACAATAATTAAATAGCTGGACAAGGCACAGGAAAGAGCCCTGCGGCTCAGGGTCACTATCAAGTCGTGCTAGTTCCTTGTCACACCATGTCATGTACAATTGTCATTTCAATCATGTCAATCAAATCAGGATTATCAAGTTCAGGACAAAAGGCGTAAGGATATAAAATGGGCATAAAAATATACAATAGGGATAAATGTGTACTCCGTAGGAACTCAAGTTACAAAAAGAGCCACAAGACTTGGATATACTAAAATAAACAAAATATAAAATACAGGACATGACAGAGCCATGCGGCTCGGACAAGGCTGGCTCATGCGGCAGGATTAATCAGATACATACGGCTGAATTATGGGGTTCATGCGGCTCAGGAAATCCGAGTCCATGCGGCTCAGGAAATCCGAGTCCATACGGCTCAGGAAATTCGAGTCCATGCGGCTCAGGACGTGTCGGGGTACATGCGGCCCGAGATGATACGGGTTCATGCGGCTCAGAAATGTGGCGCATATGCGGCTGGGATAAATCGGGTCATGCGGCCTGGACTCAGAAGTCCATGCGGCCGGTCAAGGAGGGTGCATGCGGCTCAGTTATGACTGGGCCTTATGCGGCAGGGTAGAAGTTCTCATGCGGCTGGGTCAAGCGAGTTCCATGCGGCTGGAAAGAAATTCTCATGCAGCTGGGTTAAGTAAAGTCTTATGCGGCCAGCGGAAAGAGGGGGCGCATGAGACTGAGCTAGATCATTCATGCGGCTGGAATGAGACTCAGCCTATGCGGCCAAGAGAGAAGCGGGTCTATGCGGCTGAGGACGAGTTGGACCCCATGCGGCTGGAAGGGACGGAGGACTTAGGCGGTCAATAATTCGTATTCATGCGGCTAGAAGTGATGGGTGTACATGCGGCTGACAGCAAGGGGGCACATGCGGCTACGGGGTTTCAGGATCTCATGCGGCTCGATTATGCATGCGGCTGGGAAAACACTTGCCGCATGAAATGTTCATGCGGTCAAGTCAGGCACAGTTCTTCTTCTCCAAAATTCCGAGAAGAAGAAGAACACCATGAACCCATGCTTCCAAGCTCCATAAAATCTTCATCCAGAGTCCAAATCCGAACTTTCATAGGTCAAAAAGGGGTAGAACGAGCTACTCTACAACATGGAACCATCAAAACTTGAAAATAACAAAGTTTAATAGATCAAAATCCATGAAAACCAAAATTGCTTCAAGTTAGATCTACAACAATCTAGCCATCAAAATAGAAAACTCCAAGTTCTAAACATGCTTAGAATGTAACAATAAAGAGAATGGAACAAACAAAATTAAAATCGTCCAACATTCGGCAAGGTGTACTTGCCTCTCTCTAATGGCTAGGGTTTGGTGGAAAAAGAAAATGAATGGTGGTGAATGAGGAGGAAGAGAGAAAAAGTGGCTTATATAACAAGCTCAAGTGATCTCCACCATTCATTCCTTTCCACTCAATCTAAACCATACACCTCATCTCATGAGAAACCAAACCAAACCAAGTCAAAGTGGAACCGAACCAAATAAAACCAAATCCAAGTTAAACCAAGTCATGAAATCCTATACTTAGGAAAATTTTAAAATATCACGCAAATCGATAAATACGAAATATGGCTCAAATAAACACGTATCCGTATAAAATACCGATACAGTGAGACGGGTCTCACAGGCAGGCTACAAGTCCAAACATTTGCGACCGGGATAACGGGATCGCATATAACTGGGAAACATCTCTTCATGTCTAGTGAATTATACTAGTTATTAACCTTAGTCCATTTTAATAGGTACTCCTGACCGTGGTACTCAGGAGTCCCCTCCTAGACATGATGCAAGACAGGACTGGATTATTTGTACAAGCACAATCGCCCACGGTGTCCAGATTAATTATACAGGTCATGTCATGTCAGGTAGCCGTCGCAACAGCTATTCGAGATATATCATGCCAGGTTATCATACCAAGTGTACTGGTCAAGAGTGCGCCACGACGGGCCACCATCAGGTCATGTCAGGTTATTATGTCAGGAGTGCACCACTACGGGTCACTATCACGTCATGCTCAATTATCAATTCCAAACATATCAAGTAAATTCGTGATTATCAAGTTCAGGACAAAAGGCGTAAGGATATAAAATGGACGTTAAATATCTAATGAAATATCAATATACAGGGCTATAGAAGAGCCATGCGGCTAAGGCATATGCGGCCAGGAATGACCTCATGCGGCTAGAAGAGAACAGCCCATGCGGATGAAGGAAGAATCGGGCTTATGCGGCTGAGACAGCACATCTCATGCGGCTCAGGGTGACGGGTCTCATGCGGCTCAGAGAACGAGCCTCATGCGGCTGGGTCCAAGCAAGGGTCATGCGGCTCAGGAATGTGGTGCTTATGCGGCCAGCGGGAGATGGGTCATATGCGGCCAGGAGAGACTAGTCCTTATGCGGCTGGGAACGAGTAGTCCCATGCGGCTCAGGAAATGAAGGAACTCATGCGACTGAGAACTCAGAAGTCCATGCGGTTAAGATAACAGGGACTCATGCGGCTCAGTCTGAGCAAGGCTATGCGGCTAGATCCGAGTCAAGTCTCATACGGCTGGAAAAGACTTGCTGCATGATTGTTCATGCGGTCAAGTACTCAAGAAGTCTTATGCGGCTGGGGAATTCCATGCGGCCAGTAGAACTCGCCGCATAGAGTTATGCGGCTGAGTCCATGCGGCCAGACTGTTTTTCTTCTCCAAGTTTTCCGAGAAGAAGAGCTAAGCAACCATGGCTTCCAAGCAACGTAAAACTTCCATCCAGAGCCCAAATTCGAACTTCCATAGGTCAAAATGGGGCAGAATGAAATGCTCTACAACATGGAACCATCAAAATATATAAATAACAAGATTAAGTAGATCAAAACCTAATAAATCCGAAAATGAAATAAACTTAGATCTACAAGAATCTAGCCATGGAAAGTGAAAATGGCAGGTTCTAAAGTAAGTTAGAATGTTGTAAGGAAGAGAATGAAGTAATAAAATTGGAGTTCCTCCATGAAGCAAGATGCACTTGCCTAGACCTCTCTCTCCCTCTCTCTGGTAGGTAAGGAAGTAAATGAAGAAGAAGAAGATGATAAATGAAGAGAGAGAATGAAGAGGGCTAATAAATACCAAGGTGGTGGTAGGTAGGGGGTTCACATTGGTTTATATTAAACCAAAGAAAACCGAGCCAAGTCGAACCAAGCCAAGAAATAACCAAGCCAAGATGCAAGCTAAACAAGGAATCATGCAATACAGAATAAAATACGTACACGTATTCCAGAAATACGTAATACGGACCACAGGCATTACACTCTGGAAGTACCCATAAGGAACGCCCTGGATGAAAACAGAGAAAGTAGAAGACGTAATACACTCTCGGATCAATTCAACCCAGTGTTCCGCGAATCCCATGACGGTCATCAGATGGCAGAGGAAGTCACAATTGACCATGTCATACGCTTTCCTCATGTCCAGTTTAACACAAGCTTTTTCTCCTCCGGGTCTGCTAAATTTTCTTACCATCTCATGTGCCAGGAGGCTATGCTCTGCAATCGACCTCCCTTTGATGAACGCAGCCTGATTCGGAGATACCAAGTCCTGCATGATCCCCTCCATCCGCCGGCACATAAGGTGCGTAATTATCTTATAAAGATAATTACAACACGCAATAGTTCTGAAATCTGCCAATGCTGTCGCTCCCTCCTTCGGAATCAAGGTCAGGAAAGTGTGATTCAGTTCCTTCAGAAGCTTCCCTTTGGTGAAGAATTTCTGAACCACCTCCACGACCTGATGCTTTAGAGTGTCCCAGTGGCGTTTGAAGAAACAACTGCTGAAGCCATCCGGACCAGGAGCCTTGTTGGGATCCGCCACCTTGACAATAGATTTCACCTCCTCCAATGTAACAGAAGCCTTGTTGTCGAAATATATATATATATATATATATATATATATATATATATATATATATATATATATATATATATATATGATGAGGGAGGTGAGGTGCCACCCTATGGAGGGTGTCTACTTGTCACCCCCCACATGCTATCATCAAGCACATGCACCCATGTGCTTGATGATAGCATGGGGGGGTGACAAGTAGACACCCTCCCATGAGGTGGCATCCTACCTCCCTTATTCTCTCTCTCTCTCTCTCTCTCTCTCTATATATATATATATATATATATATATATATATATATATATATATATATATATATATATATATATATGCCAAGAGCATTAGAGCTAGGTTGGGTTGTAAGACCGTTTGTTGCAGTTTTGTGGTAACCGCGTCAATCAAGTGGGTAAGTTAGAAGTGTAGTTCCATGTGGTGCCAAAGCTGATTGATGAATATCTAAATAGGGCCCACCGACAGTTGAGGGACAATCATGGGATTGGAATTGTGGATGTCACAGGCTCACAACAGCATTGTAGTAAAAAAAAAGATTAGCCCTGAGAGCATCAATGGCTCATTCTCATGTCCAATTTTTACATTCAAAAATTTAAAATTTATTTTATAAAATAGTTAGTTTCGTTCATACTCAATTTTTATAATTTCGGTCGTCTTCCACCTATAGGTGCTAAGGGTTGGATTTTTTAATTTCTATTTTCTAGATTGTAGGAACTCATTTGTAGAATAGTAAGTTCTAATTTGGAGTCCAATTTTCTAGATTTATATTATTATTATTTTTAACATCAATTTTTGACCAAACAATTTTTGGGACCAGAGTTTACTTTATCATTTCCTACTATTCTCATACAAATCCAATCCATTTTACATTTAGCTTTTTTTTTTCTTTTTCTAAATTTGGACCCCAAATTGCATTGGAGGGTCTTCACTACTAATGATGGTAAAGGAGAGAGAGGTTATGAATGGGTTGGCAGACTAGAGAGAGAGAGAGAGATCAGCTTTGCTATGTCTACAACAAAATGCTTATAATTTTCTTACCACCGTCACGTGTTGGACTTCGATTGGAGGAGAAAAAAAGTGATGGGGTCGGATGGAGTCCATGTAGCAGTAGGGTGAGAGAAGAGGTGTGACCTGATGGGACCTACGTGTAAAGGATGGAAAAGAGAAGTTATAAGAAGATTGTAAACATTTGGTTGTAGACTTAATATTTTTTCAGAGAGATGGGGTTGGGCGGCCGCATTGTGTTACGGTGGGGGCCGAATGAATGGCAGCCTTATTGATGTACCCTTTCCGTCTGTGTGTCGGAGGGCAGGATGTGCAGGAGCACGGTCTGCGTCCCCTCCTCTTTTGATTGGTCGACTAGCACGCTCTCTCTCTCTCTCTCTCTCTATATATATATATATATATATATATATATATATATATATACACTTTGAGAGTGGCCTACATTTGTGTGAGGGCTCTTTAGTTGATATTTTGTATGATAGGATCTTGTGTTTCTACCATTTTGTTTAGGCAATAAATTTGTCACCGACTACCGAGCGCTGTGGAGGGAAACTTGCCCCCCACACTTCACTTGCAATCATGCACTTGCAAATACACACAATGAGAAGGAAAAAGAAATTTACAAGTATGCATGTATTTATTAATGTAGGAAACATGTAAAGGGTTGAAATTAAATTTATTTTTAAATTTTTGGGGTTCCTTACTTTCTTTCTGTGACGATATGTGTTGATGTAGCGTCCAATTTATTTGAATTCGGTCTGCTGGACGTAGACGATAAAGCTTTTGCGGCAGGCGGTTCAACATTCTGGTGTCAGGAACTCGTGATTGGGGCTGGCGTGGAGCACGATAATGTCCCTTGAGGTCCTACAGAAAGGTCAATTGGCTAAGCTGGGGAGCTCCTTAGGCCATCTCCAATGGGGATTTCTAAAATTGAGAGCTCCTTAGGCCATCTCCAATGGGGATTTCTAAAATTGAGTTTTTATTCTACTTGGTAATGTACTTTGAGAAAATTTATATCATAGTTGTTAGAGTTTTTATATAAAAATTACACATACACAAAAATACTCTCCAATGGTTTTTATTTATTTTTATCACATACATAAAAATTGCACATACACAAAATTGCACATACACAAAAAATGAAATGATCAATTGAGAGCTCCAAGGCCCGTGGACAACGCCACACAGCCGCCCCCGTGGGAGTGGGGGCTCAAACCCGCGCCCTCACCTCCGAGTGCCAACGGTCTTACCGGTACGCCATATATATATATATATATATATATATATATATATATATATATATATAACAAATCATAATTAAAATATATGTAAATCATATTGAAAATAACTACATAGTATTATCTAACTAAATGATATCTATAAAAAAAATCTTATATAATTTTTATTTATTTATTTTTAATAATATTAGTTTTTTGGGGGGATTATTTTGTATGAGAGCATCCAGTTTAGAACATAATTAGACTTTGGATATTGTGTTTGTTAAATTTTTAGTGACACATTATAGTGATGGACATGCGTCATTAAAAGACTCATTACGTCACTGTAAGTCAAATTTTATTACTGAATGTGTCACTAAAAAAATTCGAGTGCCCAAAGTCTAACACGAACAAATCCGGTACACAAAGTCTAATTAGATCTGAACCTGGTATTCTTATATAAAATAATATATATTTTTTATCGATTATTATTATCTAGAAATAAAAAAAACGTAGAAGGCACATAAATGACTAGTTAATAAAAAAAAATAATAACCAAAAAAACTAGTCCATAATACACGTACTGTGTGGGCTATATTGATTATAATCTTACATTACATTGCAAACTCGCACGCATGTTCATATATAAAGGAAGAATAGGCTTTTGCTTTGCATTGCTTTGCTTTGATTGCGTACTTGAACATTAAGGCCTTTCAATTCACTTTTTGATCAGGGCTAGTCCATTTTAAACTTTGTATTATTTACAAATTTGCCATTGAAAAAATTGATCTGGGCTATCTCGCTCTTTGGACTGAATGGACTGCCAGAAAACTGGGCAGTCCTAAGTCACAGAATGTGAAACAAAGGACTGTCCATTTTTCTGGCAGTCCTTACTGTATGCAGGACTGCCCAGTTTTCTGGCAGTCCTGAATACAGTAAGGACTGCCAGAAAAATGGGCAGTCCTTTGTTTCACATGCTGTGACTTAGGACTGCCCAATTTTCTGGCAGTCCATTCAGTTTATAGGACTGCCATAAAATTGGGCAGTCCTGGTCGACGTAGAATTTTCTCGTTCGTGCATACTTGTGTTTAATTTAAATGGGTAATTTTCCACTCCGAATGTAGTTTAATTCAAATGGGCTATAGACAATTGAAATAAACAATGTAATGGATGTTTGAATTTTTCAATTTAATTTCTAGGATTTTGGAAATAAATAGAGAAAGAATTTGGGTACCATCGATCTTCTTGAGAAGGAAATTTGGAAGAGAAGAGGAAGAAGAAGAGAATTTCTAGGGTGGAAGAAATTTCTAGGATTTAAATTAACTTCTTGCTTGGGGATGGAGAAATGATGGAGGAGAAGAGGAAGAAGAAGAAGAAGAAGAAGAAGAAGAAGAGAGGAGTTAGGGTTTAGGAAGAGAGAAATTTTTTTGCAAATGGGGATTTCACTTTGGAACAGCCCTAGATCAAAAAAATGGGCTGTCCTGAGTAAAACACAAAAAAATCTGGGGCTAGTCCGGATTAGCCCTGATAAAAATGTGCAGTGCCTTTATAAAAAGCCAACATTAAGGTCTCCATCCACTAACAATGTGGATAATAAAGATGATTAGCCTCCTTAAACAATATTATTACTACTACTACTATTGTTTTGTGGACGACATTTCGACGCTTGGATTGACGTGCGTTGTCGATCACTGCGGTGTCTAGTCCGAGACGCCTCTTCCTCGAAGCACTATGTTTATTTATTATATTGATTATGTTAGAACCTTCTTTTAAAGATTATGTTAAACTAGCTTAGTCGTAAACATAGGCTTGTAACAGATTAGATGAGAGTCTGCGGAGAGAAATTTCTGCTGCCATATGACAAAAAAAACGTTATCAAATCAAGTTCCATGGACGTTTAGGTCTTACGCCTTAACTTCTTCTTAGATGGCCAAGAGCTTTTTAACCTATCATATGAAAGTCCATAGAACATAAGAATTCAAGTAGCATCTGGCACAAGAATTCACTGATAGAGTAGTCACACCAACAACATATGAAAGTCCATAGAACATCATAGTGAGACCACAAACTTTGCGACGCACTGAGAATCGACAGAGCAAGCAGCAACTCTCGACTTGGCTAATCCTTCACATACAAACGCCAGTCGCCTAAGTTTTTTTTTTTTTTTTTTTTCCCGCTTCTTCCATACAAAGTTGTAGATGAATGTTCAACTCTTGTGCGTTTCGCTATTTTCTAGAGAAAAGCCAGTGTCCCTTTCAAAGAAATCTTTGAACCAAGGCGCAGTAAGAAATCCAGTTGGAGATGGATTCAAATATTTTCTAATATAAAAAAATACCCAGTAAGAAATCCAGTTGGAGATGGATTCATATTATGTGATATCATTCACAATTAAGAATTTATATAGTACAAATATACCCCCAAAAAAAAAAATTCTTGCAACTCCCATAGACACCTGCAATGTAACAGACGTCAATTTATGTATAAACACAAGCAGACCTTGGTATCAAACATCCTTTCATGCTGTGTATACAATAAAGTAAAACTGAAAAGTCTGAATTAACTGCTGGAATAATTATATATAGATTCAGAAATACAGACTTTTGATCGGTAAGCATGGTGATGAAGAGAGACCATTATTTGTTGCTGGAAAATTAGCACGAAAACATATTTTGTTACAGAACTGTTGAGCATCCATACATGAGAACGATTATTTATTTACAGCTGACGTGAGGTTACTGATTATTATGCAGAATTACCTTGAAATTTTCTTCCCTGCAGAGAACCTTAAGGAGCCGAACGCCACTCAGTGCCCAAGAGCACATCGTGTAGGACTTCCGCTGAAACAAAAGCTAAGTCTTAATCCGAACAACAAAGGAACCTGTCAATCAGCAAGGGAGACATGATTAAAGACTAGCATTTCATGGTTGAATGCTAATTTGGTGCCTTTGTCAGTTCTTTATGTACAGAGTGAGTACGCAACCCAAGTTATTATCGGTGACATGAAAAAAACATTAGATTGCTCTCTCTCAAAAGAAATGACAACCACTCATCGCCTTAGAATTAAACTTACATGCAGGAAGGTTCGATATGTCAGCAGAAACAGCACAGGATATTCCAAGATTCGAGAGGGCGCCCCTAATGATCCCACATGGGAAGTAGAGATGCATGCTTATAGCTTGAGTCAGCTTGCTATCAGGTGGAGGTTCATGTCGAGGTAACGAATCAGATGTTTCCAGGGAAGAATCGACTGGTATCCGCAGTAACCAACGGAAGCGATTATCTTGCAACACAAAAGTACCCTAAAAGATGGTGGTTAGCAGAAAAAATAATCTACATAATTCATACATGAAGGTTGATATAAGACGACCAGTCATAGCATTGGGGACTTACTCGGTGGTTCGTTTTCAGGTTATCGATTTGCTTCTTGAAGAGTTCTGACCAGAAGTCTTTACAGATGAATTTTATTGCCTCAAGATGGTCACTAAACCGGGGCCTCTCCATGGTATACCTGGACCAACAGAGGGGACATCTGAGGATAAACTATTATAAATAGAGGATTCAAAGAATTCAAGTTTCCATTTGAATCCTGTAAAAAGATCCCTTCGCTTTTACGTTGAAGCTGTGATAATGTGATATAACTTGGACCAAATTTTGGCTGAATCACCTATGTATCCCTTGTATTCGCAAGCTTGACCAAATTTCAGCTAGTCATCACCAACGTTGGCCAAACTTTGGTCTATGTTGGTCGTTATCTGTAAGCTTTGATCAAATTTTACCCAACTAGCCACATTTGATCAATATCAGCAGTACCGGTTTGTATCAGCCTTTTATTTTCAAAGTTTTGACCAATTTTCTGGCACTTCCCACCATATTTGACAAATTTGCTCTGCACAAGCTCATATCAGTCATATCTCAGCTTGCTTTGATCACATATCAATGATAAAATAAAATATTGGCATGTATTAGATATGTATCGGCTTTGATTGAGTTTCTTTTGAGCCATACAGACCGGTACCTGTTTGGTGGGTCCAGCCCAAACAGGCCCATAAATAAACAGCCCAAACCAAGCATGGCAGGATTCAAGAAATCTGATCGGGATTAGGCGTCCATGTTGGCCGAAATTTGAAGCAATCTATGAAAGGATTTAATCCTATAAGTGGCCGGAATTTAATGTCCTTTAGAAGTCAGGACATTGATTATTGGTGCATGTATGCACTTTTACCATATTTGGTACTATTCCAAATAGCGTAGAACATAAGAGAGTTATATTTCTGTTCCTATTAGAGACAGTGTTCAGTTGGTATATAATGCACATTCGCCCATGAGCTCAATATCAATGAGCATAAGAGCTAAGAGCTCAAGTACAATTATTTCGGCCAGAGCTCAAGCACAGCCTCTTTTGGTGAAGCAAACTGGCGAGTTCGATTTGCCGGGAGGGATTGTTCTACAAAGGGATAGAGAGAGAAAGAAGAAGACACCGACCACGGTCATCGATTCGTCATCCCCTTCGGGTTTCAATAAATTCTTATTGTATTTATTGGGAGACTAATTGTTACAAGCTTTGTTTTTGTGCTTTTGATCTATAGGGTTGTAGGCAAGGTTATAAATGGCAGTAGGCGGATGCGCGGCAGAAAGGATCCACCTACCGTTTAGGCGTCGTCTAGGTGACTATTTTGTCCATTTTTTCCTTCTATTTTACCCCTGTTTATTTTGCATAATATGCACAAGTAAATTGTAGAACAAAGATTTATGAAATTTTAGTCCTGTAAAAATGAACCATAGGTTCATGTTCTTTTCTTAATGTTTGTCTACTTGCAGTTAGAGAGGAGAACTGGAGAACAATCCATATAAAAAATGCAGAAGAGGGAACTGGAGACAATAAAGCAAACAAAAAGAGTGTGATGAATATTTTGATCAGTGTGAAACCACGTACTCCTGAGAGAATGCACCAATTCATTTTTTTTCCGGCAGCAGAATGTAGGAAACTAAGCGCTCCAAATATTGGTGCATTGATAGCTAGTTATGTAAAAGTTTGGCCATCATTCTGTGAAGTTGCAAATTGAGAATGCTTGCATGACTAGATAGCTCAAGATAGCAGATATGTTTGGCAATTAATCATCACCACTTAATCATTAGTTTGTTTTATATGTTCATAACCATTAATAAGTTGATGAACATATTTCTTTCAGTCTGTCACATGGTTACAATATAATTTCTACAAATTGCCGTATATAATTTGACTCTTTTGTTTCAGTCATGTGAAACGAGTCCTTGCAAATAAATATTTGGTGGGTCAAATTGTTTGCAAACACTCGTGTCACATGAATTTTAAGTAAAACACAGCAATTTCTTCAACATAGTGAACACTCAAGTTGTATGGTACACTAATCTACAACCCTACACTGAAATGCAGAAGAAACACATTTCCTTCTGGAAGAAGTGTTAATCGGCTTTGGGGATTTAATAATATAGTCTCTGTGTCACTCTCGAGCACATGCCTAAGACAACAAATAAGATCAACATAACTTAATAAGACGCTACTATGTTACTGTTGTATAAATAGTTTTCATCCATTCAGAATGATCTCTTTAGCAAAAGTCTAAATTCAAACTCCAAGTTCCAAGTCTAACAATGATTAATCCTACTTTACTTATTCTTCTAAGTCTATGCAACACCATCCGCCACATCCATGATTCTTTCATCATCCGACTCAAAATCAACCTCCTCATCCGCCTCCTCCTCGAACGTAAATAGGTCTTCATCAAGTTTTCTAATTGGGATGTTTCTAGCACTCCTTGCTTCAGGTGCTTCATCTGCTCCCTACGCTTCTGCCACCGTTCTCCAAGTAAGTCTCGGACCCAGCTCGACATCATCATCATCACCACCCTCAACAAGCCAACCTTGAGTTTTATTAGCTTGCAAAGATAGTAGCAACTCTCCACCCGTCTCATTTATACTTCTTTATAAGATTGGAGTTGAATTTGACATATACAAGGTCATTCAATCTTGATGCCTTAAGCCTATTTCTCTTCTTGGTATGTATCTAAACAATAAAAAATAGGTCACAAATTAACCAAGATTTCAGTTCATACTAAAATCTACGAAGAGCGTGTGATTCAAAAATATACATATACCGTCCAATCAGCTCTTATTTCCTTCACCCCGATAAACTACTAATCAAAGATAGAAACCTAATTGCCATCTTTTGCAAGTTTGGGGTGCTACCACCATAATTGGACCACCATCCAACTACACATTAAGAGGCAAAAAGAACCAAATAAAAATTTGATCATAAATAAATAAATAAAGTTCTAAATAAATAAAAAATTAATCATAAACAAAAATAATGTTAACGTCCTAAAGAAAAGATTTACCATGATCAAAAATCATAATATGGAGCATCCTTTTCATATGTTGCTTCTTCCATTTTTCTTCTAAAGCTTCCAGGTTTGTTCTTATATTCCAAAACTCATCATTAGAGATTGTGGATTGCACATCCAAGTCATCAGAAAAAAAGTTTCTCAACACAATTAGAAACACATTCAAAATCTATCTTGAAGATTATTAACGACAAGTCAAAGGATAGGCTCATCATTCTTTATGCTTGGTTATTTGTAGTAAAAAATCGGATTCAATAAGTAAGCGGCATACTGCAAAGCACTATCGAGTCTATTCTTGGACTTGTCATCAATAATCTTTAAGATAGTTTTGACATTCTCATCTTTCTTGAAAGAGTCTCTTCCTTGACTTTTCTAACTGCACCTACCAAAAAACGCATTGAGGGCTTTTTATTCACATCCACTAGGCGTAAAACCTTCACCAAAGTAGTAAATACATTTAATGCCATTATTTCAAAAAGAGACCAACAAAACCATTGCCTCCACTGCCTACTCATTCACACTATTCCACAATTTTGTTTTGCTCCACTCCACGAATGTAAACATAAGCCTTAATGCATCTTTCTTATCTTGAAGAATTTCCAATGTCAAAAATGATATAGCAAACCTAGTTACCTCGGGCCTTGTAATATCCCTCGTCTTGGTATATCTGTACATAAGAGCCAATGTCCTATGATGTGCATAGATGAAGATGGTTAAGGCCTTTGCTTTTTCAAGCATTCCACTAAACTTTGATATCTTACCAATTCCTTCGAGCATGAGATCGATTGTATGACTTGCACAAGAGCTCCAAAAATTATTATAAAAAAAGTGTTTGCTAACAAATTCGTTGCCACTGATGCGTTGTTTGTCACTATTTGAACCACATAGTGAGGACCAATTTTTTAATATACTTTTCAACAAAGTCATGGACGCATTTCTCTGTGTGCACCTCTTCGGAATATTCCACAAAACCAAGGAATGAAATGTCAAGCTTGCAATTAAATTACAAGTTCACAAAAGTTCACCTTTTAGGATCAGTCAAGTATCGATCATAATTGAGCAGCCATTCTTCATCCACTCTTCTTCATACTCTTTGAGTGATTTCCTGGACTTTTCAACTTCCTTCTTCAACAATGGCTCTCTTAGAAGATATTGGCTTGCAGGTTTGTAGCCTGAACCAAATTGGCCACTAACTTGCAATAGATGTCTAAAACTTGCATTATAGATACCATGGAATGGAACACCCGATCCACCTAGCCACATACTCATGCACATCATTTCTAAATTTGGTTTTCAAAGCATCATTAATATTTTGCTGTCATGCACGGTTCGGATCAATGACAGATACCCATTTATTAATAGGTCCAAGACAATTTGGTTTCTTCCTTTGTGATGAATCCTCCAACACTTAACACTTTCATCTTCTTCTTCACCAAATACATTAACTGCAACCCTCTCTCTCTCTCTCTCTCTCTCTCCCCCTCCTTCTTCTTCATATTTTTCTCCAGATAAGCTCTAACTCTTGTTTTATCTTCATCCGATACCGTCGGACATGCTTTAACTTCTTCCGTAATTCCAGCTATGTGATGCTTCATACGAAATACTCCACCCGTAATAAACTTGTAGACAACTTGAATGTGATACAATCTATTTTTTCTTTACAAGCTTTAACTCCATATACCCAAGCTACGTCGGTGGACTTTGGCCTCAATGCAACCTCCGATTCTTTCTCCTTATCTGTTATTAGTCTTCAAAGAACAACAAAATAGAATTAGTATAAATAATATAAAAATACTAGAATGTAATAAATCTATTATGGATTAATCTATTCTAAAATGTAATTAATCTCACGACATTTTCAAAAGACTAAGACTAAGTATGAAAAAGAATATAAGGGAGAGTTAAAGAAAATCAAATAAGCAAACAGAAAGAGAGAATCAAGAGAAAACAAAAAACACAAAAATAGAACGAAAAAACAAAAGAAAAACAATAACAAAAAGAGAGTCATAGAAACAAAAGAAAACAAACAGAGAAGAGAGACTCGAAGAAAATAAAAGGGGTCATGAAAGACAAAACGAAAACAAATAGAGAGAGAGAGTTAGAGAAACAAAAGACAAACAACAGAGAAAAGATATGGAAAAAAACAAAAACAAAAAGAGAGTCACAGAAAACCAAATACAAAGAGAAAGAAAAAAAACCAAAAAAAACACACCTCAGATAAAAACAAACGCAGAGTGGTAGAGTCTGCTCGTACTTGGTCGCCGGAGAGACTGGTCGCCGTCGCCGTGTCACGTCGTCATCCGCCTTCGTCAACGGTCGATTGTGAAGGTAGGGCCTGGTAACATTTCTTCTTCATTTTTTTATTTGAGACGTAGAAAGATCCAACTTCCAAGATGACGATTGTAATGGACTCCATAAACTGACTCTTGGTCTCCTTTGTTTTTTTTAATCTGACATTTTCTCGAACAAATTGTGCCCGCCTCACAACTGCATACGCAGCCTCACCGCCACCTACGATACTACAGCGCTGCCAGACGCCTACTCCAGCGCCAACTGCAAAAGCGGTACGGAGAGCAGCCGCCTCGCGCCTAGGCGCCCTCCTCGACCACCATTTAGAACACTTGTTGTAAGGGTACCTTGAATCCTTGGGTAAGGGATTCAAGAAAACTATAATTACATATTATAGTGGCTTTGTGCACGGACTGTCATGTGGTTTTCTATCACAAGGGTTTTGACAACTTTGTCTTGTCTTTGTGATTTCCATTATTCTGCATGGTTGGTTGTTGGTTGGTGAATTCAAACCCATTAATATTGGCTGCTATTTTTCCGATATTCACTTCTTTTGTCTGATGATGATTTCAAACCCATTAATATTGGCTGCTACTTTTCCGATATTCACTTCTTTTGTCTGATGGTGATAATTTGTATATATTCATATGGGTTGTGCTCAAAACCGATCAAATACAGCCAATGTGTATAGGTATCAGCCAATATCTTTAACCTTGTTTGAACTTTATACAGCATATGAAAGATGCATGATTGAAGGGGTCACCTGCAAAATTATAAATTTCTTTTGTGTACATGACATACAGAAAACAATAACATTTACAAAACACTAAAAGCTTTTTCTAATTTCAGTAATATCGGTAAAGCACATAATTTCTGAGATAAAACGGTGGGAAAAAAATCCTTCTCTGTTTCATTAATGATAATTAATGAAACAAGTCACAAATTCATCATAATCACACATGGTCATAATAACCGTAGCGAATAAGAGATAATTTACATGAGACAAGTATCTATCAAACGACAAAAGTCTTTGACCCCATCTACTTGTTCAGGAAAATCTTGATCTACTTGTTCAGGAAAAGCATGTTCAGGAGAATCCAAAAGTATGTAGTCATCCCATAGCAAATAAGAGAGAATTCTACATGAGACAAGTATCTATCAAACGACAAAAGTCTTTGACCCCATCTACTTTTCTGGAAAATCTTGATCTACTTGTTCAGGAAAATCTGGTTCAGGAGAATCCAAAAGGATGTAGTCATTATGAGCAACTTATATAGAAAAGATGTAAACCTGAGTGATAGAAGTAAAGAGATTCTAGCTTAGAGCATTCAAATAGATACGGCGGTTAACTATTATTGTATACCTCACTTTAGTCCCCTATCGCATGGGCTAAAAGAGGATGTCATGATTTGCTCCTATAAATATACCAAGGCTATTCATGTTTATTCATATCAATAAATTACGTTCTCTCTAAATTTCATGATATCAAAGCTATAAATTTGGAAAGAACCCTAACTCCAAATATTTCTTTCCATTCCATCCCTCTCCACCCTTCCCAAAACCCTAACCTAACCTCTACCCTTCCCCTTCCTAGCTGCCACCCCTTTCTCAACTAAAACCCTAACCCTAGTCTACCAGTCCCCCTCCTCTCCGCCACAACCATAACCATAGCCTCCGCCCTTCCTCTTCCTAGCTGTCATCGGTCTCTCCACCAAAACCCTAACCCTCACCATTGGCCTACCAGCCCCCCACCCCCCCAACACACACATACAACATTAGCCATTTCTCAACCACCCTAGCCCCTCCTTGACGGACCGGCACCTCTCCTCTCATCTCCAACTACTGATGACGAACTAACATCACTCCCTTGTCATAGCATCAATGATATATCTTGGTATTTGCTCTTGTGCTCTTCCTCTCGGATCACTTATCTTTGGAGATGATCTACTCCGTCTAGGTGCTCTAAAGTCTTCAATATCCTGCCCTTTTTGTGTGTGTGTATGATGGTAAAGTTGTTCATGTTGATGATTCTTTCTACTTTGTCGACTTCAAGACAGATTTACGACTCACCACGATATCTCTCTCTCTCTCTCTCTCTCTCTCTCTCACACACACACACACACACACAAAGAATTACTTGCAAAGGTCCAGTGACTTTGAACAACAAAGGCATCCAAGTCAAACTAGAGATTGGATAGGACGTGTTGGGCTGGTAGGGGTTAAATGTAAAAGATATTCAGTTGAAGATATTAATTCTTTCAAAGAGGGGAGACAAGAACAACTAATTACCGGACCTTTCCCGATGGAGACTGCACTGATTTCCCAATTCAACCACTTGAATTTCAAATTCCCTAAGAGGAAAATACCAAGAACAAATTCAACAGATACTTGATAAGCAAGCAAAACAAAAGGAAAAGAGTTGTACCGTTTCCAACAATGCCTTGGATTGAATGGTTGTGTCATGTGTCTAATCAGTCGTGTGTGTTTTGTGTTTGCACTGTGCATGGAGGGAGGAGTGGAAGTATCGCTCCATTTTGTATCTTCCAACTTACTCCAGTGCTCATCATGTCATGTAGTAATGAAATTAAGATTTCCCTGTGTTTCATTTGAAGTTTCCTGTTCAAGCATTTTTGTGGCCTATTATTAACTTATAAGGCACAACATCGTCAGAAAGACATACACATGACACGGTATTAAATCAGCCTTTGGAATATAATTGGAGACTGGAGTTTTGGTCAGAGCATGAATTGCCAAGCCTATAGATAGGCATGTATGTAACCACCATATTTTCAAAATTATAAGTCATAATTATTTATTTAATTATTATTGCTAAGATTAATTAGTTTTTAATTAGTGATTAGTTAATTAATCCTAATTAGTGTTTAGTTTATGGTTAACCTATGTTTAGGTTAATGAAAGTATCATGTTTAGGTTAAGAATCAATCTTGGATTAGAAATATCTAGATATTTTCCACCTCTTCAAAAACAAATATCTTCATTTCACCCCTTCAAACTAAAGATCAAGGGAGGCTTCCATGAGAAGCTAGCCACCTCACCCTCACACCCCCACCCACCATGGCCACCATCTATAAAAGCTCCACCCCTTCACTCCATGAAACCATTCCATTTTCTCTTCATTCCACTTTTTCTTCTCCAAAGTCCCTCTTCCAAACTTCTTTCCCCACAACCCTAAACCCTTTCAAAGTGGAGCCAAAAGCTTGGAGGCTCAAGGAGTTGCTAGAGGAGCTTGAGACTAGAAGGAAAAGCTTGGACTAAGTTTTGAGTCTAAAACTCAATGGTTGTACTTGGAAGCCCTTCCCAAGAGGTAAATCCTATTTTCCCCTAAGACTTTGTAGAGTAATAACTAATCTAAAATCCATAGAAGATTCACTAATCCCTAGGCCTAATTTCAAATGATGATACTTGGTAGTATCATGAGTTTTAGTATGCTATATTGATAATCAGATATTGGTATCATATATATATAGTAATAGTCTATCCTATCTATATATATATATATATATATATATATATATATATATATATGGATGTGTGTGTTAGTATTTGGAGGAGAGAAGAAAAGGAAGGGGGGTCAAAAAAACAGCAGCTATATATATATATATATATATATATATATATATATATATATATATATATATGGATGTGTGTGTTAGTATTTGGAGGAGAGAAGAAAAGGAAGGGGGGTCAAAAAAACAGCAGCAGTAGCATTAGCAACAGCTGCAAAAAAAAAAGCAGCAGCAGCAGCAGCATTAGCAGCAGCAGCTATTGCAGCAGTAGCATTATATATATATATATATATATATATATATATGTGTTAGTATTTGGAGGAGAGAAGAAAAGGAAGGGGGTCAAAAAAACAGCAGCAGTAGCATTAGCAACAGCTGCAAAAAAAGCAGCAACAGCAGTAGCATTAGCAGCATCAGCTATTGCAGCAGTAGCATTAGCAGCAACAGCAGCTATTGCAGTAGTAGCAGCATTGCATGCAACAGCTGCAAGTGCAACAGGCAGCAAAGTGCACTTGTGCACAGTATCTATGTGCAAGTAAGCATGTGAGGGGGGTAGTTTATGAGTAGTTTAGTTGATTGGTTAGGAATAGAGTTAAATGTGATATGTATAGGATACATGTGAGTATCCTATAGTGGGTTAGATATGTTGTGCATATTTGGGTACCAACTATCAAGATACCACTAGAGTAGGTAATTGAACCTAGAAGCCTAAAAACTCGAGAGATAAAATAGACTTTGTTTCCTTTCACCTATTGATACAATTTATTCATAATATAGGTTACTTGGATTTCAATACGGATTCGGACTTGTATCACCCACACAGGACGACAGGCGAGTACATTCTCTGATTGTTTTCAGTATTCGATAGCTTCAATATTCCATGCTCTAGTTATGTTTACCTGATTCTCGTCACGATTGATTCACGGATTGATATTATATGGATTAATCTTCAGGATACATGTTCACATGTATTGGTCATGTTGTTCATAATGACTTACTCCAGTTTATCTAGTTTCATGTTTTCATGTTTCTAGAATCATTGTATCCAGACTCAAATCTATGAGTATTAGTCGGGACGGAAAAAAAATACTTAGTAGAGATGTAATCTACCCATCTAGTGCATTTTTATTTTATCCAGGTTGCTAGCTAATAATACATTCACGTATGGTTATGTCTTACCATTCTAGTTTGATAGCCATCGATACGATATACCTTAGCCGATCACAAATCTAACATAGTATTTTAAATCACTTAGAATAGTTCAGTTTTACTGGTCATTTCATTTCATGTTGTCACACCATATCCCTTGCTTACTTAATTACTATTTTTCTCTTTACCTGTGACATACATGATTCCAGTCTTCCCAGTTATCTGGTTTTACATATGCTTAACATGTTTTATAGTCTACCATATATTGGAACTGCTTTCATTGGTGTACTTCGCTCCAATCCTGACTGGATGTTGATATAAATAGGGGACGACTATGAGGACCGTTTCACTACTTATTACGGGGTCCAAAAGGACCTTATTGCTGAGCTTGATCCTGCTCTACCAGCGGATCAGGAAGCCTTCGCAATGGAAATCCCGGCTGCGACTACTTAGTTTTTAGTATAGCTTTTAGACTATCTTTTTTGTCTTGATTTGTATCCGTTAGTCTACTGTCTTTATGTTATACTTGGATCTAGACTTTTTAGTTATCTTACCTAAACTTTGGACTTGAACTATAGACAGTTCGTTTCTATCGAGTATTGATTGATCCTTTTGGTGAGATCTTCCTTAGAAATGTGATTTGAGTACTATAGTTATTTTATATATATTGCGTGAGTTGTTAGATATTATTGTGTTTCTAGACAGCATTCTACCACCGATACTGCGGCGTAGGCTGGACGTACCCACGTACTCGTGTCTGATCATCAGGACACGGGTCATGACACGTTTTTATGGCGACCCACGTAGGTTAGGTTTCGCAATTAGTACAATGTCGTGATAGTACTTCGGATTAGAGCACTATTACGAGCCTGCGAGATAATATAGAATGGAGAATACTCAAACACATACTAGGAAAATTTTGATCTGATTTAAAATTTTCTACCTTCTGTCAAATTCTAAATATTTGATATCTTCAGTGTCATTTTAGAACAAAATCTTTTGCCATATTGATAACTTGTATTTTCATATGGTTTTCAGAATGGCATCCAAGAGTCAAGACTAGAGCTCGTAGCATGGGAGCAGCAGCAGCTGCAGCTACCGAGCAATCATCGACCTCTCGACGTGTGACCTGGAGGGCGGCTGTGAGTCTTCCAGCACTTCCTCCATTCCCACCTCCGAGGGGAGTGCCTGTCTCCTCACATCCAGGCGAAATACCTACCGAGGGAACGCAATTGTTCGAGCTTCTCCGAGGTATGATGGAAGCTCGGTGAATGCAGGCTGAGGTACATAGTTCGCAAGTCGAGGGGATGCGTGAGGGCATGGAGAATGCTCATCAAAGGACCCTAGCAGCTGTAGAGAGAGTAGCCACCCAACCACAACCTGTTCAGCAGAGGACGGGTAACATCTTCGATTTCAAGAAGATGTATCCTCGGGAGTTCAAGGGTACCGAGAGTATCCTATATGCTGACGACTAGCTCAAGGACATCGAACGAATCCTTCGTCTTGCTCGAGTCCCTGAGGATATGGTAATTGAGGTTGTTGGCCTGCAGCTTCAAGACATTGCACGAACTTGGTTCAAAAATAAGCCTAGGCTTGCGGCGATGGATCTGACCTGGGAGGCATTCAAGACCCTTTTTCAAAAAGAAGTTCTTTCCGATATGACCAAAGGAGTTCTGGAGAAATAATTCCAGAACTTGGAGCAGAACAACATGTCCGTAGACGAATACGCAGCGGAGTACGGCAGACTGAGCCGATTTGCTGAGTATATAGTACAGGACCCAGAAGACCGAGCACGTAGGTTCCGAAAAGGTCTGGCCGAAGAGATCCGCGTTTATATTGGATCCAGCATCACAACTTACGATGCTATAGTTCTTGAGGCGCGAAGGACCAAAGTAGACTTGGGCCTTAAACTCAAAAGGAATCACGATGCTTTTGGTGGGGGTAGTAGCTCGGGACCGGCAAAGCCTCCCCAATTCCAGCAGAAAGCTCAGCAGCCCTAACAAGAGTATCGCCCACCAACTAGAGCTCCATTTCTACAACAGGACCCAGTTTGCGGTTACTGCAAGAAGCCAGGCCATGACTAGGATGTTTGTCAGAAGAGACTTGGAGCATGCTTGTCTTGTGGATCTACTGCACATCAGGTCAGGGAGTGTCCCTTAGCTCATGCTCGTCAAGCTTTGGGTGCATCACCAGCTCAGAAGGGACCGGTTAGGCCGCCATCGGCCCAGCAGCAAAGAGGACCACCACTTCCTACTCAACAGCAACGAATCGTCCAGCACCAGCAGAGGGGTCCACCTCAGCAGGGCATGGCTTTTGCTTTGGCGATTGAAGAGGCCGATACCACTGGTGATGTGATAGCGGGTTCCATTCTTCTCGATTCATTTCCAGCTATTGCTTTATTTGATTCTGAAAAATCTCATAGCTTTATATCTGTGGCTTTTGTGCTTAAACATAGTTTAGAAATAGAACCACTTGGTAAGAGTTGCAAAATCATGACGGGTGGAGGCATTCTCCTCGTTAGCGATGTTTGCAACTATCGCCACGTGACTTTAGGAGGTCGAGACTTGTGTGCTAGCCTACTCGTAATGCCACTTCCGAGTTACGATTTAGTTCTCGGACTTTAGGAGGTCGAGACTTGTGTGCTAGCCTACTCGTAATGCCACTTCCGAGTTACGATTTAGTTTTCGGAATGGATTGGTTGAGTACGCAGTGCACTACTATAGATTGCCGCAGAGGTTGTGTAGTGTTTAGCACTCCAGGAGAGACGGTATTCGAGTTTGCTAGAGGAGCCGTAGAGTTGAGCGACGACGGTGTTCTTAGAGCAATGGTTGAGGAAACGGTATTGCCTCATCCTCTTATAGCTGACTTTCTCGACGTATTTTCAGAAGAATTAGCGGGATTACCGCCTGATAGAGATATTGAATTCTCTATCGACCTAGTGCCAGGAGCGAAGCCGATATCGCAACATGTCTACAAAATCAACAACAACGAGCTGGAAGAGTTGAAGCAGATTGATGAATTAGAGGACTTGGGATTCATCAGATCGAAAGAGTTAAAGCAGATTGATGAATTAGAGGACTTGGGATTCATCAGATCGAGTTCTTCGCCCTGGGGAGCACCAGTGTTTGTGCCTAAGAAGGACGGGATGGTGCAGATGTGTATCGACTACAGAGCCTTGAACAATCTCAAAATTAAGAACAAGTATCCGTTGCCAGGATTAACAATCTCTTTGATCAGTTGAGTGGCGCGAAGGTATTCTCCAAGATTGATTTGAGATCGAACTATCATCAGGTGAAGGTGAAGGTGAAGAAGGACAATGTTCCGAAGACTGCCTTTTGGACTAGATACGGCCAGTACGAGTTCTTAGTGATGCCTTTTGGGTTGACAAATGCCCCAGCTGTTTTCATGAACTTGATGAACCAGGTATTCCAGCAATACCTGGACATGTTCGTGGTAGTTTTTATAGATGACATCCTCATTTATTCGAAGACCTCCGAGTAGCACGAGAAGCATCTGCGGATAGTGCTAGAGATTCTCAGGAAAGAGAAATTGTACGGAAAGCTCTCAAAATGTGAGTCTCTTAGACAATGTGGAGTTTCTCAGACATGTGGTGACGGGAGACGGAATATCAGTTGATCCGAAGAAGATTACTGTTGTATAGTCCTGGGTTACTCCCATATCTGTTGCAGAAGTCAGAAGCTTCTTAGGATTGGCCGGGTATTACAAAAAATTTGTGAAGGACTTCTTTCGGATTGCAGAGCCGATGACGAAGCTTACTCGCAAAGACGTGGAATTTGTTTGGACGGATGACTGTCAAGCGACGTTTGATGAGTTGAAGAAGAGGCTGACTACAGCTCCTATTTTGATGTTGCCATCAGGTTCAGGAGGCTTCTCTATTTACGGCAATGCTTCCGGTAAAGGACTGGGATGTGTTTTTGAACAGAACAAGAAGGTGATAGCATATGCTTCCAGACAGTTGCGACCACATGAGAAGAATTATCCCACTCATGACTTAGAGTTGGCAGTGGTGATCTTTGTCCTAAAACTATGGAAACATTATCTGTACGGAGAGACGTGAGGATTTTCACTGACCACAAGAGCTTAAAGTACGTTTTCACACAGAAAGAGCTGAACATGAGACAGCGCAGATGGTTAGAGTTGATGAAAGATTTTGATATCACTTTACAGTACCATCCGGGCAAGGCCTACGTAGTTGCCGATGCCTTGAGCAGGTATCCGGTAGCTATGTATCTGACGATGAATCGTCACTTGCTAGCAGACTTAGAGAGTTTAGGCATCGAGGTTATTATTCCCGGAGCCGAGATACAATTGATGAGTATGCAGATCTAGTCTAGTTTGATGGCAGGATTTGAGAAACTCAGTATCAAGAAGAGAGTGAGTATCAGAGCTCAGGTGCAGACCGGACTAGTGGATGACTTCACTATTTCGAAGGATGGTTCGTTGAGACGCGAAGTTAGACTGTTTGCCTAGTGGTGATCTGCGAGAAGAGATTATGCAGGAAGCTCATCGATCTCAGTATTCTATACATCCTGGAGCTACAAAGATGTACAAGGATCTGAGGAATCATGTTTGGTGGTATGGTATGAAGAGGAAGGTTGCACGCTTTGTCTCTAGATGTTTAGTGTCAACAGATCAAAGTCATAAGGCAGAGACCAGAAGGGTTACTTCAACCATTACCGATACCAGAATAGAAATAGGAACATATCACTATGGATTTTGTTTCCGATCTTCCACGCACTCTAGGGAACAAGGATGCGATTTGGGTCATCGTTGATAGGTTGACCAAATCAGCCCACTTCTTGCTTTTCAAAGTGGGTTTATCAACGGAGAAGTTGGCCGAGCTTTATGTGAGGCAGATTGTCCGGTTACACGGAGTTCCAGTGAGCATTGTCTCCGATCGGGACAGCAAATTTATGTCTCGTTTCTGGAGGAGTTTGTAGGCTAGCTTGGGTACTTAACTCAAGTTTAGTACCGCTTACCACCCTCAGACAGATGGACAGTCAGATAGGACTATTCAGACGCTCGAGGATATGCTTCGTACTTACGTATTAGACTTCGGCGGTGCTTGGGAGGATCATCTTCATCTGGTAGAGTTTTCTTACAACAACATCTACCATGCCAGTATTAAGATGTCACCTTTCGAAGCATTGTACGAACGGAGATGTTGTAGCCCGCTATCTTGGGACGATGTAGACGAGAGAGCACTTTTGGGACCGGAGATGGTAGTAGATGCTGCGGAGAAGGTGAAGAAAATTAGATAAAGACTTCACGTAGCTCAGGACAGACAAAAACACTGGTCCGATAACCACCGAAGACCGCTAGAGTTTGAGGTATAGATTCATCTAATCTTTTAGATTGATAATGTTTGTAGATTATGTGTTTAAGGTTTTGTTTTAAATCTAGGTTGGGGATCTTGTATTCTTGAAGATTTTTCCGACGCGTGGCACGATTCGATTCGGAGGCGGCGGAAAACTTAGTCCGAGATTCATTGGACCTTTTAGCATTCTTGCAAAGGTCGATGTTGTAGCTTACCAACTAGCCTTGCCACCTGTTTTAGATGGAGTGTATAACGTGTTTCACGTATCCCAGCTAAGACGATATGTGGCCGACCCTAGCCATGTGTTGGATTACTCAGAGATTGAGGTAGGACCAAGCCTAAACTACGAGGAGCGACCGGTGGGAATGATGGATTTCAGGGAGAAGGTGATGCGCAATCGGACTGTTCCCTTTGTTCGCATCGCTTGGAGGCATCACTCTCTAGGTGAATCTACTTGGGGGTGAGAGGATGAGATGCGAGAGCGATACCCTTATCTTTTCGAACCGTGAGGTAACTTTCTATTACTTCCTTTTCGTGCCGTATCTATATTTAAATTTCGATGATGAAATTATTTTAAGGAGGGTAGATTTGTAACCACCATATTTTTAAAATTATAAGTCATAATTATTTATTTAATTATTATTGCTAAGATTAATTAGTTTCTAATTAGTGATTAGTTAATTAATCCTAATTAGTTTTTAGTTTATGGTTAACCTATGTTTAGGTTAATAAAAGTATCATGTTTAGATTAAGAATTAATCTTGGATTAGAAATATCTAGATATTTTCCACCTCTTCAAAAACAATTATCTTCATTCCACCCCTTCAAACTAAAGATCAAGGGAGGCTTCCATGAGAAGCTAGCCACCTCACTCTCACACCCCCACCCACCATGGCCACCATCTATAAAAAACCCCACCCCTTCACTTCATGAAACCATTCTATTTTCTCTTCATTCCACTTTTTCTTCTCCAAAGTCCATCTTCCAAACTTCTTTCCCCACAGCCCTAAACCCTTTCAAAGTGGAGCCAAAAGCTTGAAGGCTCAAGGAGTTGCTAGAGGAGCTTGAGACTAGAAAGAAAAGTTTGGACTAGATTTTGAGTCTAAAACTCATTGGTTGTACTTGGGAGCCCTTCCCAAGAGGTAAATCCTATTTTTTTCCTAAGACTTTGTAGAGTAATAACTAATCTAAAATCCATAGAAGATTCACTAATCCCTAGGTCTAATTTCAAATGATGATACTTGGTAGTATCATGAGTTTTAGTATGTTAGATAATTAGATATTGGTATCCTATATATAGTAATAGTGTATCCTAGGGATATATATATATATATATATATATATATATATATGGATGTGTGTGTGTTAGTATTTGGAGGAGAGAAGAAAAGGAAGGGGGCTCAAAAAAACAGTAGCAGTAGCATTAGCAACAACTGCAAAAACAGCAACAGTAGCATTAGCAGCAGCAGTTATTGCAACAGTAGCATTAGCAGCAACAACAGCTATTGCAGTAGCAGCAGCAGCAGTTCAGGCAACAGCTGCAAGTGCAACAGGCAGCAAAGTGCACTTACGCACACTATCCATGTGCAAGTGAGCATGTGAGGGAGGTAGTTTATGAGTGGTTTAGTTGATTGGTTAGGAATAGAGTTAGATGTGATATGTATAGGATACATGTGAGTATCCTATAGTGGGTTAGATATGCTGTGCATATTTGTACCAACTATCAAGATACCAATAGAGTAGGTAATTGAACCTAGAAGCCTAAAAACTCAAGAGATAAAATAGACTTTGTTCCCTTTCACCTATTGATACAATTTATTCATAATATAGGTTACTTGGATTTCAATACGGATTCTTACTTGTATCACCCACTCAGGACGACAGACGAGTACATTTTCTGATTGTTTTCAGTATTTGATAGCTTTAATATTCCACGCTCTAGTTATGTTTACCTGATTTCCGTCACGATTGATTCATGGATTGATATTATATGGATTCATCTCCAGGATACGTATTTACATGTGTTGGTCATGTTGTTCATAATAACTTAATCCAGTTTATCTAGTTTCATGTTTCCATGTTTCTAGAATCATTGTATCCATACTCGAATCCATGAGTATTAGTCGGGACGGAGGAAATACTAAGTAGAGATGTGATCAATCCATCTAGTGCATTTTTATTTTATCCAGGCTGCTAGCTAATCATACATTAACGTATGGTTATGCCTTACCATTCTAGTTTGATAGCCATTGATACGATGTGCCTTATACCTTAGCCGATCACAAATTTAACATAGTATTTTAAATCACTTAGAATAGTTCAGTTTTACTGGTCATTTCATTTCATGTTGTCACAGCATATCCCTTGCTTACTTAATTACTAGTTTTCTCTTTACCTGTGACATACATGATTCCAGTCTTCCCAGTTTTCTGGTTTTACATATGCTTAACATGTTTTATAGTCTCTATCATATATTGGAACTGCTTTCATTGGTGTACTTCGCTCCAATCCTGACTGGATGTTGACATAAATAGGGGACGACTATGAGGACCGTTTCACTATTTATTACAGGGCCCAGAAGGACCTTATTGCTGAGCTTGATCCTGCTCTACCAGCGGATCAGGAAGCCTTCACAATGGAAATCCCGGCTGCGACTACTTAGTTTTTTGTATAGTTTTTAGACTATCTTTTTGTTCGGATTTGTATCCGTTAGTCTACTGTCTTTATGTTATATTTGGATCTAGACTTTTGAGTTATCTTACCTAAACTTTGGACTTGAACTATAGACAGTTCGTTTCTATTGATTGATCATTCTCGTGATATCTTCCTTAGAAATGTGATTTGAGTACTATAGTTTTATATATATTACGTGAGTTATTGGATATTACTGTGTTTTTAGACAGCGTTCTACCGCCAATACTGCGGCGTAGACTGGACGTACCCACGTACTCGTGTCCAATCATCAAGGCGTGGGTCGTGACAATGTCTGCTCTTTGGAATTAATTATTTATGAGATGAAACCCTAATTTCTTGGTGATATTTGTTTCCCTTTTTTCTACTCTAGATTATTTTTATTTCATCCATGAATCAGATAAACAACAGAAGATCTAGGGCTTTCTTCATTTATCTAAGTACTTATCACATTCATGAGCCTAATTGGCGTTATTTTCATCCCGTGCTTGCGATTTTGCATCCTTTATCAATTTGACTTAGCAAACATGATTGTGTTGTCCTAGAATGTCCCTCTTTTTTGCCTTTCTATCCTCATATGGTTGATAACTCCAAGAAAGACGCCAGATATATGTTTACAAAGCTTATTTGTCAACATTATTTTAGCTCGTGTTTGTCTAGTGGCATTCGTGATGTGCATTTGCATGTCTCATATATTAATTTTTGGATCTTGCAAATTGTGATAAGTGTAATATGTCTCTCTTTTTTATATACTAGGGATCTTATAAAGATATTGGCTCTATGCCCACGTGGGATTTTTTTATATATCTCTACCATTATAAAGAGGCTTCAAAACGGTTCAAAATGAGCCATCTAAAGTCTATGTATATAGTTGCATAATTAAGAAAAAAATCCTAATTAATTCCTAGACCTAACAAACGTGTATGAAATCCTAAAATCCTAGTATTATCTAAATCCCTGGAATTATCTAACTAAACATATATCCAAAGTGCTAGAAACATTTCTATAACAAATCCTAATTAAAATATATTCAATCATATTTAAATTGTTTTAATATAATTTAAATTCCTACCAAATCTTATCAATAAAAAGAGATAGTAAAGCCTATCATTAATAAACCATAAACTAATTACATTGTAAGTCCTAATAAACCTATCTAACCCATAACATAATAAATCAAAATAAAAATGTTAAATGATCAGAAATCTAATGCACACACACACAAATTACTTGTGTAAAGAACACATGCGTGTGACTAGTATGTTTAATTCTTTTGGAACATGTGGATTTGAGAAGGTGTATCCAATCTCACATGAAGGGATGACCATTCTGTTTATTCGGTTTCAACCAAATCGAAATAGTCAAAACCGAACAAACCAAAGTTCTAAAAACTAAAACCCGAACCGAAATTAGCCATAATCGAACTAAACCGAACAGATATAAACGATTTGGTTGTCCGGTTTGGTTAGATTATTTTTATTGTTTAATGGGACGGGAAATTTTGGCTTATGGTTAAACTATATGAAGAAAGGATTCCTTCGAACCCATTTAATTCAAGGCATTATCAGAAATGGTACTCACAACTCTTTTCTTTTTCTTTTTTCTTTATCGAAGTTTGTTGAATTTGCTCGATATTTTCTTCTTAGGGAATTTGAAATTCAAGTGCTTGAACTGGGGAATCAGTGGAGGCTCTGTCTGGAAACTTCCGGTAATTAGTTGTTCTTAACTCAAAAAATATCCTTTTGCAGACTTGTAGCGCTGAATGTTACTTGGGGATTTTGAAATTCAAGTGCTTGGATTGGGGAATCAGCGGAGGCTTTATATGGGAAGTTCCGGTAATTAGTTGTTCTTAACTCAAGAATTATCCTTTTGCAGACATATTGCATTGTATGTTACTTGTCTAATCCAATTTCTAGATTATTTATTAGTAATAGATACTAGTGTCATAATTATACATACCTTATTCCATATTGCCTTAGAAGTTCCACATGGTCACAAACTTATGTTATTTTTATATATTAAAAATATCTCTATCCTAGATTTTCATCTTGAATTACTACTACGGATATTATCTCAGAAAATTTTATAGAGAGGGATATATTTTCTCTAAATGGCGTGTAGGGGGATGCATTTGAGGGAATTGTGTTGGGGGGGTCCGGGCGTCAACTCAACTGGAGCCCAATATTGGGCTCCAGTTCAACTGGAGCCCCATTCCTCCGGGCGCCAGTTGAACTGGAGCCCAATGTTAGGCTCCAGTTGAGTTGGAGCCCCACTCCTTCTCCCGCTCATTCACGTGGAGACCCCCTCCACCCCTTCTGTTGAAGGATTTTTTTTCTTTTCTTTATTTTTTTTTTTTTCTTTTCTTTTTCTTTTTCTTTTCTTTTCTTTTCCTTTTGCTTTTGCTTTTTTCTTTTTCTTGTCTTTTCTTTTTATTTTATTCCTTTCTTTCCTATATATAGAGTAGAACGAACAGAACGTAGAAGGCATAAGAGAGAGAGAGAGAGAGAGAGAGGAGAAGGAGAAGAAGAAGAAGAAGAAACAGAAGACGAAGAGAATGGCAGAACGAAATGATGGTCGCATTCCCGGTGGACCGACGACCGAGAGAGAAAGACAAGAACGTGAGACACATATATCTCGACAGTTCGTACATACTAAAATAGTTTATGTCATATCAATTATTTATCTTCTCTTACTATATATTACTTCAAAAATATTGCAGCGAATTGAAATGGGAAAAACTTTGGAGGCAAGTACACGTATGAGTAGTGCTCAATGGCAACCACATGCTGTCGATATGATTCATCGGATGGTGACTTGGTGGGATAATTCTGCAATGCGTGGACCACAACCTAACATGCCTCCTGTGTTGCTTCCACCAAGTCATCCTTCAGGACTTGTACGTAAGAGACGGAGTCGCCACCCTCATGTACAAGTACAACATGTACAAGAGGAGGAGGAGGAGGAGGAGGACGAAGAGGAGGAGGAGGAGGAAGAGGAGGACTCATCTTCTTACCAGCAGGGAGAGGGGACTTCCTACCAGGGTGGAAGGTCGTCTTCCTACCATACTGGAGAGGTGACTTCCTACCAGAGTGGAAGGTCATCTTCTTACCAGGAGGGAGAGGGGACTTCCTACCAGGGTGGAAGGTCGTCATCCTACCATCCTGGAGAATGGACGTACTCGACCCCATCTGCACCGTTGCCTACCCAAGTCACACAAGAGCAGCCAGAAGAGGCTGAGCCACGCAATCCACATAATTTGAGGACGGGGAGACGTAGGAATATTTTTCGGTGGATAACACATGGACGTAGTTAAATTTATTTTACGATAATATTGTGTTCTCACTTGTTTCTTATGCTACATGTATAAATAGTCAAAATAATATGACCGTTGCAAAAGTTGCCGTTACAAATATGACCGTTGCAGATGTCACATTTTTAAAAAAAAAAAAAAAACAAATATGGAAAAGAAAAAGAAAAAGAAAAGAAAAAGAAAAAATAAAAAAAAGAAAAAAAATCCTTCAACAGAAGGGGTGGAGGGGGTCTCCACGTGAATGAGCGGGAGAAGGAGTGGGGCTCCAACTCAACTGGAGCCCAACATTGGGCTCCAGTTCCACTGGCGCCCGGAGGAATGGGGCTCCAGTTGAACCGGAGCCCAATATTGGGCTCCAGTTGAGTTGGCGTCCGGACCCCCCAACACAATTCCTTCAAATTCATCCCCCTACACGCCATTTAGAGAAAATATATCCCTCTCTATAAAATTTTCCGATATTATCTACTTAAGGACAAGTTGCATTTGGGCAGATATTCAAAATCTAGCCCGGACATGTTTTCATTATGAAAGCTCTAGGCACATTTAGAAACATCCCATGTTTCCCAACATTGAGTTTCCTTCGGAAAAAAAACCTAGCCAGCACGGGCACTCCAGAAAACCCTATTTTTGTACCAAAATTTGGAAAACCAAGTCCCGACACAGGCATTCCAAACTACAGTAGCACGTGCCAGAATCAACGTCGTGTTTGGGCACACGTCCCGTCGTGTCGGACTTATATCAGACACCATACGGACACTCCAAATAAACGAAGAACAATGTCATATCGGTGTCGCCGTGTCCATATCGCGTCGTGTTCGTGTCGGTGCAACATACTAAGTACGATGAAGAAATCAAGCAAACGGACGGAATTTTGAATGACCTAATAATGATGATGAGGAGGAGGAGGAGGAGACCTCTCGGAGAGCTGGTGGCCGACCTGGTAGCCGATGGCCTCTATCCGGCGGGCGGCGAGCTCGGGCTTGGAGGAGAAGAAGCGGATCCAGTACGCGCGCACCATCTCGCCGATCACCCCTTCCATGCAGCTCTCCGACACCTCCCGCGTCCGTGTCCCCGTCCCTGTTCCTGCTCCTGTTCCCGTTCCCCCCACCATTCCTCTCTCTCTCTCTTCTTTCTCTCTTGATATTGAAGACCACTACAACTCTAATTTACGGCACACATGTACATCCATTGATGCAAATCACTTCCCCACTTATACATCATGTTTAGGAGGGACACGTAAAGAAGCTAGAGTGGACGGGCGGTTAAAAACTCGTTTCGGTTCAGGTTCGGTCAAAATCGACATTCATGATGAATCTAACTGGACACGATCAACGAACCGGTCCAACCCATCTGTTTTTCAAGATCGAACTAAATTTATCTTTTGCCAACTTGAACCCAACCCGACTCCTCTGCCATTCCGAGTCGGACTCTAACCTAAAAAAAATCGGTCGATTCGGTCCGGCCTAGCTCGGTCTACAACCGGGTCTAAATTTTCGAATATAAAATCTAAATTTTTAAGTATAAATCTTAGTATATCTAAATGATCCATAACCTGATCTAAAATTTTTAGTATAAATTTTAGTAGATCAAAGATCTACATCCGGATCTTAAATTTATTTAGTATAAATTTTGTTTTCGAATTTTTTTGAGATATGCATGCTCGCAAATTTATTTTTCGAAATTATTTGGTAGATCAACTAGGTTTACTAGAGTCTGTGTGTAAATGTTGAATGGATCTACTAAATCTATCGACAGGATCTACAAGTAAATTGTATTTTACAATTTTTTTAGTCTTTTCTTAGTCTCGATTTTGCACATGTTTTTCTATAAATCTCTAGATGTACGGATCTACGTGTGCTACAAAATTTGTTTTTCAAAAATGATTTGGAGAAGTGCATGGCAATAGTTTTACGTTCGAAATTATTTGTAATATCAACTAGATCTATTAGTAGGGGCTCTGAGTAAATGTTGAATGGATCTACCGAATCTACTACTTCTTTACTGGATATGTCTAGGAGGAATTATATTTTGGATTTTTGTGGAAATCCACTTCTGAACTACTTATTTCTTACTCAATCTCAAGGTGTCTATAATTTTTTCTTAGATCTACTAGGACATTGTGTAAATCTTGAATGGATGTAAATATGAACTTCTTATTTTTAGTACTCGTTCTACAACTAGATCTACTAGACCTACTAGATCAAGGACTATACTATGATACAAATTCATTTACATGTAATTGATTTACTACTAAATCATCTATCGATTTTTCTACTATGATAAAAATTTATCTTATGTTTGCATGTTCTATCAAGTTACCTACGGGTGTCTAAATCTAAAAATGATAATTGGGATTTTCTCTGTTTGGTTGTCTTGCATTTTTTTTTATAAAGAATGAAGTTCAAATTTTGTTGTTGTTTCCATTTTTAAACTCATAGTTCAATAACTTCTTATAGACTAACTTTAACTCAAAGCGAGTTTTGAAAATCGAAAATCGAACAAAATCTAATGGAATTAAAACTACTCGATTTTTGGTCAGTTCGATTGCATGGACAAGTGCCTTAACATGTACATCTCATTTATTAAAACACGTAGCCTAGGAAAAATACATCACATAGGAACGTACTGAAGAAAGGGTGGGTATACATTTATTGAGCATCATATGCTATGCCATAGTAGGAGGAATAAGTTAAGGAAAAAAATGGGACACTAAAGAAAAGAAAAAAATGAAAAAAAAAATGTCATGGTTGTTTCACTTAACAAAATGCCAGGAAAATTTGCTTTTGAAAATAAAACAAAAAAAAGTACAAGAAGTACAAATTTGATTCTGGGAAGTATTGCTATGGAAGTCTGATCTGTAAATGATCACTTTGTTCCTTGGACCATACGATGATGATGAAGATCACTGCTAGAAGATGAACAATTGGAAGAACTAAGTCACCAGAAAGGTATCGACGCACTTGGGCACTGATGGCGAGGCCGAATGCTTTCCTGCTTTGCTTCACTCTGTTCTGGAAGAAAAGTTGAAGAAGAATGCTCCAAAAAATCGAAGTCTCGGGGCTCTGATCTCTATGTATTCTCTCCTTTCTCTCTCTGTGTCTGTCATATGAGAAAAATCAGTCTATTTATAGACTTGGCCTCTTGTGCATAAAAACTCAGCAAAAGTTTCGTCTCTACGCTAACAACTGCCACCCATGATTGGAGTCATCCTCTGCATACGTTGACACGTGTCCCATCATTTCAGTAAGAATATGATGCACGTACACACGTTCTTCGAGATATGTGGCATGAAAGCCATGTAGGCAAACCACGTTCTGAATTGGTGAAGAAGAATAGGGCGTAAAAATAACCCAAATATACCCTGAGCGTAAAGTAGTAGACTAGGCGTAAAATAGCCCTGACATGGACTTCCCGTGTAAAGTGGTTGTTAAACAACCTTGAGCATAAAGTAGCCCAAATAAACTTTATGCACACGTCAACTCTTGAGCGTAAAAACTCATATAGTCTCCATGCGTAAAAGAAGTCATACTGTGAGCGTAAAATAGCTCAGTCCACATACTAAACGACAAATTGGTCTCTGTGTAAAACAAATCCCTTTGATTTCTGTGATATATGCCATCATTAAATCTTCATGTCAGACTTTGCATTAAATGCAAGACTTGACAGCTTTGTCCAGCATAAAAGTGGCTAGCCTGTCTTAGGCGTAAAACCATTAGCTTTGACCCGGGCGTAAAATGATTAGCCTGCTTTAGGCGTAAAGTGATTAGCCTCTCCTTGGCGTAAAATAGATCATTTTGAGTGGAATAACCCATCTCTTTGACTCATTCTATGAAGCATTTTTTTACGCTCCTACAAGACCCCCTTCAAAGTTTTTAAATATCTTCCAAATTTAAAATACTTTGAACAGAAGCGTAAAAGTCAGGATTTAACCAATCAGCGTAAAATTCGGGATACGTGTAAACCCCTTGACCATTTATCAGCATGCTAATTTTTTTGACATTTATTAATTATTATCTATCTAAATTTCAAACTTTTAGTTTGACACCTGTTTTCTTTACTTTCACTTAAAGATACAATTAGGGGCATTGATAGAGTGAAAGAAAAGAGGGGAGGGGTTCTTTGCAAAAGAACCTAAACAGGAACCTTAGCAAATGGTTAATTTCTGATTTCAGAAGCATACCATACACCTTGATATGGGACAACATAGGACAGGTTCAAATCAGCATATAAGATTTCAGATTAGAACCCTTAACCCTATACTCTGGTCCCTATACAATTCGAATTTGTGAGATGACAAGCCACAGCCTGGGATTCGAAGTAGATTCTCCACAATTGGAGGGAATTCAAATTCGAGGGAGTTAATCCAAATCTTGGTTTAAATCCAACCTCCCTATCCTTCTACCATCAACCGAATATAGCTATATAAATATAGCAGGTATTCGATCCTTCTGTTAGCTTCCAAACCCTAGCAAGTGCCTCTGCCCTGCCGCCTAACCCAGAGGAAGAGATATGAGGAGACTTCTATTCTCGAGTTCTTGAACTACCAGGTATTCCTCTTTCCTTCGAATACTCCTGATGATATAAGAGATTAAGCTAAGGATTTGTTTTACTCATTACCCTCCCTGTAGAGGATACAACACGGGATACCTACCCATGTATCCAACCTAGATGACATGAATAAGTAGCAAACAAGTCATCTGTGCACTCGTGAGAGGGTCAGTGGTGAACTGGAGTCATACCCCCTGTATCGTGTCTACTCTTGGGATACTTTGTGCCCAAATGAATATTGGGCGAAGTATACCTGATACTAATGAACACTGAGAATAGGTGCCAGATCTATTTAAATGGTTGGGATGAGGGGTAACAGGGAACTATGGGAGGATCACTTGGTAACAGGGGTAGAGAGCACAATCTGAATATAGGTAACCTGGAATCAAATCCTGATACTACAAGTGAGGTTGGGTGACTCATCTGTGATAACCAGGAAATTTGTATACACAGACACTAGAAAGAGACATCACAAGTTTGTTTGTATTACCCAATAACACTGCCCTGATTTTAAATATAAATCCATGATGCTAGAACAAGAAGTTCAGGATTCAATATCCTGTATCAGGATGTCAGAGTATTGACCTGCAAAGGTCAGTATTCACAAGGTTTAGCTATGAATCTTCATTAACTGTGCAGCCATATGCCTTACCTGAATCAGCTTTGTCTCGATCCCTGGCAATAGGTCAAGAACCATAGAAGATAAATCGGGCAGCACCCCTAGGTACCAGGTACCAAAGCCTATCTGGTACAAGGACCAGGGTCTTCAAATACCACATAGAAGACAGAGTTGCATATGTCAATAAGGTATCTATAGGAGAGGCTAAGCTAATGGCTACCCTATTTCCTACTGAAGCCTGTGCTGAATAAGAGACTTAAACTTGAGGCACTGAATGGTACCAACCCAAATCGAGGCTGGTTTAATATTCTGAAATCAGTAACATCACCTATACAATAGTTGGAACCAGTCCCAAACTGGAAGCATAGGAATTGGAAGATGGGGTTAGTGGCAGTTAGCCCAGGGGATGATCAATGAGGGGTATTTCCCAAATCCTTCACTAAACCATATTCATTTATTACTAGTATACAGGCCAGTAATCACAGAAATTGGCTTTGTACATTAAATTCAAGGATATAGCCTGTTGAATCAACTTTGGCTCAACCCCTAGCAAGTCAAGAACCATCAAAAATGAATATTGTAATAAGCACCTAGGAGCCTTATACCTGTGTACAAATCAGTAAGGTAATTAGGCATGCTTGTTCATGGGTTGAAAACATGCTAATACTCCTCTTAAGCCATACTTGGTAGTTGGGAATACCTCAACCATAGGCACATGCAAGTAAGTCTACCAACTACACTAGGCAAACCTTCCTGGCTAATCAATGGACAGGAGGGATGAAAGGACTAAAAACAAAACCAATAGAGCTAATTGTAGATAGAACACCAACTTTCCATGTTGACTTGTATCTTGACTCTGTGATTCTTTAAATAGGGTTATTGGATCTCAATTTGGACTCTGACCAGTGCCAGCAGCCCGGGGCGCCAGGCGAGTACAGTTTGTTGTTTGTTTCTATTATTGATCCTTACTATGCATCAGTGATTAGTCGATAGATATATGATTTCAGCTTTTTATAATTTTGTTCCTTGTCGTATCGGAAAGTAAAATACCAAAGATATGTGATCCGACCTTAGACAGTGTAGACAGTGATTACTATTGCTTATTTATCGTAGACAGTGTAGACAGTGATTACTATTGCTTATTTTCATAGACAGTGTAGACAGTAATTTCTATTGCTTTATTAATTGTAGACAGTACAATTCATACAATGTAGACAGTGTAATTTAGACAGTGTAATGTAGACAATGTAGCTTTAGACAGTGTAGACAATGTCGTATAATTGTCCCGAGACCGATCATATATCAAAGGTATTTTCAGTCAGTCTGTTGGTAAGTATTTTTCTTGTGATTTCATTTACTGTTTGATATTTAGTTCATTTATGTTTCTTTCATTTATTTTTATATGTCTAAAGGCTAACCCCTGTTGTATAGTCATTTTCATATATTTGGAACTGCACTCAGTGAATTATACTCGTTCCATCCTGACTGGGTAACCAACAAATTTTAGGTGATGGTGATGAGATCGTGTGTCCAGAGAAGTATGGCCCCTATGTGGGAGATGGCTTAGAAACGGACCTTGTTTATCAGGAGGATTATTCAGCAGCTGACCCCGCTGCTCTATCTTAGACATTTGTTAGTGCTGAGACCTTGTATTTGATTTATGAGATGAGATGAGACATGTAGTAGAGATTACTTGGATTTTGACTTTCATTCATTATGAGACGATTCTATTTTTATTCATGACAGCTGATTTGAGTTTTAGTCTTAAATACTCCTTGTGATTTAGTTTATTGCGTGGTTGTTCATCATATTGTACATTGTTCTACCGTCGACTCTGCGGCGTAGGCTGGGCGTGTATATGATTCATGCCCAAAATATTGGGTACGGGTCGTGACACGTTTTTATGGTGGCCCATGTAGGTCGACGTTTCGCAAGACCAGCGAAACCGTGGTAGTACTTAAGTTAGTCGTACTACTGCGGGCTTGTGACTAGGATTTTGAATAGGGACTTAAGGACTGTCTTCGTGAGTTAAAATTTCGTCATTGACTTCTATATTCGATTTCAAGTATCTTATGCATCATGTTTGAATCATTCTATCGTCTAATGATTTCCTTTGTTTTCAGCAAATGGACCCACAGGACGTGAACAACGCTGCACTGAACACGCCACCGGTAGCTGGCAGGGTTTTCACTTATGAGACTCCTCCGACTCAGGGAGGCCAGCTTACTCACCAGGGCGTACCGGCCCCTCCACAGTACTCGAGGTTCCGCAGGGATGACATTCCACCTCTGCCACAGTTCCTTCCGCAGACGCCAGCACCAGCACCCATTCCTCAGCCGGCAGCAACAGCGTATCCACCACCAGCCATATACTCTACACCTATGATGCAGCAGGTACCCTACATGTACACATCGCCTGCCATGCACCCAGCTCCAGCGATGTACCCAGCACCTGCTATGCATCCCGCGCCAGCGACATACCCGGCACCTGCACTGCCCCCGCCACCAGCCCTGGACAACATTACCATGCTGGGACTTATGCAACAATAGGCCAACATCATTCGCGATACTTTGCGAGAGGTTCTCCAGCAGAGGGATGCTCTCCGACAGCAACCGGGGAATCCCAAACACTTCATGGACTTTAGGTCCATGCCGTTCTATGGGACAGAGGGGATCGTCTATGCTGACGAATGGCTAGAGAACGTGGAGAGGTATCTGAAGATGGCCCGAATCCCGGAAGATCTGAAGGTGGAGTCAGTCAGTGGACAGCTTTTCGATATAGCACGAACATGGTACCAAGGCGAGCCCCGCTTTTCTGCTCCAAACATAACTTGGGAGGAGTTCAAGCGGTTGTTCAAGAAGAAGTTCTATCCATATGTAGCACGAGAGGCGTTAGTGAGCCACTTCGAGCATCTAGAGCAAGGCAACCTCACCGTTGACGAGTATACATCAGAATTTTCACGCCTTAGTCGCTTTGCGGAGAACTTAGTCAGCACCCCGGAAGACAAAGCACGGCGGTTCAGGAAAGGATTATCGCACGAGATTCGCTTAGCCATCGCCACCAGCCGAGCTACTACCTATGAGGAGATCCTGGAGGTCGCCCAAGCAGTGGAGGAAGAACTGAACTACAGGCCGAAGAGGAGTCGTGACACTTTTGGCGGAGGCAGTCATCATCAAACACAGGCGAAGCGTCCACAATTGCAGCCAAGGACCTTCCAGCACCAGCAACCCTCCCAGCATACGGGTAAAGCCCCAGCACATCAGCAGCACCGAGGTCCGACCAGAGCCCAGACACAGCAGACGCAGAGGCAGTTCCAGCAGGCCCCGCATTGTACGTTTTACGGGAGGACCGGACACGTATGGGACGATTACAGAGCAAGACTTGGATCGTGCTTATACTGCGGATCACCTTCACATCAGCTGAAGGATTGCGCAGTGGCTCCCAACCGAGCAGGGCGAGAGACAGCTCCAGCACAGAGAGGACCAGCTGCCCCACGGCCGCGAGGACCACCGCTACCCACTCAGCAGCAGCATTTCGCTCAGCACCAGCAGAGAGCAGCACCCCAGCAGGGCCGAGCTTTTGCTATGACTATTGAAGAGCCCGAGCCCACACCAGATGTGATAGCAGGTTCCATACTTCTCGATTCTATTTTCTCTATAGCCTTGTTTGATTCCGACGCATCCCATAGTTTTATCTCTCACTACCAAAATACATGAATTTACCGACGGTCCTATCCGTCGGTATTCCGTCGCCAAAAATAAATACCGACGGATTACCGACGGATATTTTGGTAAAACAGCCGTCGGGAATAACCTCGTCGCTAAAACATATCCGTCGCTACTCCGTCGCTCAGCGACGACTTAGCGACGGAATACCGTCGGCTCATTTAAATATATATAGCGACGGATTACCGACTAGCTTTCGTCAAAACATGTATCAAGATATAGGTTTAGCGACGGAATACTCCGTCGCTAAAGAGTCGGCAAAACCGTATCAGTGATTTTCTGATACGCAATATCCGTCGCTAATTCGTCGTAAATTTGTCGGTAAAAGCGTATCAGCGACAAAACATCCGTCGCTAACAGCAAAATTTATGGACATCAAACAGAACTAGGTCGACGGACGTTCCGTCGCTAAACCGTCGCTCAATGTAAAATTCTCCAGGTAGCGACGGATATTGCGTCGCCAATCCGTCGATACATTAAAACTCCTACAGATAGCGACGGATGGTCCGTCGCCAATCCGTCGCTTTATTGAATTGCTCCAGGTAGCGACGGTTTTTCCGTCGCTACTCCGTCGCTAAACTCAGTTTCTCCAGTTAGCGACGGACTATCCGTCGCTGAGTGGTCGCCAGTCCGTCGCTAACTTCTAATTTTTGAAAAAAAAAATACTGAAAACAGACTCTTTCCTGTTTGTGCAACACATCCAACACAATATCAAACATGCAAAATATCCATATACAACACCATATATCCATATCCAACACGAATATCCAACGTATCCAATATCCAACACCATATATCCATATGCAAAATATCCATATCCGACACCAATATCCAACGTATCCAATATCTAACAAAATATTACCAACACAATATATCCAATATCCAACATTAAATTATCCAAACATAAAAAAAATATCCGAACATACAATGTATCCAAATGTCTACAAAAATTTCGGCAGCACCTCCTTTGTATATCAGATCATCGCTTATAACCCAGCGTAGGTATATATCCAAAAATCACATAGACGAAATATGCACATACGAATTTAATGCATACCAATTATCCAAGAAAAGACATCAATTATACTGAAGAGTAACCTAATATCCGTCGTTATACTGAAAATTTATCTTCAAGTGTGAGAACGGATGGCTCAGAATACACAACCCAAAATTCATTCTAGCATACATTAGTGTGAATCATCTATGTTCTGTACATATGGTGTAGTATATGATCTTATCGTATATAGTATTTGAAGAACGTAACAGAATCAAGATGAACTCACATAATGTAATACTAAGACATCATCTACTACTATATAAGATATAGTGATAGGTTGTCGTATCATCATTGCCGAGGGATGAGGGTCGGAAGACAATCAACTTTATCTACGGCTACATAGTTTCTGCCTCGCCAGTCGAATGGCTGCAAGTACTATGTCCGGATCACCATGTCGTACCGTAGTTCAAATGGAGCTGGAATGGAGCCAAAATACAGTACTACTTCACCATGTCGTACCATTTTACTCTCTCTCTCTCCTCCCCCCCTCCGGCGCTCTCACTCTCTCCGGTGCTCTCACACTACTAATTCCTATGTGTTTTAAGTGTGAGAACGGATGGCTCAGAACACAACCCAAGATTCATTCTAGCATACATTAGTGTGAATCATCTATATTCTGTATACATATCGTGTAGTATATGTTAACCTTATCGTATCTAGTATCTGAAGGACGTACGTAACAGAATCAAGATGAACTCACTAATGTAATACTAAGACATCATCTACTACTATATAAGATATAGTGATAGGTTGTCGTATCATCATTGCCGAGGGATGAGGGTCGGAGGACAGGCAACTTTATCTACGGCAACAAAGTTTCTGTCTCGCCAGTCGAATGGCTGCAGGGAATATCCGTCACCATGTCGTACCGTAGATTAATGCAATTAATGGAGCTGGAAATATCCGTCGCTAACCGGTAACTAGTCCGTCGCTAACTGAGATTGTCACATACACATATGTATATCACAGCTAGATGTATAGATATATACATCTATACAGAAGCACACAACTGATAGAACTCGCACTGTCCTTGAGACAGTGAACATATACACCATGAATCCAAACCCCATATATATTCACATTTACTAATCCAAACACCACCAAACTAATGGAACACCCAATATGGATAACACATTATTTAGCCAATATATAAACTCAGATGAATTTGAGAAGCAAAGCCACCCGCCGCCCCCGACCAAAGCCCGCCGCCCAGTAGTTCGGTTGCATATATATGAAGAGTACTTATGGGTGTGCGTCGGTTGCAAATAGCCCCGACGCACCCGCCCCAAGCCCACCGCACCCGCCCCAAGCCAGCCGCTCAGAATACACAACCCAAAATTCATTCTAGCATACATTAGTGTGAATCATCTATGTTCTGTACATATGGTGTAGTATATGATCTTATCGTATATAGTATTTGAAGAACGTAACAGAATCAAGATGAACTCACATAATATAATACTAAGACATCATCTACTACTATATAAGATATAGTGATAGGTTGTCGTATCATCATTGCCGAGGGATGAGGGTCGGAGGACAGTCAACTTATCTACGGCTACATAGTTTCTGCCTCACCAGTCGAATGGCTGCAGGGACTATATATGTCCTGATCACCATGTCGTACCATAGATTAATGCAAATAGAGCTGGAAACAAAATACAGAAACCAAAAAACAAAATACAGAATCCAATCCCTGGGTTCGCCGAAAATACGAAACACAGAATCCAATCCCTGTATTTTAAGTGTGAGAACGGATGGCTCAGAAGACAACCCAACCGGAGAGGATACTCCGAGAGATCCATCTGGGTAGGACGTATACTCTGAGAGATCACCCTTACAGAAATGATATCAGTAGTGGGATCGAATGTTGGAGAAGATATTATCACAGTATACGTCCTCTCCTCCACGATGGCTCTAGACCCATCTGCTCGTCCCTGCTTCCATTCCTCTTGTTTGACTCTCTCAGCCACACATGATATCCAGCTCAAGTGTAGAGTAGGCGAAAAAGAAGGGGACAGGAATAGGAGGGGGAAGCAGCACACCGGCGGCATGACCCGGAGGAAGTACAGAGGTTTTCTTCAACGTACGTAGGAGAACTATAAGGATATATGTAAACACAACATATCACCTTGTCAAAGACCCTAAATGTGACAACCATGTTACCGCGGTGTCGGAAGACTAACATGTCATAATTTTATAAGCCGTGTGTTTTGACATAATCCTTCCAACCGGATTTCAGTTCTATGTAATAATGCGAGATTACGACACAGGAGGAAAGAGTTGGGATGATTATGTCAAAACACACGGCTTAGAAAATTATGACATGTTAGTCTTCCGACACCGCGGTAACATGGTTGTCACATTAAGGGTCTTTGACAAGATGACATATTGTGAAAAGATATATCCTTATAGTTCTCCTACGTATGTTGAAGAAAACCTCTGTACTTCCTCCGAGTCATGCCGCCGGTGTGCTGCTTCCCCCTCCTATTCATGTCCCCTTCTTTTTCGCCTACTCTACATTTGAGCTGGATATCATGTATGGCTGAGAGAGTCAAATAAGAAGAATGGAAGCAGGGACGAGCAGATGGGTCTAGAGCCATCGTGGAGGAGAGGACGTATACTGTGATAATATCTTCTCCAACATTCGATCCCACTACTGATATCATTTCTGTAAGGGTGATCTCTCAGAGTATACGTCCTACCCAGATGGATCTCTAGGAGTATCCTCTCCGGTTGGTTGTCGTATCATCATTGCCGAGGGATGAGGGTCGGAGGACAGTCCACTTTATCTACGGATACATAGTTTCTGCCTCGTCAGTCGAATGGCTGCAGGAACTATGTTACCGCGGTGTCGTAGTCCAATATAATCCAGAGATTGACACAGTTCTAATTCATATATGTAGTCCAATACAAATAGTCTAAAACAAAAACAACCCAATAAAAA